>JAOXJM010000013.1:380995-405853 GCA_026413425.1 Tringa solitaria | reverse complement strand
TTCACATGTATAAATACATGTGTATTTATATACATGTGTATATACATGTATATACATGTGTCTTTATATATGTGTATATATAAATACATTTTACATTATAGATATACATATGTATAGAAAATAATAAGGAAAAGAATTCATACGGAAATCCCTAAATGGTTTCCCAAAAAAACCCCACAAACCAGAGGAGCCAACCAATAGGTTCATGAATCAGAAACGTTATTGAAGGTCAGTTTCAGATGGAGGGTGGGTGTCGTGAAGCTCCCTTTCTCCATGGCTGTGGGGAGCTTCCAGCTGCCTGTGGGGCTGTGGTGCGGTACTGGGGCTGTGTGGGATTCCTTTTCCCCTGGTCAAGGGCTCTGCAGAAAGCTGTAGAAATCTCTTATTGAGTAGCTGAGGAGAGAGGGGACAGGAGTGCATCAGGGTCTAGTTGTGTCCCTGCTTGCGCCTGAGGCTGTGAAAAATAGGACAATACATGAAAAAATGATAACAGGCGCTCTCTATCACCATAGGCAACCCCTGCCCAGGGCTCTCCCAGCCTCAGGCCAAGGCTGCCAGTCCCATGTCTCCCTGGCTGCCCAAAGACACTCATCCTTGGGTGGCCATGTCACCAAACCCACCACCAGCCTGCTGCCCACAGTGACATGGCCACATTAACTTATCTGTGGCAACCCATCTCTTTGCCATATGAGAAAAATGGAAGAAACTCTCCCCAGGACAGAGAGACAGCACCAACTCAGGCCTGTCTGCAATGCTGAAGTGAGGTTCGAGAACCACTCCTGGACTTCTGCAGAAAGGAGTATTTTGTTTTCCGGGCAGCAAAAATATTCTTGTGCTCACAGCTCATGTGTACAAACTAGTCCTACCACACGCTCCGTGACAGACTTTCTCAATGACCTTGGGTATATTTCTTAAAGCTGCACTTCTAAAAGACTGTAGACATTTCATGACGCACATAGGCACTAACTTTAACCTAAGAAATAACATTTCATCTTCATCTGCCTCTTTAGGCTTCCAAATGGCTTATAAAATTTGATGTTAATGTTTTGTGCCTCTCTTAACCATCTGTTAAATGGTGATGAGCACTTTTCTCCCGTCTTTTTGGGTTGTTAAGTCTATAAGCAAGGAAACTCATTGTTTGGTATTCAAGATTGAACTGAGACAAGTTGGTAAATTCTGCATGACACACACCAATGCTGATCATCTCCCTTTACCTGTCTTCACCTTACACTACATTAGTGTTTTTCAGAACTTGTCTTTTATTGTATCTTCGTTCAGCGCCGGTTCAGCCAGTTCTGAATTGGGGCCTCAGGAAACTGCAAATTAACAATAGAATTACTGTGATTCAATTCATTAATGAGTATCATGTGGGCAGGGATGGGAAATTCTGTAATTGCTTAGTGTCAGTCAATAATCAATAATAATGATAATAGCAACTAAACATATTCCAGCTCGACAGGTTTGAGCAGAGTAAGTAGCATGAGTGGATTCCTGAATTTGCAGTGCTTGGACTGGGTCTTTCAGCAGACACAGTGCTCCAGGGCATGGGATTTTCATTAGCTTAAGAAGAAATAAAAGGAAAATTTTCTTTCCTGTGAGAATGTTTGATATAGAATTCTCTCACATAGATAGAACTGGAGTGTCATTATGCGTGTTAAAAGAAAAAGTATCCTTAGCTGAATTAGTACAAAGAGCAAGATGGCATACACCCCAATACAGTACCACAGTGGTGTGTTAAGAGTCTGAAGATAAGTTCAAAATACACTTGCATCCACTCTAGAATCCTCATATGAAAGTTTACTGGAAATGACAACTAACCACTTTGCTTTATAATAAATTACACCTATGTTGCACAGGTCAGAGCAACAATTGACAAGGCAATAACAACTTGTGTGCAAAGCAACAGAGAATCAGGCTGATGATATCAGAATGTTTCATTGGGCTGGTCTCTAGTGTGGTGGAATCATGAGCAGAGCATGACTGGAGACAGGAAAGAATCAAAGAGCATGTCTGCACTTTGCAATATTGATAGATGAAAAGAGCCCCAAGAAACTGCCCCTGACAGTTCTTACAGCAAAAGCATTTAAGCTGTACATTGGCTAATTAGGACGGCTAAGAAGCAGGCTTAATTGTATTAAGCCCAGTGCCTGGCTAATGCTTCCAGAAACTGGGATTTTCCTGATATGATGCACATCCCTTTATGCAGTGCCACATCAAGTAACTTGGAGATGTCATAAGGTGGCGTTTTACACTTTGTAATGAATGGACTGAGAGGGTAGGTAAACTTTGAGTCAAGCAGGAAACTTCTACCCTGTTGAGGGCTGTCTGGTTTTTAATTTGATCTTCTTTGGAATAAATGCCAACATTTTTGGCAATTCCTGAAAAAGTCTGCTTTAGCAAGAATTGACAGCTTAATCTTCAGGTTGCTGACTTCAAGGGGCAGTCAGAGAGAAATCATCTGTGATTTTCTTAATAGAAAATGGAAAATTAGGATCATATTTTTAAAGCCTGCTACTGCTAGGAAATCCCCTCTGACAGGTTCTACCTCCCAATAATTTCTCAATACCTTAAGACTTCAGAGAAGTCCCGAGAATAATGCCACATATTCACTAAAACAGAACTGACCAGTCTAAAAATAAGCAAAAATTTGACTTCAATGAAATCAGAATAGCAGAGGCATGTGAACAGATCTTCTCCTTATTTTTTAATCACTTTGACTGTCTGTTTTAAAGGAAACCTGCCACTGAAAAGCCCCACAAAAGAAAACAGGATGAGAAATATATATTAAATGCTTTCAAAGTTCATAAGTAGTTTTATTCACATTCAGTTCAATTTTGCCTTGAAGTTGCCAGTGGCACATATTAGAACTCTGGGGGGAAAATGTGCAACATTTTGTGAACATCATTGAAAACCTCAGTAAAAAGGTGTTAAAGCTTCAAAATTTTTGAGCAACATAAGCCAATCTACATGACGAGCCCTGATTTGTAAATTATATACTTTTTCTACTACATGTTGTAAATTCCTGCTGTTTTGACTCACAAAGCCCCTGAAGCTACTAGCAGTACTTCTGTGAGTTCTCCCATGTCTGGGGGTTTTTTTTGGAGTAATTTAGGAATCCTAATCTTGGCTTTGCTCATATGGATAATTCACCTTCCATTTACACACTGTATGGAGAAAAAAAAAAACAACAATCTGACAGATTTAGCAACTAAAACAATGGCCTACTTATTCATGTGATATAAGTGTTTATTTTCAGGAGAGAAAAATCTACACATCACAATAATTATCCTATCTGAGCAATGAAGCTTGAAAACATTCACTGCCAATTTTTCAGCTAAAGCTGCTTTATTGACCTGATAGCATTAACAGGACCATAAAGCTGAAGAAAAGACCAAAAAACAGAGCAACCAGTGTAATTAAGGCAACGCTGCTGTTCTAAGACCTGAGTATACTTTTGTAGCTTGAAAATGAACTTTTACTTCACTTCTAAGTCAGAGTTTTAAGCAACTGTGTGTGAGTCCCTGTATATCTCTTTCACAACAAGAAAAGAAGCTTAGGTGCCTGGAGAGCAATTTCCCAGAGAGATATAAATCTAAGACATCAGAATGGCCATTTCTTAGCAGGTTTTGGGGTTTTCTTTTTGGGGAGTGGATGTTTGTGTGTATCTTAAAAATAAGCAGTGGAAAATCACTGTCAAATATCCACAGAGGAACTACTTTTTAAGAAGGCAGGATGGTAACTTGCCTTGGGTTCTGTATGTGAAAACAATTTTAAGTACAGTAAATGCCTTTGTTGTCCATCATTTCTCTTTTCTTTTCTTTTTTTGGAATCTGAAAATGGTGCTAAAGACTCAGTTGTATACACCTTCCTCTTTTTTTATCCTCTTTCTCATTCTAAATGATTTCCATGCTAAGTACACAACCATTTGTGGACTTAACAACCATTTGTGTACTGCAGAGTCCTGCACCTGGTTCAGAGCAATCCCCAGCATCAATACAGGCTGGGGGATGAAGGGATTAAGATCAGCCCTGCCAAGAAGGTCTTGCAGATACTGGTGGATGAAAAGCTGGACATGAGCTGGGAATGTGTGCTGGTGAAAGGCTGAGAGAGTTGGGGTTGTTCAGCCCAGAGAAGACAAGGCTACAGGGTTGGCCTTTCAGTACTCAAAGGGAGCCTACAGGAAAGACGGGGACAATTTTTTTTAAAGAGCCCATTACGATAGGACAAGGGGTAATAGCTTTAAACTAAAAAAGGTTAGATTTAGACTAGATACAAGGAAGAAATTCTTTACCGTGAGAGTAGTGAGACACTGGCAGAGGTTGCCCGGAGAGGTGGTAGATGCCCCATCCCTGGAAACATTCAAGGTCAGGTTGGATGGGGCTCTGAGCAACCTGATCTAACTGAAGATGCCCCTGCTCATTGCGTGGGTTTGGATTAGATGAAATTTAAAGGTTCCTTCTGACCCAAACTATTCTACGATTCTATGAATGACACATTATTGAATAGGTAAAACATTGCCTTCTAGGCCTGCTCCAACACCTGGGCTCTCTGCCCCTGCCACAGAAGAGCTCACAGCCCTCAAACAAGATTTGCCAAAGTTCCCTAGCTCCGTTTCCAGGCTAAAGACTTGTGAAAACCATCCCAGGCAGTGAATGAAGACTCAAGCGTGTTCCCAGTCTGTTGGCTGCGGAGCAGGACCTAGTGGAAAAGTTTGCAGGGCTCTGTTTGGACTGCAATGAGTTTTCACTCCTGACTTAATGAGACATGTACCTCTGGGAATCCCTCCACAAGGGATGCTCAGGAAATGAAATCAGAGCAATACCTAGACTCCACACAAAGTGCCTTTGCTACAAACAAGAGGGCTTTGTTATAGCCAGTTGCAGACACCTCCAAAACCCCTCAGGTCAGAACTGTGCAAGAAGGATTGCCAAAACCTCTGTGCAGCTATAGAAACTGCTGACAATCAGGCAGCTGCACCAACTCCCCAAGTAGCCCTCTCCTTGCCCACCTGGCATTGCCCCCCTTGCCCATGGTGCTAGGCACAGGGAAATGAAGAAGGTACAGAAAGCAGCCAGAGGCTAAGCAGAATGGATCAAAGGCCCACCAAGCAGTGTGGGTCCTGCATATTTGCTGAGAAACATGGTGTTTGTTAAGCACACAAGCTAGATGGAAAAGACAAGGAAGAACAGCTCTTGGGGACAAAAGGGACAGGACACACTCTCTCTGGGGAGAGAGACTCTGAACAGGTCATGGCGCCTTGAGAGATCCTGTAGGCCAAACGCATTCTGGGACACAAGTGCCAGTTCATACCTTGAATGCATGGGGACCAGGGCCAGACCAGATGCATCACAAGGTCCCTGTCTGGTAGTGTGAACCTGCAGGGATGTCACAGCTGGGTTCATGTCTGCCTTGCTCCATCCACTCTCTGCTCATGAGCTGACATGGAGATAGGGCTCCAGGTGTCCAATGTGGTGTTTTACTCAGGTAATCACCCCTAGACTGGTGATTATTTTGTTTTGATGGATACTTAGGTGGGAGCCTCCTCCTGTTGAGGTGCCAAACTGTATCCTGGTGTGTCTGAGTGCCTCTCTGTGCTGAGTGAGCACCCATAGGATCCCCCATGACCTTCCAGTGCAGCCAGCTTTGTTTCAGAAATTAAATAACCCTCACCCTTATAACTCATAGACCACACTGTGGAGAAACATTGGCCTTTGCCAAGAACCTTGAACCTTGATGATCATGTGCATCACTTCTCACTAAACACGTATGATCCACAGCTGAACAGATGTTGTCCTGGAGAGAAGTCCATGACAGCTCTCAATCTCACCTGGGCCTGAGGCCCTCTGGCTTGGCCCCTCCATAAGTTACGAGGCTGTTTTAAACAGCATGGCAGCTATGAGCCCCCCCAAGCCAACACAGGGGTCTGGGGGACTGTCCCTGTCTCCTCTCTGGCTGAGGGGCTCCTTCGTGGGACACACACAGTAGTGTCTGACCCACGCTACAGCTGGAGGACACTGGAAAGCTCTTCTGCTCCACCTGACAGCTGGGACTGCTTTGGAGGTGTAACACTGAGTCATGAAAACAGGACATGGTCTGTCCGGCTATATTTGGAGCTAGCTGTCCAGCGCCCCTACTCTGCCATGGGCTCAGTGTGACCCTGCACAGGTTGCTTGGCTTTTTTTTTCTTTGCCTCCTCCTGCCTCTATGTGAAGGGAACAGTAGCTTTGCCCTGTATTGCAAGGGGCTGTGAAGTGAGCTGCCCCCCAACAAGAGCAGTTAGCACTGCAGATGGCTGTTAGGAGACAGATTGCTTGGACTATCTACAGCAAGGATTAGCACAGATCACAGACACTGAGCTCCTACTGCCAAAGACACCATGTCTGATACGGCCTGTCACAGGGCTGGCTCCTGCTGCTCCTAAAATTTCACTTATGTGTACCACATCACTTGGCTAAAAATTAACTTGGTGTTTTCCTACCAACACAGCCAATGATTCCTATGCCTTATTTTATAAAGTGAGACAGTTCTGTACTTTTCACCCCTGAGTTTTGCAAGACTGACTGTGCTCCCTTCTACCTTGTCATGGGGGAAACTTCTTGAAGTCCACAGGGTTAGGAGAGGCAGAGAGCTACAGATGAGAGTAAGGGCCACTGCTATGTCTTGCACAGAGAACTAAATGCTGCACAGGTGGGTGCCAGTTTAAATATGTTGTTCATTTCTTACTTGTGTTCTTGTCTGCAGTTTACCTCTCTGTGGTTCATTAGGAGTGCTTACACATTCAATGCATGTAACATCTGGGACCCATCTTCCTTTTGCACTGACACATCTACTATATGTAACAGCTGGGACCCATCGTCTCTCTTCTCTACTGAGTTGTCGCTAGGGGAATGCAGCATGCCCTGGACAATTATGTGTATAAGTGAGCGAGTTAACGTTCATGACTCCCCAAAATAAAGGTCAATGGAAAACACATTGGAACTTACTATATGACTCATACGCAAGAGTGTGTGTGTGTGGATTGTGGATGTAAGCTCTGATTATTATTTCTTTAGTGTCTACAATGTTCTAGGCACTAGGAGGGCAGTCAAGATAGCATGTGCCTCTTCCCGAAAGCTGTTACAGTCTGAGATGGGAACTGAAAGTGCATAAGAGAGGGATGTGAAGATGAAATTAAGTTTCTGGCTTTGCCAAGCTCTTTGAGGGATGTTTGCTTATTGAAAGGTAGGTACTGGAATCATTGCCATGTGAGCAGAAAAAGGTAGGGACAATATAGATAGACAAACGACCACTAGTTTTAGCTTGGTGTGAATGATCTCTTGAATGTTTATCCAAGAGGAGTTCCTGGTTGCCACACTGGATTGCTAGCAGTCAATATAAAAAAGCTTGGAGGTGGCTACAGTACGTGATGGGCATAGCCATGTAGGTATAACCTCTGCCATACTGCTGGAAAATGCAGCTCAAGCTGCCCATCCTGTGCTGTGACCACTTCACTCAACTGGTGAACCCTGGAGGTGCTGGGGCATGGCAAGGGTGTCACTCATCATCACCCCCTTCCAAATGGTGCCTACCACAAGCTCAATGAATGGGAAAATTAGAAAGTGAAGTCTCAGAGAGACTGACTCAGGGGATCATCATGAACATGATGGCACAACTCAAGATCACTGGGAGCTGAAGAGCCTACTCTCTACATGTTCTAGAAAAGAATTTCAAAAGCTGTAAAGATATGAAACTGCTTCTTTTTACACATGATGTATACAGGTAAGGCATCTGATCCAGTCAGGGGTAGAGTTTCAAAATCTACGGCCACCATTCTTGGGAAGAGATAACAATTTATGGAGACATCTATTTTTCTGTATTATTTGCCACTTCAGCCACATAATAAAATAAGTTGGAGTGGCTGAAGTTTGCTAGACTTTTAGCTGTTAGTATGATAAACAACACTCTCATCTTGCTGGGACATGAATCCAGAGATCCTTCACAGCATGGACATTCACAAGCACGAGCCATATGGACATTTCCCATACATAAGCTTCACAACATCTCATTGCTCAAAGCCAGGGAGTAAGGGATGAAGGACAAATGAAGGCAGGGGTTTATTGGGTCACTGCTAAATAGAACTGTTCCTTGAGGATGGTACATTCAACAGTTTGTGTGTGGTCTTTAAATCTTCCTCTCAATAAAAGCTATTGAGATCATTGTAGTGGGATAACTGCATTGCATTTCATGCTTTTTCATTGCTAGGCAGAAAAGGCTCTACTTTGACCAGCTGAGTTCCTTCCACCAACAGGAAGAAAAAATCATGTCTCTGATGTATGCGATATCCATGTCAAAAGACTTTGTCATTTCTGACTTGCCCCCAGAACAATAGTTACAAATTCAAATCCCTCCAAATCTGGAGTGCAGAGAAATTCCTCTATGGTTAATGGGTAAGCTGCTCCTTGCACTTGTATTTTTGGGCAAGTCGATTTCCTTCTGATAGCTTTCTCTGAGGGCTACACAAGTGTGTGCATGGGGCCTTGAGGGAGGAGAGACGCTCAACTCTGCTTTGGTACCCAAGCTCTGATGACATGTGATATGTGTTAGCTTATCTGACTATTTTTGCCAGGTAAAAGTGGTGGGTGGGGAGAGGGGCTTTTTTGTTCCTCTACAGGGGTAGGAAAAATACCTCACCCAACCTTATTCACACAGAACTTGAAATAGGGCCTTTCCATAGCCAGAAGAGACAACCAGACTCCTCTGGAGAGTGATTCACCACCCCAGACAGGGCTCTGAGATAAAAGAGATGATTCACACCCTCTGGAGGTGCTGATCATTTTCCACTGCTGACTAGCTGAGTAATATCTAGACAGCTATGGTTGGAGAAGACAAATCCACCTGGTCTACTCAAGGGAGACGTAGGCACAGCAGAAGCTTACCTGAAGGGAAGGAAGGCTGTGTAGTGAGGCTCTGAAGGGCGACTCAGAAGAATTTGATCTCCTTCCTGGTTGTATCTTAGGTTGTCCCACCATGAGGGAAGGATCTAGCACTCCAGTTATAGCAGAGGAGTGAAGACACCAGTCTCCTGGTCCTAGCCATTCAACTTCTCACCTACAAACCTGACCCAGGCTGCTCTGTTGTAAGGCCAAATGCTAGTATGGCTGATCCTGCTGCCATTCTTTGAGGGCTGCAAAGGGGAGGCAGTGAAGCTGCTTGCTGAGAGCTACCAAGAACACAGTAACCAAGCCACACTTTTCACCCCTGTAAAAGAGGGTGATGCATTTTCTGCCAAGTGGATTTGCCAATGGCTTTTGAAAATGTATTATTTCTCATCATTGCAGGAAAAATGCTAGTTCTCTTTAAAGGTGTTGGGGAACACTCCATGAACAACACGGGGAGACAAGCTGAATGGCAGAGAAAGCTGCTGGAATAAGAAGTAAGGTCCAGTCACACACTTTGTTTTCCAGTCTGGGATACTCTTGAACCCAGACCAGGGATTTTGATCAGACCAGTGTAAGCAGAGGAGCAACTCCAGAATCTGAACCTGTGAATTGTATCTTAATGCAGCTTTTTCTTCTCAAACCAGGTCTGATATTGCAAGCTGTTGCTGCCAGTCCTGGTGACAAATACAGATCTTGAGTGATAGCTCAGACTGGGTGAAATGGAAAAAAGAGCTAGCAAGCAGCAGGTCGGATGACAGCCTATGGTACGTGGAACTAGAAAAATCTTGTCTGCTTAAAATCTATGCCAAAAAACAGTAACTCCTCTGAATTTGACTTCTTATTCCTGAACCAAATTATGAGATGTGGTCATAGAGGAGGAGAGCCTCAGTCCCTTTCAGGGACATTCTGAATCCAAGGAAGGAAAACACAACTGTAACATTTCCTCACTGTCTGTGCACTTGCTCAACTGTGCACACACCTGGGAGGAAGGATCACAGCATATGGAGCCAGAGAGGCTCTTACTTCCATACAGCCAGTGAGGAATAATAACAGCAGCCAAACTTCAGCAAAGACTCACCACACTGTGGCTACATCACCGCATGGAATTTCCTGCAGTGCATTCAGATGTGTGGCACTCCCGACTGTAGTGTTCACTTGGATGTGATAGATATCTGCTCTTGGCCCCTCCTAGACTTTCCTCTTCAAAGAAATGCCATTAAACACTTGAAATGCCAAAACAGAGACCAAAATTCTGAAAATAAGGATGGGGACAAAACTCCACCGACTTAGCTCCTCTCCAGAGCTGCCTGCTGAGAAGATGTTCCTCATGGAAAAGAGAGGATTTCAGAGATGGGACAGGAAGGTTTTGAGCAGCAACTGTCTTCTAGAGTGGAAGGATCTTCTTTAGCATGCTGCCTCCACTATGAAATTTGTCCTGGGCTCTCTTTCCTGCCACAGGCATGTTTTCTGCTGGTCTACGGTTGTATAACAGGTGAAATTCAAGATCCTGTGCTCTCAGCAGCAGCAATCACCAAGAAAGTACTTGTGGTTGCTTTGTTCCAATCTAACCTCAGATTTGCTGTTAAGAACTACCCCACTGCTCTTCCCTGACCTCTTTTTCATCGTGCTCCAGAAAGACCGGGTGGCCAATAAATCATGCTACAACACTGAGGTTGTCTTGCCACAAGACAACTTCTATGCCAATAGATTGTAAGTCACTGCTATGTTATGTTGACTTTATAGATTTCTGGGTTTTTCCGTAGCTTTTATCATCTAAACACCCAATGGAAACAACACCTTTCTTAAACCTTACTGCTTCATATGTGATTTATAGAGAAGAATATTACTGTTAACAGGAAACTGTCAAATCTCAAATAGATCAAAGTAGTGAAACGAGGAATGAATTGACTGAGCTCTTCAGGCCATGCTGATTCCAAAGTAGTTTTTTTCTTCCTTCTGTCATAAGAATTTTTATGTTTGTGAGAATCTGATCAGGTCGAAATCTACATCAAAGTCCACACATTCTCAAATTGCTGTAAGTCATTCTTTGCATTTTAATCTCTGACCATATGTACAAATATAATTACCTGCCTTCAGGGACAGGGGATGAAGTAGTCTTTATTGCATTTCCATGAGACTCCCAAAAGCTCCTGCTAAAGATATCAGAGACGTGAACCAATGGGTTGAAGGAGTGGATTATTTTAGAGGTAAAATTAACCTATGTGCAGTGAGTGTGTATGTCAGGCTGATTTAGTGCTTTGAGATTTTGAGTCAAGTAAAGCTGGAGTGGAAACAGAATATAACCAGATTTGCAGAAAACATGAAAATCCTTGCAATGTTTTTAAGAACAATGTATATGACACAGTTTGTCTTCCAGGTTGCATCCCATCTGCTTATAAAGGCATCAAATCCTTCTGCAGGACAGACGAGAAAAGGACAGACACAGCTGTCATATAAACACCTGAAATGGGAAGGTGATATTATCAGGACCAGTGCTGGTGGCACTGGAGTCCTCCTCAGGGAGACTGTGGCTGACCAGCTGCGAACAACAGATTTGTGGCAGAGTGGCAAGTGAATCCTGCAAATGTTTCAGAGGGATGCAGTGAACAAAGCCTTTGAGGGACAAAGGAGAACTAAAATGAGAGAAAGGATAGGATCTCGGGGAATGGGATATATTGTGCTGTTGCCCACCACCTGTGTATAATGGTGATGGCTAACTGTGCACTGGGTGCATTACCCACCAGGTTGCAGGAAATGGTTTGCTCTAGGTGACTGACACAGGTTGACATGGAGGGAAGGTCTCTTGCTTATCTGCAGTTGCTTCTCTGACATGCTGCACAGAGGAGGAATTGCCAAGGGACAGAAAACAGATGGAGACACAGTCACAAGGGTTTTTTTCCTGGACCCTTTTGCTTTAGCAAACACGCCATCAAGCCCAACAGGAAGAGAGTCAATCCCTTTGGGATACAGGGCTAACGAACTGCCCAAAAGGACTGAAGCTGCTGTTTGCTAGCATTATGGTGCATCTTACCTAGGACACAAGAGAAAATGCAAGGTAATTGTGGAAAGGACACAAGAAGAGCCTGATCTTGTGGTACAGGATATTGAGGCTTCACTCCTCATGAAGGGAAGCACTGCTGCTGCTGCTAATGGGGAAAGGGAACATGGCAGAGCAGGGAGTGGGCCATGACTGAGAGCTAGAAGAGACTGATAGCAGAGGTGAATGTCATAGGAAGTTTTTTTGAAAAGTGGCCAGAAACCATTCTCAAATCTCATGCTGCAGTTGTGGAGAAATCCCATGGTCAAGGCTGGTCCAAAGCTGATTGACTGGATGAGGCAGAAATATCTGAAAAATACTTTATTGGTAAAGCGAGCAAGGACGGGGATTCTGTCCCTCTGCTTTGCCTGGGGGAGACCCCCGTCAGTGCTGCCTCCAGCTCTGGGGCCCTAGCACAGGAGAGACATTAGCTGTTGGAGTGGGACCAGAGGAGGCCACAAAGATGATCAGGAAGCTGGAGAACCTCTGCTGTGAGGACAGGCTGAGACAGTTGAGGTTGTTCAGCCTGGAGAAGAGAAGGCTCTGGAGACACCTTATAGCAGCCTTCTAGTATCTGAAGGGAGCCTACAGGAAGGCTGGAGAGGGACTTTTTACAAGGGCATGGAGTGATAGGACAAGGGGTAATGGCTTCAAAATGAAAGAAGGGAGATTTAGATTGGATATTAGGAAGAAAGTTTTCACTCTGAGGGTGGTGAGACCCTGGCCCAGGTTGCCCAGAGAAGCTCTGGCTGCCCCATCCCTGGAGGGGTTCAAGGCCAGGCTGGATGGGGCTTAGAGCAACCTGGTGTGGTGGGAGGTGTCCCTGCCCAGGGCAGGGGGTGACATTGGATGATCTTTAAGGTCCCTTCCCACCCAAACCGTTCTATGATTCTATGAATTTATGAATGGACTTTGCAGACGTTTAGCCAAGACACCAGACTTCTAATTGCCTCTTATCCCAAGTTTTAGTATTAATGGACTGTGATTTACACACTCTTTCTTCTGCGGAGCAGGGTTTCCAGCTGTTTAGATGTTTCTGGACAGATCCCTGCACATGCAGGCACAGATGGGACTAGAGCTGTGCTTAACTCCCTGATTCACATGCCATGCTCCAGGTACCAAGCACACAATGAGGACATCAAGTTTGATACACAGGCGGGTATCACAGCTAGGAGAAATCTCAATATTTCAGATGCCTCCTTTCAAACTGTGTGTCTGTCTCCAGCTGTGAATGGAGAGGACCAGGCAGCACTGTGAGTGATCCATCTCCGAAGGCATGTGCCTACTTCCAGTAGATGATCGTCTCCCCCAGTGCGTCTATTTCTCTCTCTTGAGTAAAGGGTGCTGCTCAGACACATGAAAGTGAGCTCAGCTGGAGACTCCCACACTGCTGGTGTCCCACTGAGGGGTTAGATGACATTATGTGTGTTAGTGTCTCTCTGCCAGCTGTGTCCATACTCTTGGGGGCTGGGGTCTACGTGAGGTGACATGTATCTGTAAGTCTCTATGGGAGGAGAAATGAGCTACCATGGGCAGGAGATAAATGAGTGGATGCCTTTATCCAGCAGGGAGAAATGTGACTCTGGAAGCTTTGTACCTATGCTGGTGTGTCTTACTGGGTCAGAAAACCTGCTACTATCCTAGGGAGGCCCAAAGTCTCTCAAGTCCCACTAATTAGCTATTAACACAGTTTCTCCACAGTCTGGAGGAGGTAACCCCAAAGAAATGCACAAAGCTCTGGGATTCATGTCCATAAGCTAGAAAACAGATCACTACGCTGAAAGCACGGGCTGGTATCATGGAGCTGAACTACAGTGGTAACTTTGGGAAAGCTGCACTGGGCTACTTAGAAATCTTATCTTCCTAGAGCCTCTGGCATCAAAGCCAGGTGAGAGAAGCTAAGTCCTAAAGCCACCCTATAGCCACCCATACTGGAAAAGCTGTGACACTCTTTGGCTGGCACTAATCCCCCCTTCCCGCTCCAAACTGCTGTAGGCAACAACCACCCAGATGAGCCAAACACACACCAAGCACCTTCCCAAAGTGCTGATTTGCAAGAAACTCCAGAAAGAGCCAACCATTTTCATCACTTTCTATAAGTATTTGAAAAAGAAAAACCAAGAGTTTATCTTGATCTCTTAATCCATCAGGTTACTTTTCTCTTTGCTTTCTCTACCTCTGCAAACCTGGTAATTATAATTTATAGCACCTGCTCACTTTGAAATACCTTGGACTCCTTCTGCCTGGCAGAGGAACAGACACAGTGCCCATCTGCTTCAGGTAAGTGCTCACAAACCACAAAGTCGTTAATTAGATTGACACACGACTCTTCCAGAATACACATGGTATGTTGTATTACTGCACCTATAAACCACTGGTAACCAGATACTCTGCCAGGGGATCACAACTGGATCAGAGCATTACGTAAAGCCTTGGCACAGCTTGCAGGGCTCAGAGCATTGCCATCAGGTGTGCGTGTTCTCTCTAATCCTCCCCACTGGGCTTCCCAACATGCTTCCCAGATAAAGGAAGCCTGCTGGGAAGCAGGTCCCTCACACTTGGTAGGAGGCTCAGTCTCCAGAGCTCTTATTTTGAAATCCAAATTTCTCTTTGTATTCATCTAGTGGTCCTTGCCAAGGTCTCTTTCCTGACAGCTTGGGCTCCAGGCAGTGATGCCTCCACATCCTGTAGCTGACAGGAAGCAGGGCAGGTCTGATTCTGGCCCCACAGGCATGGCTGCAGCTTCTGAGGACCTGTGATGAGGGGTGTTTGTAAGGACAGGTGTGTCTGATATGGATGGGGGTATTTGGGTGGATTTGACACTTGTCTCCTCAAGCTGGCTGGCATCCATGGGGCAGAGTGAATCATGAACACCTCTGGTCAGGAAATGCTAAACCCCCACAGTGAATGCCTCCCTCTGGAGGAGAAGTGGCCCAGATTGTGTGAAGTCCTTGATGAGTGATATTCAGTGATGTGCAGTAAGCCAGCCTGGAGCAACCAAGCTTTGGGTCAGTGCATGAAGTGACGGGGAATGGGTGTCCTAGAACTATGAATGCCCTTGGCACCAAGTTATGTTCAACAATTGGAAACCTCCACCTCGTTTGCCAGTCCTAGCTTCTGTGTTAGAGTTTGCAGGAGGAAGCCCTGTTAGTGTGTTTGAAATATTATTTGCCAAAACTCAGGACTGCATCTTCCTTGGTTAGAAAAGGTATGGGGGGATCATATAGGGCAGTGGGGACATCCGCTTGGAGAGTACTGTCACGGGAACTCCCTCACCCTCCCATCCCACCTCAACTTGCCTGAATCTAAAATAATTTTTTTGGTGTGCTGTCTGTCCTGTGAAGGACTGGAACTTCAGTAACAGATTTCCTGAGAGCCTGTATGCCTCATCCAGGTTAGTATCAGTTACTGTCCTCCTGTTGCTAGTTCCTGCACCACAACACGTGTGGTGACACCACACCTGGCATGGAAAAACCTGCAGCTGTTGGCAGCTTTGAGAAGGCTCCTTGCCTGAAGACAGAGCCTCATCTCTGCAAGATCAGATGGGAAGAGCAGTGGGAGGCCCACAGAAGGAGAGTGGTGTAAGCATGGTCTTGTGACACCTGGCCAGTGTTTCTCCTTCCTTGTTTTTGGTCTTCACAGATGTGAGAGCAGGGCCCAGGCCATGTTAACAGATAGCTGCTGCTTCCTTTCCCTGGAGGTGAAGTCCTTTGTTAAGGCTGCCACAAAAGAAGCTGTGTGGGACGGCATGCCGGGTGCAGGTGCAATGCAAGAGGGCTCAATATGGAACAGGCTTTCCTGGGGATAAGGTACTCTGGAGAGTTCATGCCCTGACTGTGCTAGGGACTCTGACAGTTCTGGACAGGAGATACCTACTTTCCTGTGCATCATCCCCCAGCAAAAAGGAGAAATAACTTTCGTTCTTCTCCTCTCTGAGTGACAACATTTATTGGAGTTTCTTTCTGCCTGAATTTTCCCCTCCTTGAGCATGTATGTACAAGTTGATGCCCTGCTGTTAGAGACTCCTAAACTTGCTGCAAACTTCTTAGCTGGTACCTTGTCCTCACAGCACACATCTTGCAGAGCCTGAGGAGTGTCTGGCTGCCTGCACTGTCTGGCATTCTCAGCAGAGGGACTTCAGTACAGGTCTGAACATGCCACATGCCTGAGACCCCACTCTGGACCCTGGTAGTGCAACAAAGGGACCCAGCAATTTAGTTCCAAGGGCTACCAAGACTTGAGTGCGTGTGTCCTATCTCAGTGGGCATCTGAATGCCATCTCTGAATGCTCAAAAGGCAAGACAGCTGCCATCTTTGGAGACTGGTGTTTATTAATCTTTGTTTTTTGCTTTCCTATTTCAGAGACCCCATCGGATCCACACATCAGGTTTTTGCCACATTTCAGCTCTAACTTGGTGCTGTGCAGGCAGTAAATACCAACCTCCCTCTCTTCACAGTGGCTAGAAGCATCCCCTTCTGTCCCAATTTTTTTGCCAACTCATTGAAATGCATGGTAAGTCCTACTGGTAGAGCTACACTCAAACAATAGTTCTCAGCTTCCACTTAGTTTGGCTGCTTCTGTTCTAAATATGAGAAAAGATCTGTGTATAGAGAAGTCTGGTTTTCCTCTCCTGTGTCAGCTTGTCCTAAGAGATACATACTGTCCCTTCAAATTCTGCCTGAATCCCAGAATGACGAACGTGGACATCAAATTCAAATATCTGAAAGAGCAAGAAAATAACCAGCACACCATCCCTTTCTGTCTAGTACATCTGTCTGTTCCACCCCATTCCTGTTGGCTCCCATTTTCACCTTTTCAGCTGCCCTGCCTGCTTAGCATGTGTTGCCAACTTGCAAAGCAGATAGTTAATATTCCACGAAGTGCCATACAAGTCTGGTAACTCATGAACTGTCATAATGTGCCATAATGCCACTTCTCCTTCTGACTGGAAAAAAGTAGTCTCTGGCAGCACAAGAACACTGGGTCTCAGATGGCCTGACTGGAATATTTGGAAACCATGCTGTGGGTGACCTGTGAGTGTTCCAGTCTGGTGAAATTTTTGGCAATGAATACACAAGAGTCTCATAAACTTGTGGAAAATGACTCAGATATTTGAAAGAGGGGGAAAAAAAATCTCTCAAATGCAGACTTCCAGGCCTGAGGTTAGCAACTACATTTAGAGAAGTCATGGTAGCACCAGTGAAAACCAAGCAGAGCATCTTAGCTCTTCATCTGCCTTAAGACATAGTGACTGTCCACACTGTGTCACTCCTGTTTTTCAAATCAGGTCTCATTTATCTTTATGGACCATTTCCCTGTTTGAATAGAGAGAGAAGGTGTCTACAGAAGAGCATCTCTAAACATGAGCTAGAAGCAGAATTGTAAGGCTCGGGAATCACTGGCTTCTCCCTTGAGGGAGCAGCCCAGGATGGAGACTCAGGATGAAAGCAGGTCATGCTTTCACCAGCGTGAGACACAGCAATGGTACAATCTCATAACATGCTGTGTGTCTTCAGAAATGTACCCCTCCACCCAGGAAGCAGGACTGGGCCTCACAGCCACGCTGGGCTTAGTTACTAGTCATGGTTCTTGGACCTTTACCATGCCCAAGGGTTGTCTGCTGCACAGTTTCTGTGTAAAGAGGAGAAAGTGCAAATCATCGTCTTTTTCTGCATGTGCCCTCCACAATTTCAAGTGGCCAAACTAGAGACACAAACAGGGCTTGGTGCAGTGCTGATGTGAGCCAGAGCTGGCTTGTGTCTGTCCTCTTGGAGAATAACTCTCTCTAGAGAATAAATATCTCCTGTACTCTCTGTACTGAGGGTGGGTTTAATTACAGCCTGCTGGTGATCTGTGATCAGGGTCATTCTGAGAGGCATCTTCTGCCCATCCTTTAACCAGGTAGATCAAAAAAGGAAGGGGTCTCATCACATGGGACATTTCTGAAACTTTTGCTTCCAGAGACTGCCCCCCTCCAGTTTGCAGAGTTGGACCCAGCCTTAGGGGCAAAGCATGGAAAAGCAACTAGGAGACCTTGACTGATCTCTTATGGTTGTACCCTGAATTCTTGTAAGCAAAGAAAGAACAGGGTGGATGAGGTGGGTTCACTGACGTGAGACCTACAGAAGATACTACTGTTTTGCTGCTTGCATTTTGTTATAGAAACCTCTCTCCTGGAGCTCTGCATCTTTCCCACAGTCCATCCCAAATACTTCCTCTCCTGGTGACTGGTGGTTATTCATAACAATCGTGCCATTGCAGAGTCTCAAACGAGGCATGAGAACACCTTAATGCAGCAAGTGGAGCCAAGACACTTAGGTCCTACTCCTGACTTTGCTGTTGCCCTAGGGAAGATCCCTTTGCCTTCCCATGCTCGTGTTGTTCTTGCCAATGCAGTGCAAGCAGTGACAGTGAGCGAGCTCTCTGGAAAGCGCTTTTGAGTGTGCAGCTAGAGATGACTATGTCCAGGTGTTATTATCCTGATGTGGAAAGATCCACAACATCTTGCCCCACAGATTGCTGTGTCTACCAATTCCTACTAATTTGCTGCCTGTGGTTTAGCTAATCCCTTTCCAGTTTCTCTGATCAGGTGAGATGTGATGAATAGGATCCAGCCCAACCACAGCTGGTCCCACCAGCCTGAGCTGGCGAAGAGGATACCTGTCTGGCTCAGGGGGAGAGGTGTTGCCAGCAGCAGATCTACCACAAGGGATTGTGCTGTTTTCCCAATGCATACTTCTTATTTTCTGATATTCTCTGCCAGTTCTCAAAGTTGGGCTTCCCAAAAAGGGTGTTTAATTAAATAGTTATCTGTGTAAAGATGGTCCAGAAGTCCTAGGCGGTCTGTGACCATGAAAATGTGTACCCAGGCTCCCTTGGCTGGAGGGGGACCTCAAGCTTCGTCCCATCAAATACTTATTTTCCCAGCAGGGGCTTTCCTTTGAACATATTTACTCTCTCTGTGCCTGGTGTCTGGCAGATATGCTGTGGGTCTGGCTGGTGTAGTGAGGAGCATTGGATGGAGGAGTCCTGCAGGTCAGAAGTGCTTGTCCTCTCTTCCATCCTGAAGGCAGGTCTTGTCAGGTCTAACAGGTTTTTGCTTTTTTTAATGAGAGAGACAGGAGTGGGAGGCCACTGTCTAAGTCCCTCCTGTGCACAGTTTGTGTCTGGGACAGGAATTTGGGTCCCATGAGAGGCTGGGAAGAGAACCCGAGCCTTGGAGTTGGATCTGGGGAAGGCTCAGAAGAGGTGAACCTGGTCCAGCAGGATGAAGGCAGGTGTCCTAAAGACAGATGGTGACAAGAGGAGGAGTGAAGGAGCCCCGAGGGACTGGGCATGGGTGCTTGTGGACTGCTGGGAAGAAAGACATGGCTGAACTACCAGGGGTGAGGGGCTGGGGGGAGCTCTGAAAGGGGAATAACAGCCCAGACAGGTTGTTCCAAAGGGCCAAGGCTATGGGGGAAGGGCAGAAGTTCCCTGCTTAGTCACCTTGGACCTTGGATGGGAGCCTGCCAGCTGGGGCACCATGCTCAGGGACAAATGGGATGTAACTGGCTACAGCAACGTCTCTTGCCCCTGCTCCCATGGCTCTTGAAACCAGTCCTAATACAACAGGCATTAGGCATGTCCTAACCAGACGTGCCCTGACACTGGGCCCTCTGATTTTATTTCAAGCCTAGTCTCCCTCAGGTTGTATGAAGTAGCTTATTTCTTCTTGAAATTTGCTCTTAATATTCCATTTCAGCAGGAAGAACATGAGATCCCATCTGGCCCAGGATCTCTGTCCTCACCCAACTTTGGAGACATTTGGGGCCGCCTCAGAGTGCACTAAGAGCAGGTACCTCTGTGTTGATTCAAGAGAAAACATCCTTCCTCCTGAGCCTTATAAGAAGCCCAAAAGTGCTGTTAGCAGCTTCTTGGAGCACTTTGCATTTCTCATGTGCTACATGGTATTTCAGTGGGGGCTGTTGGCTGAGGGGATGGAGCTGGTGGACCTCTCAGCACTGGCTGAGGTGGCCATCCACCAGCAGTGTGTGCCCCAGGCCAGGTGTTCCAAGCAGCAGTGGTGCCTGCAGGCAGTTGAACCTTCAGAAGCAAAGGCTGGGTTTATCTAACCATGGGTTCTGGTGGCACTGGTTGTCACACACCCTTCACGGGCATAAGAGAGAAAGGCTGAGTGGGGAAAGTGGCTTCCTGGGGAAGCCCCATTGTGGTGACCTTCCATGCCATGTTTCCCTTGAAAGGGAAGTCACCTGGAAAACTTTGGAGATTAGATTAATCTCCAAATCCCACAAGAAGGGTGTCTTGATTCTGGCACACGATGTGATATCAACGTGTTTTAATAACAGCCACAACCATGTACCAGTGATGTTTCACCAACAAATGTTTCGAATCTCTCCTGGCAGAAAGAGCATTCATATATTGCACATCCAACACCTCTATTACAAATTAATATTTAAATTACTATTTACAGAAACTCATACTTGGTGTTGGGAGGGCCACACATGGAGAACTGTGCCCAGTTTGGGGCTGCCTGGTATGAAAAGGATGAAGAGGAACCAAACAGGTCCAGCGGAGGGCTGGCAACTGAGTCAGGGTCCCAGAGTACTTGCCCCATGAGAAGAGGTGGGAAGAGCTGGGTTGGCTACATCTAGCAGAGACAAGACTAAGAGGAGATCTGGTAGCCACCCACAACCAAAGATGACGGAGCCAAGCTCTTCTGGCTGGTTCCAAGTGATGAAACAAAGAGTAACAACCACAAATTACACTCCAGGAGTTTTAGGTTGGAATTGAGGAAAAGCTTCTTCCCCAGGAAGAACAGCCCCAGGCCAGGCCACCAGCAAGGGAGGAATTCCCATGCTTGGAGGGTTTCAAGGCTTGGATAGACAAGGCTGCAGCTGCATCACCTAATATTGGTGATAGTCCTGCTCCAAGCAGTAGGCTGGCCTGGAGACACCCAGAAACGGCACCCAGCCAAAATTTTTATAATAAAAAGACATAGTAAGACTGGGGTGAAGTTAAGGATTAGGGTTAAGGTTGTTTTTTCAGTGGTTCAGCCCAATTCAGAAGGTTCTTACAAGCTTTGTCAGTGCTGCTTACACCAGCCAGGCAATTACCAAACAGACATTCCCTAGATTCGGTGCCACTTCCAAGGTCTGATTGCAAGTCTGTCCATACTCAGGAAAACTGCAAATATTTCAGTGACATGTGATTTTTAGTGAACACAGTAGCACAAACCTTCTGCAGATATAGTTAAAGGAAAAGTATGATCTCAGCCTCAGCTGCTTCTCCCGGCCGAGTCACTAAAAATGTTTTAAAGCATTTCTCCCCTAACATGACTACCCTCTATTTGGGTAATATAGCCCAACTCACATGTTGAGAAACCAGAGGGTCCTCTGTGCTCCCTGGCAGGTCCCTTCCCCAGTTCGGTCCACAGTGGAGAGGATGAAGCCCCTTCTGGATAGATATTTTCCAGAGTTCCTTGACATACGCATTGGTGCTGGTGGCCTTTTCATCATGATGCACACATGGGGAGGTGTCATTTCAACATCCTTTACCAAGACAGTGTTCCTTCCTTGAAAACTGAGCTCCCTCCCTTCTGTGCTAAGTGACAGTAATCTTTGCTTTAATTGGAAAGAAAAGGAAGAAGGGACAGAACATCCTTCACAAAGGAACTAATGACTCAAATGCTGGGAAGGCCAGGGCCCCAAGGGACTATGCAGCTCACAGCATAGATTTTTAATGACTTACAGAGATTGGAGGTTTGGAAGATCTCTCAGTGCCTCTGCAGGGATGCAACTCAGCTGATTGTTCTGCAACATCCTATAATTAGAAAAAAGAAAACTTTGGTGTTTTTTTTATAAAAAAAAGCCTGACACAAAATGGTGGATGTTGCTGCTTGCTTCTGAAGCTGTCCCAAACTCTTGTTGGAAAGCTAGAGGGGTTGGAAAGCACCACGTTTGTCACCCAGGGATGTTAAGTAAGCTTGCAGGCGGCTGGTAGGTGAGCTGCAGTCCGGGCTGGCCCAGAATCCTGCAGCAGAAGGTCCCAGGGAAATGCAAAGAAGCTGGTGAGGGGTCTGGAGCACAAGTCTGATGAGGAGTGCCTGGGGGAGCTGGGGGTGTTGAGCCTGGAGAAAAGGAGGCTGAGGGGAGACTCTATTGCTCTCTACAACTCCCTGAAAGGAGCGTGTAGCCAGGGAAGGTCGGTCTCTTCTCCCAAGGAACACTTGATAGGACAAGAGGAAATGGCCTCAGGTTGCACCAGGGGAGGTTTAGGATGGATATTAGGAAAAATTGCTTCACAGAAAAGGTTATCAAACATTGGCAGAGGCTGCCCAGGGCAGTGGTTCAGTCACCATGCCTGGAGGTATTTAAAAGAAGATTAGATGTGGTGCTGAGGGACATGGTTTAGTGGTGGTTTTGGCAGTGTTAGATTAATGGTTGGACTTGATGATCTTAAAGGTCTTTTTCAACCTAAATGATTCTGTGATTCTATCCACTGGGAGCATGTGACATAAAGGGGTCTCTCCACTTCATAGATGCATCTGTTAGTCCAAAGTAATACCAGTACTTTCAGCTGAGTTGTCCCATATTTATACTTGTGTAAGACATCCTTCTCCCAGTGTGTGTCAGTGGTGGTTACCTCTGCAGAATCTATGGAAACTAGCCTGTGGGTAGGTTTCTTATTCAACTTGTGGGACAGTTGCAAATACAATGGATGAGCAGCCACTTCACAGCTGTTTGCTAAGGGGCTTTGCAGCATTAGCACAACTTGCAGCAGAAACTGGAGCTGTTGTGGAGAAAAGCCAAACCATCCCAGAGGCTCTGTGCGAGCAGGTGAATGGGTCTGATGGGATGAATGTGCAGGACCCGGGAGGACTTCTCAGAAATGGAAGTGAGCGTAGGGCATGGAGAAAGGCCATGGACACTGAGGTAACTACACAAGTGACTGGAGAGGAGGAAACGCTGGGTGGCAGTGCTCCTGTCCCAGGGGCGGGTGTCTGACCAGCTCTAGTGATTCAGGCAGGCTCAGAACCAGACCCCAGGAGTATTTCTGATCTTGTTGGCTGCTATCCTCTCTCACTGACCCCCACAGAGCACCACACATGAGTTTACTGGGTTTATAATCTCTGTATCTCTGGAAAAGCTAAGTTTTTGACTCTGGACCAGCCTCTGTCCTAAACCTACTTGTTCCTTCCAGAATTGGGACATCATGGGCACATGCTCCTCTGGAAAAGAGAGACATCTCAGTGTAGTAGCTGGGCTGGGGAAAGTGCCTGGAGTAAGGAGTATTTTACATATCTGAGGTTTCTGTTTCCAAAACCTTGAAGTAGTAGTTGGAAATGACATGAAAAGGAAAATGGTGCTTAGGGGGCTGTTGTAATTACTACTAGTGTCAAAGGGATGCAGCATGGCCTTAGTAGAGAAGGACAGCCCAAAGACTACTGGTGCAAGCAAGAAACTTTTCCATCGCTGCGACTTCTAGCTTTACTGCAGAGGATTCAGAGGTCTGTCGTGAAAGGAAAGTTGGGAAAAGAAAATTGTAGAGACAGTCTTTAAAAAAGGGAAGCTATAGGCCACACAACTCTTCACTTTCTGGATGAAAATGGGGACTTAATAGTAAGACACAGAAGAAAAAGCAGGGAAACAAGCAAATGTAAGTAGTAGCTAGTGAAAAATGAGTTGAGCCAAAGCAATCTAGGTTTTTTCTATACAGGGTAAAAGTCTATGAGAATGGAGGGGCAAACATAGACATCATCTACCATGACTTTAGTTTTACTTTAGTAAGATGTTAAATATTGGCATGCAATGCAGGAGAGAAGTCCCATTGGCTGTGGTACAAAAAGGCAGCAGAGAGTCCATACTCAAATTACTAAATGGTTTCCTCTCAAATGAAGAGCCTGTTTAAGGGTCTATAGCATCTCTCCTGGAAATGACGCTCAGAATTATTGCTAAGGACCCAGGTGATAGCTGGGAGAGGAAGGTTGTTACCCCTGCTGACAACATGGGGCTGCACAAGGCACCTTCCACATATGAGGAGGGGAGCAGAAATTGGCTAATGTGGGAGAGTGGCTGGAAAATGCAGGGAGACCAAGAGAAAGGCTCTGTGGATCGACAGGGGTAGCCTGCTGCACAAATACAGCTGAGCATGTGCATGCAGCCCTGATGAAACTGCCTGGGGTTCATGGGGACCCAGGAAAACCTGAGGCAAGACAGACTTGCTCTTGGGAGAGACCCTGTGGGGCTGTGAGGAGCAGGACACCAGTTGTGATCCTTCTGCACCTCTTGATGCTGGGCCAGCTTTGGGCAGGCCATGCTGTCCTATCTGCCCTGCAGAACATGGGGCAGTGGGAGACCAGTCAGAGGACAATGGGCAGAAGAATGAGGAAATACCAGATTCTTTCCTGTGGGGAAGGTGGAATAGAAATTACAAGGGTGGTAGAAGAATGTAATTGGGATAATTCTGGGTCTAGAAGAGAAAAGGCTCAGGAGGCAACGTGGGAATGTCAGGTACGACAGCAGAGGTGCAGAGCACCACGAGCTTCCTTGCTGCTGCACCCAGAGCCAGCTCCCATGGGGTGTACGCTGCAAGGCTGGTGGGACCCCTCTGAGATGAAGGTCACTCATGCAGGACATGGGGCTGGTGGCTGCTGGCAGAGGTGTGAACTGTGCCCTGACAAGTCCATAAGCATTGGTCCTGGTTCTCCTTCCACACTTGGGAAAGGGGAGTGTAAGCCCCAGTAATTGGTTTCATGAGTGCTCTCTGCAGCCTGCTGGGATGGGGAAGCTCATCCAGGTGCACAGCAAGGACCAACATAACTCCTGGGGCTCCTGGTCCTGTGTATGGGTTTGTTTCTGCAGCCAGGGTGTCCAAGAGGGATAGAACACTGGGTCCTGCAG
>JAOXJM010000013.1:360065-374827 GCA_026413425.1 Tringa solitaria | reverse complement strand
CATGTCCTGCATGAGTGACCTTCATCTCAGAGGGGTCCCACCAGCCTTGCAGCGTGCACCCCATGGGAGCTGGCTCTGGGTGCAGCAGCAAGGAAGCTCGTGGTGCTCTGTGGTCCCTGCACTTGGCCCGTGGCCGTGCAGAGCAAGCGGTGAGAAGACCACCCGGGAAGATGAACAGGGGAAGTATTTTGAGAATGGCAAGAAGATGGGAGTCAGGTACAACAGGGTGTTTGAGGAAAATTAGGAGTTGATGGAGCAGGGATCTGAGACTGCCAGAGCGTCTAAGGCTCGGACTGCCCCGTGCCTGCACCAGGACTCTTGGGGCCACTTGTGCTGCCCATGGTCCAGCTTTGCACATGAGATGCAGGAGGGGGGGCATGGCCAGAGGGATCCACTTCAGGCACCACCCAGCCCCACTGGTGGGGAGTGGTGTGTGAGCCCCCTGCACCTCTCCTGTTATACCTGACATTCCCACGTTGCCTCCTGAGCCTTTTCTCTTCTAGACCCAGAATTATCCCAATTACATTCTTCTACCACCCTTGTAATTTCTATTCCACCTTCCCCACAGGAAAGAATCTGGAATCCAGGAAGGACACTTTTCCCCTATCCCTGGGGAGATGGAGCAGATCCTGTTGAGCTGCTGTGGCGTCACCAGCCCCAACCAACTTCCTGCTGCAGTGACCTGAAGGACCTGAATCATGACCTGAAGGACCTGAATCATAACCTGAAGGAAACACATGGTGGCCTTCTCCTGCTTTCTTCAGCATCTCATGCTTTTCCTCAGTCTTTTCTCAGTAGAGAAAATCAGTGAGAGTCCCAGTCCTTGCCAAGAACCCTTCTAATGTGATTAAGCTTGATACTCCTAAGGTCTGTCCTGGCAAAATTTCTAGTTCTGTTCCAGAAAATTTTCCAGCGACCAGTCTATCTTTTCCATGTCCCTCATTGCTGGCTTCACTCTCCTACTGACAGAGAAATAGATGAGGGTGAATGATTATTGTTCCTGGAGGGTACAGGATGCAACTGCATCCACCAACAACCTCACTCCTGTGCAGCCCACAGTATCACCAGATCTTATCTTCTAGTAAGAGCACATGACAGCCCAACATGCCATGCAAACCTGGGCGGAAAAGCATTAGAATCTTTGGAAAGTGAAATTGAAATGCTTCCAGTGATATGAGGGTTAGCAGTGCCCCTGCTTTTAGTAAGCAGGAACTTCTTTAAATAAGAGGCTCATGGCAGGGTCTGGATGGGCCAGTCACTGTGTGCATCAACCCTTCCTTCCCTGGCCTTGCAGCGGGGCTAGTCCTCTGCATATCTCCGTGAGGAAGGTTGGGGAGTTAAAGTAAATTTAAGGGCACCCTGCAGCCAGAGGGGTTGGTATGACAGCCCAGGTGCCACCCTGTGACACTGGACACAACCGAGCTGAGAGCAAGGCAGGTTGTCTTGAGGCATAAGAACACCAACTTCAGCCAACAGGACAGCCTGGAGCAAGCTTCTGTGTGCAACCATTTCCAAGCTGGAAATGTTCAGATCCTTCAAGCCTCTCCTTACAATGGGGTCACTTGTGCTGCCCCATGGTGGAACACACTGGGTGTCTGGTGGGGCAAAGAGAGCAGATCCTTTCCTTGCTGCCACCTGTGGGGAGCCGCACTGGCTCCGGAAGAGAGGCATTGCTCTTATACTCTACATCAGTAGTTACCTGGGCCTGACACAAATAGAAATTGATCAAAAGCGGCTTTAAAAGCTCCTGTGCTCCCGGAGTAGAAAGTTCCTCTTGTTGAAATTGGGTGGGAGAGCTGCGGTTTTTCCTCAGTTCCTTTGATTTGTTGCCTAATGCAGGGGATGGATAAATCTCTAAGCTCTGAGATTTAGGGCAGGATTCATACTTTACATCTTCAGAAGACGTAGTAAACAGCCCTCTACTCTAATCCTGGGAGCAGGTTTGTACCTGCTCACTCTGTATAAACTGGACCGGCTACAACAATTTCACATTGCGGCTGAGTTCAAAACATCCCCTTGGGGATGAAATGTTTATTGCAGGAGATTTTTGAGATGGTTCCTGAAAGGGAGAAAGGGAGTCCCACCTCAATACCCTGCACAGACCCTTCTGAACTGTCATACAGGTGCAAAAGTGGTGTGACTGCACGAGCAGTTAGATACCCTGGACTGCAGCGAAATACTCTGGGGAGGAATTTGCTGGTAACCTTCATCACTCAGACCTTCCCCACTGGACAGGCAGAGGTGGGTGGCCTGCCCACAACGACAAGGAAGATTTTGTTTACCAGGGCTGGCGGTTTCCAGGCATGGCCTGATATCTGCAGTGTTCCTGGACCCAGCTGCATGTGTCCCCATCACCCCCATGGGCAGGCTGAGCACAGGCTGAAGTCAGACTGTCCAAGGATCCCACCTTTCCCAGGAACCGGTCACTTCAGAGTCTTGCAGAAGCCTCCTGGGCCGTGCAGAAGTTTGCAGCAGGGGCAGGCTGATTGCAAAGAGGCACTAGAGCTGGGCAGAGCATGGGAGCTTTCCACAGTGCCTGCCAGGGTGCAAGTATCTGGACTTTTGGGTTGCTCCAGCACAGCCCCAAGATGCTGTAGCAGAGAATATAGGGGCAAATTTGGGGTCTGGATGTGAACACATCTGGGTGACACCATGTTGAGGTATTTGGTGACTTTTATGCAAAATGTGAACCTCTGCAGATTCTCCAGTGGTGTGTTTTCACACAGCATGGAGGGCTGTGCCCTGGAGGTCACCTGCTCATGGTTTGCTGGAGCTGAAGTGAGGAAGCAGTGCAGGGGCCCAGGTGGTCCTTGGGGTGGGAAGCAGCTCCTCAATTACCAAGGGGCATGTTAGCCAGTGTGGGTTTAACAACTGACACCACACTGCCTTGTAACCTTGCATCCCCCTCTGCATGGCTGCAAGACCCCATGCATGGCCTCTGCCAAGGGGCCGGGGGAAGCGGGGATGGTTGTGGCTCCGCAGACGGGAGCGAGTTACTTACAGGATCTTCAGGCTGTAGAGACCAGAGAAAGCTTCTCCTGGGATCCTGGAGATCTGGTTTCCAGAGAGGCGTCTGCAGTGAAAAGAAGAGTCAGTAACGTGTCAGCATCCTTGTAATGACAGTCCCTTGTCTGCAGAGGCTTAACGACTCATGCCTCTTGCCACGCTCCCCTGGAGAGGAGGCTGTGACACCTGCATGCTGAGCTGTGGTCATGTGCTTGGGCAACCTTTGTGTATGATCCCCTCTTGCAGCTCCAGGAATAGTCAAAGAAAATAATGGCTTGTTACTCCTGCCAGACCAGAATCCACTGGTTTTGGCATCCCGTAACAGCTTGTCGCCCAAGTCATTCCTTAGATACCCACGGAGGACCCTGTTCCATAGAAACTACAGCACAGGCAGCCTGGGAGAGGGACCTCTGCTCGAGGGCACTGATCTACAGACTCTGCTATACACCAGGTGCCTGGCAGTGATGGTGGAGCAAGAGGAGAGCTATTTTCTACTCATGCATGGTCCTGGGAGGACTATCCCTAAATCAGGAATCCTTATCTATCCCTTTCGTCTGCATGTGGCCTGTTTCTGCATCCGGCAGGTTCTCCTTTGTCCTGTCCATCAAGGCTCGATGGCAACTGATTTACTTCCATTCCCTTATTCCCAGCCCTGCTTGGACACACGTGATTACAGCTAAAGCCCAGCTCCTTCAACACTGAGTTTGGTATCACTGCTGCGAGGGGAGACAGGAAGGGACTGGACGTGGGGAGTACCATGCAGAGCCAGCTCATCTGAGTATGGCTTCCAAAACCAGGACAGAAAAGTAAAAAGTGTTTCTTGAATGATCTATGGCTGGAGAAAAACGTAGGAGGAAAGATGAGGATAGGAACAATGCATCTTGGAAAGGCTGATGAATGAAGACAGGGATGATGAATGAAGGGATGGGAGAGGAAGACAAAGTGAAGAGCAGCATCACAAAGGAAAGTGGCACCATTGGGGACAGAGAGTGAAGAGCAGGGGACAGGCGACAACATTCAGAACAGGCTGAAAGAATTTATCCAAGAAAGCCTGTGATGTTACAACATCATCTGATCAGAGCACTCAAATTTAGCAAGGCCCAGAGCAGGCTGGGGCATTAACAATATTTGGATTTTTCATTGACATTGGAAACTGTATCACTGTTACCATCACTTCCACTGATGAGGACAGCGGTTCTGAGAGACAATGATGGTGGAGCCTCATGGAGTGGATCAGAGCCTTTGGTGGAACCAGGAGCAAAGTCCAGGACTCTTGAGTCTAAACTTGACCTAAGGAAATTCTTTTCCTTTTCCTCCCATTTTTCCAGGAGAAAAAATGTGGACCAAGTCCCAGTGCCCATCAGTCAGAAAAAAATGAAGGCAGGTTCAACAAACTGATTAAGAGTTCAAATTGCTACTGCTTTTGTGCTTTTCTGATCCCCAAGTGGTTAAACAGAGGTCAAGGTTGGACAGGGTAAGAAACTTGTCTGCTTGACTTGGAGTGGAATGTTGCATCTCCCAAAAGGAGACAGTGAACATAATTTGTGACCAGGCTCATCTTCACTCTCTCAGAAACTCCCAAGAGTTCAGGCACAGATGTTGGCATGCTTGTTGTATTCATTTAGCATTGACAAAACCCATTTCTTTTTAGATGTTTTGGCTGTCAAGGAGACAGGTGTCAAGGATGAGCAATGTAGTCGAGGCTGGAAACAGAGTGCGTTGCAGTGAAGATTCTGCAAAGGTCATGGAGAGGATCTGAGCTGTTTTGGGGAGCCACATTCACCAGTGGCAGAGAAGGTATGTGTGGGTGCCCGAGTGTTCTCCCTCCCTGTCTCTCCCCTCGGGAATCTAGAGAAAATTGCTCCCATAATTAGGCCTCCGACAGCATAAACAGCACAGGGTCGTCTCTTTAATGTGTGTGAACGTGTTGTAACCTGCCTCTCTGCAGTATGCAAGCCGCCTGGCAGGGCTATTTGTCACTTGGGGGCTGTGATTTGGGGTAATTGCTCCTTTTGATTGCTGATTTCCACATGGGAGGGAGTGTTGTCCAGGCAACCGGAGTGCTTGCCTGGAGGGAAGGTGCTCCTGCACAGCATCCTTAACCTGCTCCCAGCATCAGTCCTACCAGGCAGTTTGCTGTGTGGGGGCCTGTCTGTCCTCACCTCCCTGAGCTTCTGTCTCACCCCATGCCTTTGCTGGCAGCAGTCTACATGCATTCATGGTTAAATGTGCCTCTCTACTTGTTTCCTGGCAGCTCTGCACCTTTATGCTCACTTTCCTGGGTGTGTTTGAGTGTTTGCCAGGTCCCTAAATCTGGGACCTCCAGGATTAGAAGGAGAGGAGTGTGGAGCTTAAATGGGAGCCAGGCTGGGGCTCCTGGCCTCAGAATAGGGTGGTAGGGAGTCCCGATTGCTGGTGGGACATGTGCTGGGGGCCAGCTCATGACATCTCAAACACCAAGTGCAAAACAGAACATGATGGGAAAACCAACTCTGTGGGACATGCCCTGGTTTCACTGAGCACCATATCTCATGAATCTAGAGGCACAAAGCATCGCCCAGCCTCAGGAAAGGCAGCCATGCCCCCCTGTTGCTGCTGCTTCTGTCTTTGGCCCTGCTATACTAAGACTATGCCATGTCCACGGCTCACCTCTGGCTTCTGTCTCTTCTCTCTCTAGCTTTATATCCTCCCTGCTGCCAGAGCAGCCTACCTCCTCTCCCCAAGGTGTAGAGGTCCATGGTGAGCCAAGGAGCAGACACAAAGGGAGGCACTAGTCACGACCAATTCATTCAATCTACCTCCCAAGGCAATTGCCAGTGTCTTTGGGGTCCAAGATGGGCTCTGTTTACTTGTATGCATGCAGAGACTGAGAGGTGGGACACGTCTGTGTTTGAGCACACAGGCTGAGGTTTCGCTTTCCTAGAGGGGTACATGGCCCAGATGTGCACACAGGGTCTGGAGGCCTTTGGGGTCTTGCTGTGCCTCCCAGGATAGGAGCTGAGTGATGCTGTGAGTGGTAGCCAGGTGTGCTAGGCAAAGGGGCACAGCTGTCCCATCTCTCCAAGAGTAGGCCAGGAATAGGTAAGTCTTTTGAGGTATAATGTCCAGCAGGAGGAGTGGCCACTGGGAAGAGATGACTGCTTCCATGTCATGTGCTCCTGGGCCAATTTTGCATAAGAGACCAAAGACACAAAAGGCTGTTTGTGTGTTGACCCTTCCTCTGTCCATGGTCAGCTGGAAATCTCCCTAGTGCTTGGTTCCCTCTGTCCCTCTCACTTGAACTCTCTAGAAATCTCCCAGCCTGAGCCTGGCGGAGAGGCACCTGTTGAACACATCTCCAGAAACCAGGCCCCACAGTAAATTCACTGAAACGGTCCCTTCCTTTCTATTTAAAAGTGAATAATACCATTTGAAGTGATGATGCCAGTGTGACTTCCCCTGAAATGGCTCTTCATTTGCTCTTTCCGTGGAGGAGACTGAAGCAAATAACCCCACCAAGAAGGACTAAGAGGTGGTGTTCCCTTGTGCCCTAAGCACACAGGGTGAAGAGGAGCTGCTCTTGCAGCTGGTCCACAGCACAGAAGCTCTGTTCCGGGGCTGCTCAGGTCTCTTTTTAGGATAGACAGACTTGATTCAGCTGTATGACGAGAAAGGAAAAGCTCTGGATTTAAAGTGACTGATGGAAGAGGGAGAGAAGGGGCAGGTGGAGGGGGAGGGTGGGACCCACAGGTGGCTGACTTGCTTCAGAAAGCTCTTGTGTTAGGTGGATTTTAGATTCTGCTCCCCCCTGGCCTTCCCCACTCCTGTGATTTCTGGGAATGTTTCTTCAGGCTTTAATCTGCATTCCCAATACACTCCAAGTTGGAACAAACTCATGGTTCACCACCTCATGGGTGCTGCAGTTCAGTTACCACAGGCTCCCACCCCCTCCTGTATCTTGGGGTTCTTGGTCATGCTACAACTTCCATGGCACACCCAAAGGCTGTTTGTTGGGCATGATCGCTCACGTCATGTGCTCAGGCAACATGATGATGTCCTTATCATTCACATTTGGAGGCAGGAACATTGCCCATTGGCAGGACAGGACAAACATGTGTGTCCGTATCCCAGTGGAATTTTCCCCTTGCCAGATCTTTACTGATCATGTCAGCCTCCCCCTTTGATCTCCTGCTCTGGTTCATTTCTCAAACTCTAACACTGTCAAGGCAGAATCTGTGCCCAGATAAACTCTCTGCGCTCCTGCCTAAACAGGAGTGTCAGCACACCAAGAATGTGCCATCCCCTGGGTGCACAGGGGACCAAGGGCTCCGTGTTATGTTTGAGTTTGTTCTCATGCTGGTGCAAAGCAAGAATGAAGCCAATTAAGTCATGCAAGTGAAAACATGGTACTTTTGAGAAAAGAGCCAGGCTTGGACTCTCCCTTTCCACACAGGAATTTGCAGCTGGTCTTAGTCTTGTATCACCTGGAGGTGTCTCTAACATGGTCTTTACCGTCTCGTTCCATCCCTGAGGAGAAGACTGTGCAGTCCTGTTTCTATTTGGTGCCCCCACCAAATGCCTGTTCCAACTCGATAGATTGATGGCATTCGTTTCTTTTGTTTATGGTCCTCAAGCCAGTTTTCAGCCCACACGAATGTTCATATGCAACCTAGTTTGGATTCATTTGCCAAGTAAGATTTAATAAGACACAACTCCTTAATGAACTACCAAATACAGGACACTGAATGCCTTCACTGCATCCGCTTATGTTATAAACTGTCAAGGTTTTCAGGGGGATTTGTTCCCTCCAAGCTTTCAGAGCAGTTTTGACTTTTGACTCTACTCTGGGTCCCCCACTTGGGGTACCCCAGAACAGAGTTAGTAATTTGGAAGGCATTTTTCAGGAAAATTGGGGCCAGCTATCCTCGCTTGCAAGGATTTTTCAAATGCTGAATACTATCCCCAGCCTAACTGGAGTAGAAAAAGAATTGAAATGTCTACATTTTCACAACATTTTGAACTTGGCTTGGGCTCCTTCAATACCTTGGCTGCATTTTTCAATGCACAAGATGGAGAACCCCCTAGAAGCCTTCCTTCCCTGTCCTTGCCTGTACCTTGGTCAACATCTGTCTTTGCATGGTGGTCACCTTTAGAAGAATTCATCAGAAGAATTATCCTTTAACCCTCTCTCTGCTGTTTCCCACCCACTGAATCAACAGCCAGTGTTGTCCTCTGCCACGGAACAATGTCAACCAGGAGGACAGAACAGCCACACCATTATGCTCTGTCTCAGCATCCTGGTACCTTCTCAGACACAGGAGCTAGGCAGTGTCCTGGGGGAACTACAGTACCCAGGCATTTAGAGAAGCTCCAGCTCCTCACCTACAGGTGTCTGGAAAAGGAGAGCTGTGTCAGGCAAGGCAGGTACCAAGGGAGCAGTGACGCTGCCTTCAAATCTCAACACGGTAAAGCAAGATCATGGCCCTACAAGCATTTGCCTCACTGCCAGAGACCTCTGCAGCCTCCTTTGTCATGGAAACCCACTAAAGCTGCCCTCCTAGGTGTACCCTACTCCAGACATGTTACTACACTAGTCCAGGAAATGCTTTTCACCATGGTGCCAGCACATTTGAACATTGCTCAGAAATGTCAACACCCCTTTAAACAGCAGAGCTATCACTCCAGAGCTATTACTCCATGCCCCAAAACCAGCATTACTGCAGCACTGCCTCTTACAAGAATGAGGTTGCCTTGGAGTGAGCCCCTGTGCTGGACAATACGCCCAAAGATGGGTGTTTCAGATGTCTGGGAGCTGACATGGATGGTGGTGGGGCACACTGCAGCAGTGCTGGTGCTCTGCAACCTGAGATGGCTCCACAGGTCCTTGCACCTGCATGGGAAGAGGAGTGGGAAGGCGGTTTCTTCCCTGCTGCAGGGGAGAAGGAGGGGGCTGCTGTGCTCACATTCCCAACATATGTGATTGAATTTTATTTTGTTTTGCTTTTATGCTGTTTCTTGGCCTCCAGTCCCTTGAGTTGCAAGAGCTGCCTGGGAAAGGGAAGAGCCTGCGAGGGGAGGCCACAGTGTGGGTCCTGCTGTGCCTGCACCGGTGCAGAGGCACAGCACTCCCCGTGACGGTGAGTCCCTCTGCCCGCAGGGCCTGAGAAGAGGCAGGTGAAAGAGCCAGTGGCTGGGAAGGGGTCTGATCTTGCCGCTGTGCCCCGAAGCAAGAGGTGAATGGCAATGAACACCTGCCTTTGGCTGCAGTTTCTCTTCTTGGCACCAAGCACTCCTCTTTGGATTCAAAGCATGGTAACAAAGCCCTTGCCGGCAAACACATTTCAACATGTTATTATTCCCAGGCTGGCTTTCAAGATCCTCTTTCTATTCCTTCTGTACTGATTGCTCTTGTTTCTCTTGGCTCCCAGCTCTGGCTTTTCAGGCTTCATTAACTGGAATTTATTAGCAATTTTAAACATTCTTCCTGCTGCCAAAAAGAGAGAGAGAAAGAAAGAAAAGAAGAAAAAAAAAAAAAGAAGAAGAAACAAAGAGGAGACACACTAAACTCTGGGCTGCTCCCTGCCTGTGTGAGGCCCAGGTCTGAACACCTCTGTCACTGGAGGCTTTCTTTGGAGGGAAGGACCGGTGAGTGCCTGGGCTGGGATCATGCCTGCTCCTGGCGCAACCTCTCTCGTCTCTGCCCTGTTTCCCCACTGGAGCTGGAGGTTGGTGGTGACAGAGGAGGGCACAGACTGGTGGAGAGCCATCAGAGAGGTGTCCTCAGTGGCATTGCCTTTTCAAAGCTGGCTGAGACTGGAGACTGGTCTCTTGGCAGCCTCTGAGCATGAGAGCTAATTGCATCCGCAACATCTTCCTGAGCAGCTCACAATAAAAACTAATGAGTAACAGGTCCCGGCACACCTGAGAGGCCTGTTCTCATCACTGGATGGATGGGTAAATAGAGGCACTGGCAGGAAAAATCACTTTACCAGGACCACACAGTGAGTGAGCAGTTTGAGCTGGAGAAGTCCTGGTGCCCTTCATCTGTGCCCTAACTACTGTGTTGCCTCTAATGCCTCATGTGACACAGCCATTTGGTCTCCAGAGGGGAGCTGAGGCAATGCAGAAATGTCCTGTGGGGCACAGCCCAGCTGGACATCGTGGTGTGGCCTGGGTGATCACTTTGCTGTCCTCAAGACCCTCAGGTGCCGCTCTGCTCTCACTTGCTCCTTGCACGCCCTCACCCAGGATGGGTACTTGTAGAGGACTGCCATACTTGGGTCTCAGGTGGATCCAGCAACCTAGATCCACAGTGCTCCACAGCATCCTGAAGGGTGTGCAACATGGCACATTTGTCCTCAGTGTCCATGGGACACACGTGTTTCATCTGCCCCTTTTTGCAGCTTTCTTTTCCCCTTCCCATTATTCCTGTTCCTCCGTTGAACCCCAGCTCCATGCATAAGCTGAGCCTTGAGTCCAGCTGATCTCTGACCATCCTGAAACTCCAGCTTCATGAGGAGCCTGAGATGGTGCTAAAATAGAGGCACAAAACCAGCAGGAATCATTGAAGGTGTGAAACACCAGCTCTGCTCCAAGCCACTGTGACCCTGGGCTACTGGGGCTAGATCTAATGAGAGAAGATTGGCAGCAGCAAAGCAGGAGAGGGGATCTATAAGGAGCTCACAGAGCAAGCAGAGGAACATGGACTTTGATTATCAGAGACGATGAGGGTTACAGGTCATACTCACATGTGTTCAAGGGCCAGGGGTGTCAGGAGTTTCTGTGATGTTTTTAAGCCAAGGTAAAAATGTTCTTAACATATAAGAGTTTGCAGGGGACTTGAAAAGCAGATTTGAAACTCTGTGTTAAATTTGGCACATATTTTTGGCTGAGGAACCTGTGATTTTTTTCAGAATGTTCAAGCATCTTATTTAAGGCATTTTTGCAATAAATACCATTTGAAATACCATTTTCTTTTCAAGTTTGACCCAAAGTAAAAGACTAAAGGTTAAGAAGCAACCTGAAAATGAATCAAAACTTTCTATTTTGGGTCAGGGACCTCTTTTGGGTTGACCAAAGCCCCAGAACATCAATTGAGTTGAATTTTGCCAATTTAGTCTTCAGTTGCTGCATCTTCCAGCTTGTTACTCACCCAGTTTATCAAGGATGTAACAGGGAACATAATAGGGTATGAGGCAGGTTGGGGCTGTGAGGTGACGCAATATTACCGGAGATGAGAAGCCTGCTGGAAGGTTTCCATCTGACTGAAGACGGGCACTTGCAGCGAGATGTGCTGCAGCCGAGCCCTCTTCTTTCTTGTTAGCCCTTCTCCGCCAGGAGGTCAGACAGGCAGACAGATCTTCCTTCTCCCCAGGAAGGACTAGCACTGAGAAACCTGGATTGCCCCTCACTGCTCAGCAGGGTTTTCTGGTCTTTCCTGACTCAGCATGTCCCAGCATGGGTAGCTCCTCCATGGGGAGAGCAGACAGAAGGCTTGGTCTCATGTGCTACATGTTGCTCCAGTAGACCCAAGGGAATACGTTCAGGGTAGATGAAATCTGCAGAGATCTCAGCTGTGAAAGCTGAACAAACTTCTACTGAGGATATGTAAATAGGTAGGATTTGTTTGCCTGATTCTTGCGCACAGCCCAGCACAGAGAATGATCCCATCCCGAATGTGATGGTCCTGATGTAATGTTTTGGGATGAAAGTTTGGTAAAGATATACATGAAAAGAAGACTGGAAGTGTGAGGCAAGTTATATTACTGGTCAATGGCAGCCCTGTGAATAACCATAAAATCACAGAATTGTTTAAGTTGGAAAAAATCTTTAAGATCATTGAGTCCAACCATTGATGTATATGCACTCGCTGTCCCTGTCTAGAAGCTGTTATTGAAACAATCACTTTAGATTTCTAATAATATATAAAAATCCTTTCTTTTTTGATTTCTATAAATAAAATTACTGTATTATTGCTACTAAATTCTAACATGAACTTGGATATGCATAGATATATAATGATGCAGTTTCCAATTATTCTCCTGTAATGTTTTTTCCTAGTCAAAATACCTTTGCTTTCTGAATGAGAATTTGTGGCATTTTGAATCTCTAGTAAAATATTCTCTAAGAACTTCCAAATATTTTTCAGATTTTCCTGTTTAAATTTTTCCTCTTTGTCTGCTTCATTCATAATTATTTTTGGCTCCGGGAAGCTGGCTCTTTTGGAACCTATGAATATTCATTCATTTCTGGTTGAGACTGTGTTTGTACATGACATGTAATCAGGACACAATTGCTTGCAGCAAGGCGACTGTTAATTGTATACAACAGAGTATGGTCTCTGTGTGTGAAAAGCTGTACTACTCCCAGTAAATGCTTTGGGTGTCCACACTGAAACACAGATGTTGAAAAAATGGAAAGAGAAAGCCTACAAGATGGAAGCAAGGTCTTGAAAAACCCACCTTCTGTGGGTAGCTCAAGCCCCAAAGCTAAAGAAGGATAAAAAATGACTCCTGCTCAGTCTGTAAAGGCCTAAAGGGGAGGGGAGTTCAGGCAGCTAGGCTCCTTACAAGTCTATTGTATAGAAACTACAGACAGATGAAGACGAGTTGCAAGACATTTGAAGTTAAAAACCTACAGTATGATTTGATAATTATGTGATTCGATCTGTTATGGGAATAATGAACATCGATAGCTGCTCTGGTTTCTTTAGTTAAGGCTGAATGTTCATATAAGTTTGTCTTTGCATATGCATGTCCACCTAAGCATGTACGCTGACCTGCAAACTCTGTTCTAAGTGCACAGACAGGACTTTCTGCTCATGACAGCGCTCCCCGAGTGCACAGAGCCACACAGCACAGAGGGTCCCGTCACCAGGTTGTTTGAAGGGTCAGTACCACAACCTCTGCACATCACTGCCATTACATTACAGTATCATATTACTGGATATGAATGATTCAGGGTCGCCCCACTGCAGAATATGTGGGATAGTACATCTGGGAGATGAAAATGCCTTCTTTCAGGGTAATGAAAATACCTTTTCTGTAGGAAATTCTGAAATTTTTTTGGAAAGCAGCATTTTTGAAATGTCACTGTTGTGCATGGCGATGGCTGCAAGAACTGATTCAGTAAAGTCAAAGTGTTTCATTTAGACAGAATAAGCTGTAACAAGTGTTATAAATCCAGTAAGTTCACAATACATACATCAAATGCAGCATTAATAGAAGTATTTCATGCAATGTAATAATAATGTTTTGAAGAAAGTGACTTTTCCAACAGAAGCTATTGTGTTGAAAGGAGCAACAGCATGAGAATAACACCCGGAGGTATTTCTCATGGTCAAGTGGAATAAGACCATACAGGTGCAATTTATCCAAGCAGAAATGGCCAACCTCAATCCTCTGCCCCCCAGGCTCACTTTTTTGGGGCTCCTAAGGGATTCCAGTGGTTTCTAATGCTGGTGGTTAATTTTCACACTTTCAGAAGTGTAGCCACTCCTTCACTGACACACAGGCACATGTCCATCCATGAGGATTGTGATCGCTGCTGTGTCTGAGTGTGCCTGCTCAGACTACAATACACACTGGTGCATGACGGGGCACCATAGCCTCTAGGGCAATTTTTTTGGACTTCAGTTGCCCAGACTCATTGACATCTGAACAGAAAAGTGCCCGGGAGCTAAGGTGTCTCTGGATGGCAGGAGGCTGTGAGGGGGGCCCTGTATGAAGAAGGGTGAACAAAGCTCCCTGTTTGCTGGCTCTGCTCCAGGTTACAGAGTTGATTTTTGCATAATGGACCGGGTCCTCCTTTATTTTGGCTTTTGGTACATGCACCATTTCAGCCTCAAGGTAATGACCTCAGTCAAACTCCTAAGCTAGAGCAGAAAATAAACCCTCTCCCAGCATGCAGCCTCCTTCCATCTCAGCCTGCAGCCCCAGTGACAACACTGGGTGTTGCCACCAGAGCCACAGACATCCTCTCTGGTGTCCCCCTGCCACCCTGACCATGGTCTGCGTAGTGCAGCCCCTACATACTTACAGCTCCTCCAGGAAGCGCAGGTGACGGAGGGTGCTGGGCTGCAGCCGGCTGATGTTGTTCATACTCAGATCTCTAGTGGGGAACAAAGACAGAAGTATCTGATCAGTCACATTGTAGTTTGCACAGAATAACCCCCAATGCCAAGCTCTGTGTCCCCTTTCTGCCAAGAAGGAAGAGGAGAAGCTTCTGCAAAACACTTCAGCATGAGCATCTTATGTCAGCCCAGGCTCTGCCTGCGACGGAATGGAGAGGAGTAAGCAGAGAGAGACACTTGCTCCTTCAGGGTGGTCTGCCTGAGCTTCTCCCGTTACAGAGCAAGTTAGGACATTTTCTACCAGCACAAGCAGTGTTAGTGTCTTAGAATTTTTGGAGAATGACTAGGAAGCCCAGTCACACTGCAATAGGACAGTATGTCCTTGGGCCCAAAAGTATCTTTCTGTGACCACTGGTCGTGCCAGCCACCACAGGGAGCTTTTCCAGATAGACAGCTGCTTTTGAGGAGAGAGCAAGTCGTGGAGGAAGGGGTACATCCTATTGGACAAGCCTGCTCTAAACTGGAAAAACTAGAGAACAACACCAGGAACGAGGGCTGCAGGTCAGCTATGTGAGTGCCAAAGTCTGAGTTTATGGGGTGGGAGGAATCTGTCTGATTGTGCTTGTCTCGGTCTTTGCAATTTCCAGCTAAAATCATAGAATCATCTAGGTTGGAAAAGACCCTTGGGATCATCGAGTCCAACCAT
>JAOXJM010000013.1:326809-359799 GCA_026413425.1 Tringa solitaria | reverse complement strand
TTTCTAATACAAGCCAGGATGCCATTGGCTTTCTTGGCCACCTGGGCACACTGACGGCTCATATTCATCCGCTTGTCAATTAGAACCCCCAAATCCTTTTCTGCCAGGCAGTTTTCCAGCCACGCTTCCCCAAGCTTGTACCGATGCAGGGGGTTGTTGTGACCCAAGTGCAGGACCTGGCACTTGATCTTGTTGAAGCTCATACCATTAATGTTGTCCCATAGATCCAACCTATCTAAGTCTCTCTGTAGAGCCTCCCTATCCTCATGCAAATCAACACTCCTGCTTAACTTGATGCCATCTGCGAACTTACTGATGATACATTCTATGTCCTTATCAAGATCATCAATAAAGTCGTTAAACAGAAATGGTCCCAACACTGAGCGCTGGGGAACATCACTTGTGACTCAGCTCCTATCTGCTTCAGATCTGACAGACCCTTACAGAGGACCCAGGAGGTCCAGACAGTCTGCTGAGTCTTAAGCCCTTAGCACATTACAGAGTCACTGTGAGCTGCCCACTGCAGAACTGTCATTGTCTTAGGATGAAAGAGCAGCAAAGTCTGCAGCAAATGGTGCATTAGGCCAGCTGGTAGTTGGTAAAAACAAGGATGCTTCTGGACTCCGAGACTCTCCAGAAGGTCTGATACAGAAAGCTGCAACCCTGCCATCATAAGCAGATGCACATGAAGAAAACTGCTCTTGTGACCCAAGTCTAGAACAAGCTGTGCCCAGGTGACTGCAAGTGAGCATCAATTTTTACAACTATGTGGAAAAACAAGGCTGAATTAAAAGCTGGAGTGGTTGGGAATGAAAGGGCCATGCCCCCTACCAAGCAAAACAATCCCAGTCAAATGACAGCAGAGGCATTGGGTAGGCTCATGTGAGGCAGAAGTGGCTAGTTTTGATCATTGTGTAAACAGGACAACACTTGCCTCCTTCAGACTACCTAGACTAAATGGCAGAGTTAGACAGATTTCTCTTGGAATGAAAGAATAAAGAGATACAACATAAAACTAAAAGCATTTTACTTTACTCTTTCCTGCAGTCAACATCACAGACTCACGAGCCTAAGGAAGGATGTAACTCCCCAAAAATCAGTGGGAATTTGTCTTGGTGTTGGACAAATGCATGGGGAAAGAACACTTATGCCAAGGACAAAGACTGAAGCATGAGGGAGAAAAGTCCCTCAGCAAAACCCAGCCACACAAGAGGGACCTCTTTGAGCTGGCTGTTGCCTGCGCAGCACACCCTCATGTGAACCGAGATCCTGTAGACCCAAGAGGTGAGACCCAATTACTCAAATTCCTTTGTATTCTTCAGTAAGAAAATTCCATAGTTCTGCTGGTGAAAAGGCTAAAAAAGTTTGAGGATGTGGGCTTCTTCATTTTGCACCATTTTCTGCTCCCCTCCCCAATGCTCCCCATCTCCCCTTTCTGACCAGATCTATCTGGTGTTGGTGGAAGCAGGCTACACCTAGGGAGGATCTAAAACCTGTCTTCACAGTTTCTCTGGAGATGTGTCCTGTGACAAAACTGTGCAGTTTCATGAGCCATATTTGATGATAGTTCTAAAAAAGTTTGGCTTTTTTGATTTGTAACTTTCTCCTTTCCAAAGAAGTGGTGGCAAAATCCCCGAAAGACCTATGAGAATCCAAAATTCTGTTTTCAGAATGAATGCAAAAATAGTTATTGTATGCATTGTTCTCTGTGCAACACTTCATTCTACATTTGGATCATCCTGTGATAGAATAGAAGGGTTAAAATAATATTTTGTGCTGCTTCTATTTTTATTTTTAAATCCCTAAGGGCGGTTGCTACTTAGCACCCATTAAAACATCTTTTTTTCCTACATCAAAGTATCTCCTGTTTATGTTGTAATGAATCCGTCTGATGTTTTGACATGTTGTGAAACAATGTAAAAAGAACGAAAAATGAAAGGCTATGAAGCAAAACACAGATCTGAGACATCCAAGATCTCCTTGAAATTCCAAGGCATATTCCTTAAGTTGCCTTCTGCTGGCAGTATAGGGAATACTTCTTGCTTGCCACAGGAGACACTTTTCAAGTCTCATTGAACTGCATTTTGGATGCTCAGCTCTTTCCTAGGCACGATGAGGAGAGCCACATGTCCCACAACCCTGGCGACCTGCCCAGGGGTTGCAGGGATGTGCAGACCCCATCAGTCCTACCCAGCAGCACATCAGTATGTGACTGGTGGTAATGGGGAGGCTAAAGATGTTTTGAATCCTTCTTTTTCCACCTTGATCTGTACCCTGAGAAGGAACAAAATACACCCGTTTCTGAAGAAATCTTCCAAAAGGCAGAGGAGAAATACCATTAGCCCATCACTGTGACAGCCTCCCAGCTCCACATTGGACAGCTTTTCTTTAAATGCTCCCCTCCCTCACTCTCTTCACCTCTGGGTCTCTTGGCCACAGACAGGTCTGAGGGAAGGAACTCTCCCATCATCTTTTGGGGCAGTGAAATAAAACCCAGCCCAGATTTCCAAGGCTGTTGTATGGCGAACATTTTGAATCATCTTATTTAAAACTCACTGGGTTTTGGGGTGTTTTAGTGCTCTGGTAGTTCGCAATCCTGTAGGACTGAAGTGTAACACATTTACACTCACAATACTGGAAAGAGGAGGCCCATGGTGCAAACCCTGGTAGTGGTCTGCTGGCTACTGAACATCAAGGCAAATATGGTGCCAGTGAATCTAGGACTGTGTTTTCCATTAACTCTCCAGTGTGATATGCTGTGGGGGCCCCACATCAGCTTCTCTAGAGCAGTGGACATCACACCTGGCTTTATGTGGTGGAGTTCCTGGACTGGTCATGGTATGAGGACAGCACAGAGTAGGTGATGCAAGGACAGATGGTGTGAAGGAAGAACGAGTTCCTCCAAGGGCTGGAAATGAGCTTCCTGAACAGAGTCCTAGGCTCTGTTGAGTGATTTTGCTAGCCACAAACGTACGAGATGTTTCTCCACAGACTGTCCATGCTTGTGTGAAAGCTGAGGCACAGGATTCTTGCCTAAAGTGTTGTGGGAGTAAATATTTGACTTATTACTCATGTTGTTGACTTGTTGCTCTGTTTTCCCAAGCTCATGCTTTTCCTTTTAGTAAGGTTTCTTGTGTTATGTACATCTCCAGTGCATGCTTCCTGTCAGGGTAATCAGGGAAGCTATTTATCTTTTAAAGTGTTTAGGGTGGTTGCTTCAGCCAGCCACATTTAGTTAATTTTAAAAGGAACCCAAGGTATTTGAACTTTGTTGGAATTTTTTTTTTTCAGCAACATCTGGCAGAAAGAATAGGGATTCATGGGGTAAATGCTTCAGAGACTCTACTGACTTTTCTCAGTCAATGACTTTGACTTTCAAAAATAGCTCTCTCTTTGGAGTGACTAGTTTCCAGCGGAGTCAAACAAGTGTTGGGGCGCTCATATCTATGGCTTGCAATGTAGGACCAGCAGAGGAACGCTCTAGATTCTTGCCTTTTGAGTTCATGAGACTGCACTGCACTGGTGCACTGGGTCAAGCCATCCCTCTCCTGTCCCACAGCTCCCATGTTCCTCTTTCCTCAGTAACTGGCCTATCAAATAAAAGCAGAAAGCCTTTTGCTGTCAAATCATTCTGTATAGATGTGGTCTGAAATGCTGACAGTAAAGTGAACTACTCTACTGCTCCTGGAACTGAAACTCTCTTCTGGTATCACCCCCAGTTACCCATGAAACAATGTCTTTTAAGGCCTTTTGCATTAGGTGTTGAAATTACCTGTCCTTTTCAGTGGCACTGCACCAAAGCCATCACGGCTATAATTATTGTGATTTAACATCCCCCCCCTTCTCTAACTAATTCTAAACATTTATCGTAAGCATTTCTAACTTGTACCTGCAGGAAAACTGAGACACAGTTCATGGAAACTTAGCTCATGTGATTCAGCCTCAGACCGTACAACTACTCTGACCCTTGAGGGGTTCCTTAAATTATTTGCTTTGATGTCGCCTTCTTTCATGAACAACCTTTGATTATTCACTGATTTGCTGATCTTCCTTACCAAAAAATGATGTGACACATACCACGCTTTGGGTACTCCAGTAGGACCGTCTGCCATGATCTTTAACAGTGCTAGGAGATGGTTACCACAGTGTTTTAGTTCAGGGATGATATGAGCATTAAAGATCAAAGAAATTTATCTTTGGCATAATTGCTCAGGCCGCTGGGATGTAAGCTGTGGTGCTGGTGCTCAAAACCTGGAGCCATGGATGTCCCTGTGGGGAGCAGCAAAGTACCAGCAGACTCTGTCCAGCTCTGGTGAAAGCACCTGCGGGACCTTGTAGAAGTGTGTGTTCTTAGGCCAAAAGGCAAGTTTTTTACATTACAATATGTGGGTCTGCATGAAGGGCACCCTGTGATACCTGCCCAAGATAGGCCTAAGCAATACCCCCAAGATATATCTCTAGGGACAGCAGGACCGATGTGTCTCACACAAACTCAAGGTATTTTTTAGAACTCCCCATAAACCTGGGGAGAGATGAACCCTGCCCATCATCTCCAAAGCTCCAGATAGACCTCTTCCCAGACTACAGAAGACCAGAGTTTCCCCAGACTATAAGTGTTTCCCCAGAGGTGCACTCTAATGTGAATTAACACAAGCAGAAGTCAACAGACCTAAAGCACTACAGGTTGAAGCCGGAGTAACACAACAAGATTGTGTCTGCTCAGTCAGGAATGTATGAAGGTGAAATCTGCAGGGATATGGTCTTGGTGGAGGCCAAACACCACATGCACATCTGGCTCAAGATCTGCAAAGTGCATGTGACTGGCAGAGAGATGGTGCTCTCCTGGAAGCTATCACAGGGGTAGAAGTCCTAGAGAAAGAGCAGCTCCTGGCTATGGCTGGGAGAAGACATTCCCCAGCCATCTCTCTCTGTACTCCAAAGGGGCAGAAAGTCTGGTAACTAACTTCAGTCCTCTGAGGTGCTCTTCGTGGTTCCCTCTGTTACTCAGCATGATGAGAGCCCTGTGTCCTCCTGCCATGAAAGCATGGGGAAGTATCTGCCTTCAATCAGTTCTTTGATCTACAAGGTTTCTGCAAGCTCAGGGTGTGGTTCAAGGGGAAGACCTTCAGGGAGTCAGCAGTGGGCTCTGTGGGCTCCTGGTTTCTTTCATACCTCAGTGAAATTCCATGCATGCAGCAACATCTGGAAGCTATGACAGACATTGCCCAAGCCACTGGACAGGATTTTCAGTATTTAGGAAAATGGACCTTGTGATTCTCCTTTGTAAGGAGACAAGGTCAAACCAGATAACGTGTCTGACTGCTATCCTCAGGTTTTGAGCCTACAGGAAGCTACTAAGAATCCCAAATGGTCACTGTCTTTTCAAACACTAAATTGCTCCACTATATGAATATCTTTGCATTTTTCAAGATGTTCAGGTATATTAATGTGCTCTCTACCCAGCATGGTCTCAGTCTAACTCCTCTCAGTGTTGCTGCTGAACACATAGGTCCCTGGACCATAAAAAAGACCTTCCTTACACTCAGGCAGCTGATCAGAAATTTTTACGATTGTGGGGAGAAGCTAATGACCTGGTATCCTCTTGATTATGTAATTGCACAATTACAGTATTAAGGCCTTCCAGTTCTGATCCAGCAGTCTGATTTCTGAGGGAGCTGTATAAACCAGACCAAAATTCCCATCCTTATCCTGGAAAGGTCCAACACTAGACCTGTTCTTGCAAAGCATGGAACACTCTTGTCTCTCTGAAATCACTAGGAGATGAGCAATGTCTCTACCTATCTTCTGGCCAGACTCATTAGCATCCAGTGAAAAATACACAATTACACCATCTTTAGAAAAGAAGGCCAAAGGCAATAAATGATGGTTTTAGAAATTCTTCAGATTATACTGGAATGATTCATAAAGGTTTTTGTTATCTCCTTTCCCCTTTATCTTGAAATCTCCGAGGTCACCACAAAATGCCTGAATTGCTTGGGGTAAAGCTGAGGCTGATGATAGAATGGTACTTGGAGCCATAGAGCCAGCTGAATTTTTTCCTAAAAGCCTGCAGGTTGAAAACTATGCTAAAGGTAGTTCCATAAAGAAAGGGAGAAAGGGGAGATAAGGAGATCAAAGCAAGAGCTCATTTGCATTACACCATATCTGGAGGCACCAGCCCTGCTTCAATCCCATATCACTGCAATAGGCAAGAGCAGAACGTGTTTCTACTCCCACCTCTCCATGTTTGAAAATAGATCAGTCATCTTAGATCATATCTCATGTGTAGGCCCTATCTGAGATCTCCACAATGTTTCAATAATAGACTCAGCCAAGGCCAGTTTGCCAGGGTGAGATTACGCCCATCCCTGTACCAGCAGGTCTTCAGAAGTCTGGTCTGTGCAGTGAATATCAGTGACCTATGGCAAGCACAACCCTCATGCCACTCTGGCTACTCCAGTTCCAGCTCCTCCTATAGCAGCCCTGGCTCTGCACAGTGTTATGTGACCTCCACGTATGAGAGGCTGAACAGAGTAATGCACTTCTGCCCCTGGGAATGGTTGATGTGAGAACAGGAAGAAATAACTTTTAGAAACTGTCTGCCAGGTCAGAGCTGTCAGTGAACACCATCTCATCCCAGGACCCACAGTGTCTGCCAGGGCAAATGCTCTCCCTCGACAGCAGAGTAGAAAGGCAGAAGTTGCAGGGTGCATGGCCAAGGGCAGGAGAAGGGCAGATCACTTGGCAGAATAGGCTGCAGCCACATGGAGGAGACATGGCTGAGAAGCAGCAGGGAGCTGCCTCTAGAAGGCACCGTGCTGTGGGACAGAGAAGAAACTTGGAGCTGAACATAAGGCGATTTTTTCCAAAAAGATAAAATGAGAATCTTGCTGAGTGTGCTCCTAGAGATGTTTCTTATGGGCTCTGTCTCCCAGCTGTAACTGCCCTATTTGCGAGAGGAAAGGCTGCATGGTGTTAAAAGGGGAAAGCACTTGTTCTGTGACAAGACAAGGAGAAAATAGCCTGTCTTACTGGATATAGCTCTTATGAACACGATGGGCATTGAAATCCTCTGGCCTACAGGTGTACAGGTGCCCTGGTGCCCATTAGCACAGAGCTGCTTCAGCTGAAGAAGGAGAGTCTCATACACCAGACCAAGGGAAAGGCTAATGGAGCCTCCTCCCAGTCCCTCTCACCACCCAGTGCAGAGGGTGGCTCTGGGTTGGATGTTGGGCAAGGACCATACTTTCCATTTCTGATACCATTCTATGAGTTCATGTTTTTGGTGATTCCCATGACACAGAAGTCCAGAAAGAATTGTTTTGGGTTGATCACAATAACAGAAAATGTGTTAAATATTTTTTTACCTCCAGTTTTGACACATAAAAAATCCTCCCAGAAAGGACATTCTAAACCAAAAGTAATTTGAAAAGAAAGATGCTTTCTGTCCTGGAAGTGTCCAAGCAGGACTTGTCAGGCTCTTTAAAACTCTTTTTATATTTTTGCCTCACATAATGGGATTCAGAGTTGGCCAATTTTGGAGCTGGGTCAACATGAACTTTTTCCTTAGTGTTAGAACACCAGAATCAAAAGAACTAAAAAAAAAATATTGGGGCATGAATAAGAGCAAGGAACATTTCTTTTAAAGCAAGAAAAATAAGATTGCAAGCATGGTGTCCTTTCTTGCCCATCTTGTCCTCATTTTGCCACTGATGTCCTTTCTGCCCGCTTTGTCCTTTGGAGCAGCCACAGCCCAGCAATGTCCTGACTTTTAGCAACTAAATGATCTCCACTAGACCCCTGGAAAGAGCCTCACATTCCCTGGTGTCCTGAGTGGGGGTTTGTTCCCTGCCCTTCTCCAGGTCTCTGTTGGGTTCTGGCTCCCCACTTGTTGAGCTCTTTGGGAACAGACCTCATCACTCTTATGGAAGGTGAAACCTCTCACCCTGCTGGAGTTGGTATCCTCTTAACACCCAGAACAGCTACCAGAGAAAGGTAAAGCCAAAGCCTTTCAAAAGAGATAATGAGAAGTAAACAGCAAACAAATGCAGCTGGTGCATCCATCACATTCTCCACACAAATGTCCTTGAAATCAACTGAGTCATGGAAATAATATTGTGCTTTCAAGTTGGCATCTTTTACTTTGAGTAAGGCAGGATATTTATGAAGACGTTGTGTTCACAAACTCTTGCCCAGCTCTGCTCTGGGACACTAGCCACACTTGCCTGAGGGCTGGCTGTGGGGCATGGTGCTGTGTCCCAGGAAGAGCAATGCAGAAAGGTAGAAAGCAGGTCAAGGCAAGCCAAGGATGTTTGTAAGCCACAAGGCTGTTCCAGGGAGCCCAAAACTCTATGGCAGAGGCACTTGCTAGCAGACTGGAGCTGTTGTGCAACCCCCGGTGCCTGAAAGACAGCTTGTTTGTACACTCTGCCCTGCCTGCTCCAGGCTCCTGCCCAGAAGCTCCAAGCAGACCTCTGTGGGCAGTTTACACCACAATGAGTGGTGTGCACAAGACTGGTTTTTCTTCAGGACAGTAGAGGGCTTTGCAGCACCCCTGAGCCACTTGCACAGTTAACATGGGAGGACGTAGTGGGAGCACAATGGTCAAATATCTGTTGGAGCTCACATGGTGTGTACAGAAGTGAATTGTTACAGAGATATTCCTGGCAGAGCAAATGATCCACCTGGTAAACATGGCTTGTTGGACTGTACCAAAAACCAGACACTGAAAGGGCAGACAGGTCACAGTAGAGGGAACAGGGTCTAAGGAACTGGGTCAGTGTAGAGGTGAAGGTACCAGGACTCCTCTACTTGTGTGTGGAGAGAGCTGTGCCATAGAAGATGATGCTGGTTTTATGCACTAGAAGGGTGTATTTTTTAACTATAAATTGCTGGTAAAGAATTTTGCAGTCCCCTTATAAAGACACAAGACAAAGATAGAAGACAAATTAATGGAGGATAAGTCTACTTGTGACTATTCAGGGTGATTGTCTAATGCTACATCTGTCTCAAAGGTGCCTAAACCACTGATTCCTAGGACTTGGGGCATGGGGGGTCCATTCAGGTTGAGGGAAATGCAGAAGAAGAGGTTCTTGAAAGTCTTCCTGTTGCCCCCAGTTGCTCTTGGTGAGTTTTCATGAGCAAATGTCTGAGGGCGACAGTCCGACTATGCTGGATGTCAGCTTTCAACTGGCGAGCTTTCATTTTGGGCCAGTATGTGTGGAAACACCTGTGGCCCAAGTTGTTCCTGAGGCCATCCTTGACTGGGACTGACTTTTGGACTACCAGCTTGGTACCCATGCCTGATTCCGAGTACTTGCTGCAAGTTCTGGTTCTCCTTTTGGGAGCAGGCTGGGATGAAGCTAGTGTGGTCTGCACACATATGCTGTAGGCATGCTTCCAACTGCATATCAGGGGCACATGCAACCACTCAACCACTGTCATCCACATTCTTCCTTTGATTGCACAAGGTCTGCACAAAGTGCATTCAGGCCCACATATCCTGGAAAAGTATCAGCTGGAGGTCTGAGGAGAGGTAGTATTTGAATTAGGGAAAAAAGCTCTCTGAATTCCTCCTCTGCTTGAGAGCTGAAAGTTGCCAAGCTCTTTCTAAGGTGCTCACAGTTAATTTACGCAAATGGGACACCCCTGCACATCTGGCCCAGAGCAGCTGCCTCTATCCTCTTTCTCTTCATTGCACACATCCTCCCTTCACTGCCAACTTCTGACCACCACAGGGCTGTTCAGGATTCTCCGACAGCTGATGCCCATTGTCTCCAGCCCCACTCCATTTACTTTCAGACTCACTGAAAGTAGATGGCAGAGCCCAAGGCTGGCGGGCAGGAAACTGAGAGCCCATAATTGACCAGAAGTGCATGTAAACATGATGGTTTCTTTCACGTTGAGGGGATCTGGCAGCATGCAGTTATTTCTGTTAGTGTTCTGGCTGGCAAGAAATCAGAGAAAGGATCTGGCAGGGTGTATGGTCACAGATGGTGTATGACTTCTACCTGAGCTGGGGGCAAAAGCTCTGAGATGGGGAGGAAACAGGGCAAGGCAGTACTTGAAGAGCACTGAGCCACACTGCCTCTCCCCTAGCAAGTCATATCTTGGGGGGGTTGGGAAGGTGGGTTACACCAGCTCATGTATGATCCCAGAGTCCTGACACTAGCAAATAAACCAGTACATGTAAACTAGAGGGCTGGAGGCGATGTAATACTGAATCTCTGTGGTTTGTGTGTGTTGCTAACCAGAAGAAACAGGCAAAATTTGGAAGTATTTTACAGGGGAAGAATTCTGATCTATATTTTAGTAGAAAATGTCAGAATGGCTGATTGAAATGCTTTATGCAGACATCAAAACATTTCATTCACTAAAAGCCAAGCCATGACAATGCAATATTTAATGGCAGGCAGTACCTGCACATGTTAACCTGAGGCTGAATTTGGAAAAATCAGAAGTAAAATGAAACTCCAATTGAAAGAAAATCCTTTACTTCAGATTCAAACTCTCCAACATGTTTTCATTCAAAAATTTCGACCACATCTGTGTGTTCCCTGGAAAGTTTTGCATTTCATGAAGAGCAGTTTTTTCTCTAAGAAACTGTTTCTCAGAGAAAAAAAAAAAAGGTTTCCTTGTACACTCTAAGCAGATCCTTTTGCTGCTCATGAGCAAAGTACCAGCATGGGACACTGCAGGGTGTGGGTTGCCACTGTGCAAAAGGTCTATGGCCCCATGGGAACCCTGGTTTTGGTGCCAGGCTGTGTTTAGACACAGGAGACGTTGCCCAAACAACTGTTCCCTCTCTCCTGACAGACAGATGATGAGTTTCTGTATTTCACTGGCATACTGCTTTAAAGCTCTCTGTGTTATCTCCAGGGCAGTGCGTGCCCTGATCTGAAGCCCCACATGCTAGGACAGAGGGGTGACTCGAGTGTCAGGGAGAGACCAATGCACAAACAAAGAGCTGGCAGAGGGAGTAGCCTTGGCATTCGAAGACTTTTACATGGGCTTCGTCTCCTTGCATGCGAGCTCCTAGACTTGCCAAAAGTTGATGTCAGTGCTGCAGCTGTGCATCATTCTCTCAAAGAACAAGATCCTGTTACTAGGCTATGGAGGCTTGTACCTGATTTGGCACTTCTGGACAGGTCCTCTAAAGTTCCTGGAAAAGCACAAGAGATTTGCTGGCAAGAAATAATAGGAAAAACTTCAATGAGAAGCCTGTGTCTTCCTGCCTCTGATTCCTTGGAGCAGACTGCTAGCTTCAGTGATAACTGAGTTCTCTTACCCAGAAGGTGAAAAAAGATCTTAGGTCAGAGGAAAATGAGCACTTTATGTGCCAAGTTCAAGCTGATGACTTTACCCCCAAATCATTGACCTCATGGAGAGGGAGCACTTTAATACTTGTTAGAAAGCTCAGTGAAGACAAAGCTTGCAGATCTCCAAGAGTTAAGGTCCCGGATGGGATTTATCCATGGGAGGAGACAGAGGCTCTACCACTAGCACAGCCTGGCCAGGAGGTGAGGAGAAGCCCTACCTTCATTTTGATTGTGCAAAACACCGTATCCTGCACCATCATTCTTGCACCATCATGCAGCCAACCCTGGACTCTTGCTGTGCCCATGGTCGTGTTTGCCACAGTGGCTGCTGTGGTCTGCTGAACACAGCCAAGCTGCTCTCCATAGTCAGCTGTCCCAGAAGGCCCTTTGTACCTTGTTCTGCTTTAAATGCTACTTGCAATTGTGTAGATTCCTACTACCCTTATGACTACTTTGCCATGGAGTGGTCAGGGTTGCAGCTCAGGCCAAGGCAAGGTCTGGACTGCTACAGAGAGCTTCATGGGGCTGTAAGCACAGAGTGCAAGTGAGGCATAGGCATGAACTTGTGACAAGTGGTAGAGAACGTGTGTGCAGCAAATCTATGCTGAGAAACACCAGTCTCAACCTGAAAACAGACACAGCAGCAATGAGCATGATCCCCTGGTCTCTAAACTGCTGCTCAAAGGCTAGAAGCCGTGTCAGCTGGGGAGCCGATAGGAGGGACCAAGGGAGGCAGTGCTCTGTGTTGGGAAATGGTCCCCAGGAACACTCAAGCACTGGCCCTTTCCATGTTTGGTTTGGAAAGTCTTTGTGCTACGGAAGTCTGTGTTTAAATGTCACTTTCTAAACACTCCCAGCCACCATGAACAACCACCAAAGATAATTCAGTGTCGTAAACAACCAAGAGAGCCAAGGCTGGGTTCTCATGCCTGAAATGGGTGGAAGGCTCAGTTCTGGTGTCTCTGACACTCCTCTAGCCGGCTCTGGTGCCGGCTGTGTTGGAATGCTGGCCAAGAGACATGAGAAGGTGGATTGCTGTGAATGTCCCCACTTGAGTGGTGGTGCATTTTGAGGCAAAGTTTCTCCTCCAGCATCACTGTCTTGCTCTTACAAGTCCTGCTTTCAGAGAGACCCAGTGAACCGGAACTTGTGCCTGCCCAAGGGGAGCAGGGAGCAGCCCTGATACCAGAGTGCTGATTTAGTGTCAGCACTCTGCTTTTCCTGGATATCCCAATTTTCAACCAGAAAAAACTATAGCTTTTCTTTTTGACCCCTGTGACTCACATTATGTGGGAATAAGCCCACTCTCCCCCCCCCACCCCCCAAGAAGGACACAGCTCTCATACTGCTTGTCTTGGAATTAAAATAGGCTAAAAATCTCTTAATCCAGCTACAGATCTGGATGTGAAGCACTGGGATGGCTCTCATGGTAGTTTTTTTTCACAGGCACCAGTTCCCTGGGTGCAGTAAGCACAACCCTTGCCCAGTGTGCTCCCTGCACAGGCACCAGCAGTGTCGATGAAGGCAGTCTCCTTTGAAGCCTTGGGCTTTGTCCCAGCTGAGGCTGTAGGCTCCCAGCATTTGCTGCTGTCAGGTCATGCTGGCATTAGGGATGGTGTGCCTGTCCCTGCCACTCTGGAGCAGAAAGCCCTAAAAAGCTGAGCGATGTTGGAGCTGGACTCTTGTGCTTCCCTGGTGCTCAGCTCCCTGCTGGCTCCTGTGTTGGGCTGCTGGGGCAGCAGGCAGAAGTGTTGACTTCAGTCATTTGATAGTGACCAGAGAAAAGTACTGTGTGTTACCCCCAGATTTTCACCTGTGCCTTTAAAGTTGGGGTCCAGCTGCCAGCACTGCTGTACCATGAGGCGGTAGTCTGTCTGGTAGTCTAGGTGGGGTCTGTCTGTCCAGGCTCAGCCCCCCACCAGGGCAGGATCCAAACAACAGCTGCTTCATCCAGCCAACTTGGACCTTGTCTGGACTGACCCACAGTCATCTAAACAGGGACTCTGCAGCACCCTTGCATTCAACTTGGATTCCAGCCACCATGCTAGGGATCTCCCATGGGTCCTGTGTTGTATCTGCCCACCACAGAGATGTCTGGATTAAGGCTATTTCAGATAGCACCTAAAGCCCCTGTGTGGGGAACTGCATCCAAACCCAAACGACTTTGGCAAACCTTTGGCCAAACAAAGAGCAACATTTGTGTTCAGCCCAGAGCTGGCAGAGAGACCTATGAGCTACCTTGCTTGTCTTTCATACACTTTGGACCCCAGCAAACACATCAGCAGGGTCCTCCTCCAAAGCAGAATGACCGAGAGACATGAGAGAGAATGTAGTGTTATGGGGGAATAACAGCCCTGTGCCTGTGCATTTTATCATGGATTCAGATGCCCTGTTATTTTGAGAAGGCTCGTTCGACTGCAGAGAGGCCTATTGCAAGGGTACAGGATGCTCCCAATTGCCTGCCCTGCCCCCAGAAGGGAGCTGCCCATTGAAAAGGTGAGGCAGCAGAACCTCCCTTAAGGAGGAGCTTTTTTAAGCTGATTTGTGGCAATACTTTAGCCACAACTGTGAGCAGCTGTTGTTGAGATAGAGGGCTACCTGTGCAGGCTGAGATTTTCAAAGAAACTTAAGTCAGGACCTGAAAATTGCAAACAGCAATAATATGACATCTGCAGAGCGGCTGCCTCAAGAGGAGAAAATCATGTCATAACCTACTACCTGCTTAGCAGAGAGACAGTGTCCAGGCTTTGCTTTTCAGCTCACTCATCTTGGAGACTGTGTGCTCTTTGCCAGAACAAGTAAGAGAAGGAACAATCACGTCATGACAAGGCTGAAAATATTTAATGTGCTCAAGCAGGAACGGAAGGCAATAATTCACTCCAGAGCAGGACGAACTTAGGATGGTCTGGCACTGCAGATGATTTATATTTAGAGTTGGGCTTGGCAGGTGCTTTTATGGAACAGAAGTTTGGTTTTCTATTGTATTCAACCTGTCCCAAAAATAGTGTAAACCATTCTGCTTTGTGGCATGGCCAACTATTAACTAATTCAGCTGGGAAAGAAGTGCACAAAATTACCCTCTTCTGTTTCTTAGGGGGTGGGTAGCGCTAGATGCTGCTGGAGACATAATACTGGTGCTAATCAGAAGTGACTGGCTTCTCAACATCCTGTGCCTAAGTATCTGGGTGGATTGGCAGAAACATTGAAGCCTGAGAGAGGATCTTAATCCTCTCCTGCCCCAGTCCTCACCCCTGCTCCCCAGCTCCCTCTGCTGCGATGCCAGCGTGTGGGCTGAGAATTAAAAGACAGGCTGAGACCACATGCTCCCAGCGCTGTGGCAGGAGAGCAGACAACATGTCCTTACGTGGGGGCTCTCCTGTCATGAGTGTCCATGACGGGTTTTGCAGAATGGCAACAATGGACTGCAGCGTGTTGTCTGCATTGACCCTGCGGTGTCTGCTCATGCAAGGTGATGGCCAACGCTAACACTCCTGAAACCCAGTGCTGGCCAGCAAGCCTGCGAGGCAAGGAAGGGCACGAATGGGGCTGGCTCACCCCCAGCCCTGTCCTCACAATGTGGAGGCAGCTGGTTTGACCACGGGCTCTGGAAATTGGATCCCTACCTTGGGCCCCATTAGACATGGCTGTGAGGGATGGATGAGCCTCTGCTGGTACCCAGCCAGTGCTAAATGAAACTTTGAGTAAAAGAAATCTCAGTTTGCTCCTGCAAATGTTCCTGCCTTCCTTTTTTTGTGTGTAGAAGAACGGATTTGGATGGTGTGAGAAGGGAAATCATCTTACTCAAGGAAGCAGAATGGGCTCTGGGGTGGGATTCACAGGCCCCCCCAGTTGTTGCCCTGTCAGAATAGTGGCTGACCTTGCATATGGGAAGTGAGTTAGGAAAGGTGAGAAAAAAAATAGAATTTGAGATCATTCCGAAGCATAAATAAAACTTAAAGTGGCTTTTCTATATTATCTAAGTCTTATATCTAGGCCTTACAAAAAGTGAGAAGCACTGGTCTTCCTGCTGGAGCTAGGGCAGAAAACCATAACACTGATGTTATGTGCAGATATAGGATACTACTGGATAACTCCCAGTGCAAGACATGTTGGAGGCCATGACTCTGCGACATGGACTGTGTCTGTTGGCCTTCCCCCACCACCCAAGCACTAGAGCTTCTGGGGTGCACAGACTAAGGTTGGGGTTATTCATGTCCCCATCATGTTCCCCACCCTGATGCTCCCACCCTGTCTCCGGGCTGGGGTGGGAGTCGCAATGTCCATGGAGCACAAGGAGTGGGCTACTGCCCGGATCGTCTACCTGGCTGTCTGCACCTGAGAGCCTGTTGGCAATGTCTGTGCAAGGGGTGTCCTAAAGGGCCCCCCAACAGGGGGTAATCTTGAAGCTTGAGCTTGAGGCTTCTTGTTAGTTTTCTATCCAGGTCACTTGCGCAATGAGTTAAGCACATCCAAGGAAAATTGCTGGAAAACTCAGCAATCCAGAGCCATTGAGAGAGGATGTGACAAAGTTGTGCAGCTGCAACCAGTGGACTCATATTAGGCTAAACCAACCATTTACTGAAGATGTAGCACTTGCCTGGAGCAGTCAAGACTCTAAGCAATGTGGTGGCCTGAAGTTGTTGTGGATTCCAACAAGATGGCCTTTCACACCAAGAAGGATGATGAAGTGTGAGCACAGTTAGCACAGCATTTCCTGATCCGTGCCTGCTACACCCACATCAAGAATGGATTGCAAAAATACCATGAGGGCAGTTGCAAGTTGCGAAAGCGTTTCAGCTGAAAACGGAGACCTTCTCACCCCCACACAGCCCACAGGACCTCATCTTTTGCACTGACTTTCCACTGGCCTCACCATGCACCCACACGTTCGTATGATCTGGTGTGTGTTGCTGCCCGTCCATGTTCTAATGCAGTATCAAAAGCATCAGGGAAATGTTTTTATTCTTATTGTAGGGGTAAATGAAAAAGGGTTGGGACATTTTTATGCTCTGAATAAGGGGGAGGGGAGTCACCAACCAGACATGTTGAGAAATCTGGCAAAAGAAGTGTCAAAGCAGGTGGGGCAAGCTGCACCCAGAGGCAGAAAACAGTCATGGCCCAAGGATTCAGGATCTGGCTCAGGTCTCTGAATGGAGCTGATGCTCAGGAGGCAAATCTTGCCTGTTGCAAGCATACATGCTTAGGACCCTCCCAGTCCCCACCTTGCTGACAAGGCAGGACAATGGAAGCAGTTCCTGATGCAAAGAAAGTTCAAATTCCTCCAGCCAATTACCTCATAGCAGTAAATCTTCCACCTCTCTTTCCCAGTCATTGGTGAAGGCTGTCTATTGTCTAGAGAGCCCGTCTGTCTGTCACAGCACAAAAGGGAGAACAATCAGTGGGCTTGAGTAACATCCGATGTATTAAGAGACGGAAGAAAAAAGCAGGGAAAGGGCCAAGGAGAGCTGGGTGGGGTGGAGATCCCCAAGATGCTGGTCTGATGTGTGGGTGTCTGGCATGCGGAGGCATCCAGCCTTGCCTGCCTGGTGCAGGTGACATTCAGGCTGGATGCTGGTTAGGATCATGCTGGCAAGGACTGGGGATCCCTCTATGCGGAGTTTTTCAGAGACGGGGGTGTTGCTGGCCTGGAAGGGGATGGCTGCCTGCAGCATTGTCCAAATCTTGTCCATGCACCCTAAAGCTTTCTTCCCTGTGAGGTCAAGCTGCCTCCCTTCTGGGAGCAGAGTGACAAACAGCCCCTGAGTGCTGGTATATCAGCATGGTGAGCATCTCCTGGTTCCTTCTACTTCTGCTCTGCACTCCCCAACTGCTCTTCATCAGAAAGAAAATATCTTTGTGCTCCTGAGCTCCAGGCTGCTGGAGAACAATGTCTCTATATTATTGCCATCAGCTCTGATGGTCCTGAAAAGGGCGTGAAACCTGCACATTGCCTGGTTGATATGGGGTCCACAGATGTCAAAGGAGGTGCCCTCTTCAGCCTTGCTACTTGGTGCCCTCTCCTGACTTGCTGGAGCCAGATATGAGCAGCCTCACCCTTCCTTTAGGCAGCCCAAAGCACTGCTCTTACTGGGAAAGACCAGGGTCCTGGGGGATCAAATATGAATCCAGTCCACGCTTAATTGACAAGACACTGTTGGCCTGCTGTATTCTGCACAACATCTGTGCAAGAGAAGCAGTTTCAGAAATGAGAAGCAGCTGCAGAAAGCTCTGCTTTCTGAGGCTTTTCCAGTAGTCTGGAAGAACCAGGAGCTGCACCTGTGAACTGCTGAAGCTGAACTGCTTCACAGTTTTAGTCCCTCCATCTGCAGCCCTCTCTCTCTCAAGCTAAATTATGGCTGGACTGCCAATCCCAGTCTTGCTAGATAAAATAGTGAAAATAGCAGAAAGAAGACTAAATGAAAAAGAAGAATTTTCTTAAAGTAAAATGCAAACTCTGATGAAACTCTGTCTGAGAGGAGACAGAGCCCAAAGCTGTGCAAATCAGGAGAAGACTGGGGAGAACCAAGTAAGAAGCAGACACCTTGCTTGTTGGCAGTCCTGATGCTGGAAGGCATCCCAGCTGGCTGATGTCTGACCACCACCTCTTCCTGCCTCTGCTGCTCTGCCAGATCTGCTCTGATAGCCATCAGATGTGTAGCAAGAGCTTGGAGGACTGGTTGCATGCCAGGGAGGAGGACAGCAGCCGCTACAGAGCTCTGGACAGGTAAAGCGACAGGACACACCCCCTGCAGCATGCCCTGAAGAGCCTCTCTCTGTGCGAGAGGAGGAGGCTGGATGCAAGACCATGAGGCAATTGCAAAGCAATTGACTGATGTCAGGACAGAACAGCATGCTTCCCTGATTTGTCTCCCAACTTTGCTGCAATCTCCTCTCTGCTCCATGCTTTTGGCAGCCTGTTGGCTGTAGTGGGCGCCTTCTGTCTTTTGCAGCCCCACTGTAGTATAGTGATAGCTTTTTTTCTGCTTCCTCTCGGTCAGATAAGTAACTTGTCAAGTGCCTTAGTTGGCACTTTTTGTACAGCCTGGGCTAGAGGGGTTTTTGCCTATGGCCCAGCAGGAGAGCAGAGAAGGGGGCAGCCGAGAGGAGCTGGATGCTCTTATGTGAAGACACAGAAATGTTTTGTTGCACTCTCAGCCTCAGATGACTCCTCTGCCCTGTTTCAGTGGAGCTGGTCTTAGACATGGAGACTGAGGTATTTGTGTGGGTAATCTAGGGAATACTTTGGGTTTTGACTGCCTTCCCACTCAGGATTTGGCTATGCTCTTTGGGGAATGGGCATACACCTTCCTACGGTTGGAATGTTTGCTGGCAACCTGATTGTGCATAAACCATCTTCAGAGCTATGGCCTGCCTTGCTCCAGGTACCTGTGGTTCTTGCTCTGCATGTAGGGTGGAAGGAGACATCTCTGGATGACAATGAGAAAAGCAGCATCTCCCCATAGCCCATGCTGGTCCAGCACTCCTGTCCAACTCCAGTTTGATCTTGTTTTTATCATGTGCATTTCAATAGTGCAAAATATTTCTGGAGGAAATCAGTGATTGGGTCTTTTGTCCCCTGCATTTTGCACTCAGCTTTGAGATCAGCAGTCTTTCATTGCCCAAACAGACTGAGGCACAAAGAGAGAACAGAGTCTTCATCTACATTATGCATTAGAGCTGGCACAACTCCCCAGACCCACCACCGATCTGTTGAACATTGTGGGGGCAATCTGAAACCACCATCACAGCCACAAAGTGATGTGCTAACTCAGACCATTAGCTGACAGAGGAAGGGAGACCTCACTCTCATTAGCAGACTCCACAGGTGCTGTGCAGATGTCCTCTGTCGAGCCAGCTGTGGCCATTCATTATCTTGAGCTGCTCCTTATCGCCACAAACCAAAGGTCATGCATACTGCAGGATCCTCTGAGTGGTCCCCGCACTGCTCCTGGCAGCAGGGAGGGCTGGGTCAGGCTGCCTTCGATGGATATTTTTTTTGTGAAGTGGGGCTGGGATTCTGCCCACAGCCTGTCCATTTGTCAGTGCCCCAGCAGAAGAGTGCAGAGGTGGGTTCCAGTGTCCCCATCTGGCACTGCTCATTGCAACAAGAACATCTCTCTGTTTCTCAACATTCGAAAAGTGAAGTACAGCCTGGGCTGGAGATGAGGATCTGGCAGCAGAGTTAGGCAATTCAAGCATCATGACCCCTGAGCAGTTACTGAGCTTCCAGCATGGAAACTAGTGTCATGCCCAGAGGACAGCAGAGACATGGACTGTCAGCTGTCAGATGACTTTTTTGAAAACTTGCCTCTGTTGGAGAACTGCAGCCTTGCTCCTGCTCTGCTCCTTGCTTGCAGATGCAATCCCTGCTATTGGAAGCTGAGCTCTGCCATCATGGGACATCCTCACAGCTGTCCTAGAGCTGAGGTGGTGGCAGGCCAGAGAGAGGGCACAAACTCCTGCACAGGCTGGTGGGAGGTGTGGTCCCCAGCCATGTATGGTTGTTGTTGCAAAACTCTTTTTAAAAAATTAATCACATTATTTAGTAGGTTTATATACCTGGAACAGAAGCAGTAAAGCATTGAAGAAGCAAAGAAGAACATCCTCAACACAGTTACTAGGCCCTAGCTGCTACAGATAACTCCAAGAAGAGCATGGGCAATGGTGCCCACTGTGCAGAAGGTGCGTGGGAGGAATCGCAGAGTGACGTGCTGTGATCACAGTTTGGGGGCTGTGAGTGATCACAGGGTAATGTCTTTACACATTGTCCTGGAGCAGTGCCTGCTGCAAGGGATGACCACCTTTGCTTACAGCTGTCAGGGGTCCAGGCACCACTTTTAAGTGACTTCTGACTGGAAATGCAAAGGAAAGCTACAAGGCACTGAGCATGATGAGCCCTGAATTACCCTGAGACTAGAGTACTGAGATTTGTGGTGCAAATCTGCCTGCCCAGCCTCTGAAAAAAATCTGGAATAGCTCTGCTAACTTAATATCCCAATAACACCTGGACACCTGGCTGTATCCATCAAATACCTCCTTGTTATATCCACCTGCATCAGTGCATTCCTGTCACAATAGTGCAAGCAACTCCAGTCTTGCTTTCAACACCAGAGATGTCCATCTCCAGCTTTCAAATGCCCCATATACTTGCAGAATGATGCAAATACTAATTTATCTTAAGGAGACACCAGATTTTCAAGGCAACCCCCTCAGTGCACTCCAATTCCCTTCCAGCAATGGCTGCACTATAGATTCCAAACACATACATCCAGTTTCCAAAAGTCAACCTGAGTTTAAGAACCAAATTTAAAAAGCATCATCTTGCATAGTTGCTGCCCACTCCCACAGAGGAACCTCAGACCAAAAGCTGTGTGGGTGCAGGATTTGCAGTATCAGGTCCTGGACTCAGCCTACAGCTGCAAGTGATGGATCTTGGGCTGGGAGAAGTGCTCAGTGACGGGAGACAGAGCTCTCTGGGCATGGAGGGGCAGGTGTGGGATTTCTGAGCAAGACTGGTGGTGTTTGTTCTGCAATGCACAGGGGAACAGGTCCCAGCATGTGTTCTTGGTAAATAATGAGATTATATCAAGAATACACCCAACTCCTATAATTTACTTTTCATCCTAACAAAATCAGCCCTTCATGACTCTGGATATTGTCTACTTTCTTGGGAAAAAGGGTTAATAGTGAAGAATATTTGATTTCTTTTATTTGTCTTCTGAATTTTGAACTTTCAATTTTGAATTTTGAGGCCTGGAAAATGCCTTTTCCAAAGGAAAGACCCTTGCTTGTGATTCCACGAGCTGGTGTTTGCTACAACCTCTAATAGGTGTGAAGGTTTGACATCACCACCAGTCATGCATGTGCTGCCTTCCGTTTTCCTGTCACCGGTGTCTGCCCAGTTTCTTGCTAGCTGATCTTCCAAAAAATTACCTGGAACACTGATTTTTGGCTTCATGGAGACAATCACTGGCACTTCCTAAGGCCTGCTGAGGATGGGAGGTGGGAAGTCAACACCTAGGGCTGCTGTTGTGGTACCCCCAGATCAAAAAGAGGCCCCTCAGGCACTCTTTGATATCTGACACATCTCCCCCCTCCCTCCTCACCAGCCTGCCATCCTTCAGCCATGCTAGAGGTAGTATTACTCAGAGAGCTCCCTGGGACCAACATAAATGCAAACAATCCCTGTGCTTGCTGTTGAGAATTTGCACACAGAGCATGTGCTTTCTCCCTGTTAAGTGAAAACCCCAAAGAAAAGCACCACTGGCTTCCCTGCCATCACAGGCAAGAGCCAGGCAGCCCTTAGAGATGTTGCATGTGGAGCCCAATGACCATGTCCTAGCACGTGGGGGGTCTGCCTACATCTACAGTGATATGTATCTACAATCAGGTGGGCTGGGGAGTGCTGGCACCAGGAAGAGAAGCTTGGAAGTGACTGGAGATTTTTATTCCAGTTGTGTCACTGTCTCTCCATGGGACACTCAAATGGTCCCTTCCCTTCACTGGGCCCTTGAGGCCCCTGGAAAACAAGGAAAGCTGAGCTTTACCTTCACTTGAAAAGGCCTGGGAAATGAAATCCAACCAAATAGCAAAATGTTATGGCGAGAGCACATCACTGTATGCTGCCCAGTCACCTCCAGCAGGTGCACATCAGCTGGTAAACCTCTTGATTCTGATCACAAGTTTTCTGATCCTTGGCCGGGGCAGTCAGTGCAGTGGTTTCAGCAGAAACTGCCTTTTCTCTGAAAGCAGCAGTCCCTGGACTGCATTCCTCCATACAAAACCAGGATTTGGGTTTTCTACTTACACTCACTAGACAAAAATGCAGCTTTTCCCATGTTTGCTCTTGAGCTTCCAGCACTGTCCATACCTACCCATGCAGGGTCCTGCAAAAGCATCATTGCCCCGACCAGAGCACCTCTTGGCATCCACCACTTGTCACCAGTGGCAACTGTTATTAATGTTGGGTTGCATAGCAAGTTTTTGATACAGACAAAAATAGTCTAAGGAGAAGCAAAATGAAAATGTCACCCTTGGTTTGCTGGTGAGGAGTTGCTCTGTAGTATCAGAAGATATCTTAAGACATGGCAAATTTGTATCAAGTTAGCCAGATTTGTCCTACCATGTGTTCACACCAACATTCACAAGACAAGAGTTCAGTCCTGGGCACTGTGCTAGGCAGTCATTGCCTCCTGCACTGCTGGCTTTTTGCTCTGCTGGGGTACTTAGCCAGTAGAAAATGTAACAAAGCAATGAAATTATCGCAGAGATGGGGAAAAAGCTTTGACTGACATTTGCTTTGCCAAATACACCAATGGAATGTCAATGCAAGACTTGGCAAATGGGTGTCAGGTTTTCCAATTATTTGTGGAGGCAAAGGCTGTAAAACTTTAAAAGTATTAAAATGCTCTGTTTTCACGAAGTCCCTTGGAATACATTATTGCTCATCCAAACTGACACAGTTCAATAGATTGAATTATTTGAAATCAGTTTGGACAAAACATTGACTTCAACTGTGAATAAAAGCTCTTGTTTTTCAACTTGTGAGAACAGCTGGAGTATTTTCTTCTAGGATTTTTTTCTTGTTTCCTATGATTTGTCCATCTCTATCTACAAAGACCACCAGCCAGGAATCAGAAAGGATCTGGTGAAAGGCCAGCTAATCTGATCAAGGCTGCCTAAAATATTGCCAATATATTTTTCAGAACAAAAGCAAAGCTTGAGATACAATATTTGCTTTCCTTAAATATCTGTTTTCCACATGGAAAACAAATTTCCAGCATTAATGTCTTTATCATATCACAGTCAGCCTAGGGGCCCAATTAGGAAAACTGTTAACAACATTATCTGAGCTACAGGTCCAAGCAGGTGCCTCCCATTACACAGTTCAGTGTCACTGCGAAGTCAAATATGGGTTTGTTTGACCCAGCCAAGTGCTTTGACTGAACATTGGAGGACACCAGTAAATTCATCATGATTCAACTTTGTCAGTAGAAACTTGAGACATTCTGGCAAACATCACTATGTTTTGAAGGTAATATTCAATTTGAGGACAAAACACTTTTTTTCCATTAAAAAAAAATAACCCTAAACCAGAAACTTCCGTCTCCCATTGAGCAGCTCCTGCACAGAAGTCAGTGTGGCACTTGCCTGGGAAAACCACGCAAGGAGCTGCTAGTTTTGGAGCTGACTTTTCAGAAGACTTCTTTGTAGACACCTCAGTACAGTTTGGATTTCCTAAGAAAGCAGCACCAGCAGTACCTGTCAACACAATGGCTTGGTTTTTGAGCACACCAGCACCAAATATAATGAACACTTAAAAACTGACCTAGAGACGGAGATCCTTCAGAGGGACCTGAGTCTCTGTGGCCCAGGTTGGAACGGGAAGAAGGAAGCAGGAGACATTGTTCCTGTGAAGTTATTGTTATTTTGGTAAGACAAGAAGAGTCAGGTAGTAGAAGCTGACATATCTACTCTGTCATTTTCATGATGGGGCAAGTGACCATGGGTTCATAATCATTTCACTAGCAGTTACCACATAGTGAGAGCACGTTGCACACACAACAGGCCTGAAAAACCCTTCCAAAGTGGAATTTTTCAACAAAAGTGCTTCACAGCGTGGGAACTGCTCTGAGAAGAGGCAGGAGGAAAAGCCTGGCAAAATGAACATTTTCCTAAGCTCCCAAGTCAAAGACATGTGAAACTGGCTGGAGCAGTAAAGCAGGACCTGCTGGAGTAACCAAGAGAAGCAAGGATTCAAGACCGGTGCAAAGAACTGATTCATGGATATTACAGATCTGCTTTCTCTTTCTTTTGCTGTCTGTTCAAAGCTCTGGATCGTGAACCTATGAGGCAACGTACCTCACTGCAGTTTGGGAAGAAGGTAGTCCTGACCTCTGGTCATCCCTTTTGACTTCAGTGGACCTACCACATATTTTTAGAGACTAGATCTGGTGCAGCTTCCCTCCCATTTCAAATGCCTTATTGATTGCTCTGAGGACCAATCCGACACCTTCATCAATCCGCCTGCCCTGCCTCTGTGAGCTTTTTCTCATACGGTCATAACATCCATGCAGCCCACTGGTGTGTGCACACAAATAGTAGATGGTGCTGGGTGTCTCTAAACCAAATTTTTGCCTGTTTTGTTCTCCTGGAAAAGCTCTGTCATCTGGCAGAGGCACAGGTTCCTCTGATACTCTCCCAGTCATCGGTTCCCCCTGACTTCTGCTGTGAAAATGCCCACTGAGCCTTATTTAATTTCCTTTCTCCTAACCAGCTGTCAGTTCATATCAACTGAATTTCTTTAGGAGTGTTTGATGGGGGCTCATCTTGAAGACTTTCTGGGAACTCAAGAACTAATTTCTGTTGGACCAGATGCCTGTTGGCAACTTCAATAAATGGCTGCCTCTTCTCAGACACTCCCCTTTTCATCTCCTACCCTATCTACCCTTTATCATTTTATCAACTGTATCTGTTCCTTACTTCTAACTTTACTCCATCTGATTGGCTTAAGGGTCTGTGATTCTCTGTATTGCCCCGAAAGCTTTTCAAAAGTTGGTGTTGCATTTTTCTCCTTGCATTTTTCAGACAGCAGAACTGGTTTAAACAATGGGCTGAGCAGCTGTGCGAGTATCAGCTGGTTTTGACGATTTTTGTTATTTATCTTATTAATTTGTTCTCAGATTTGCCCACATTAAAAATAGCTTTGAGGGAATCACCCACAGCCAGTTCTCAGGGAACAACAAAGAACATTATTTAATTTTTTGGTGGTGGCCCTATGTTTGAGTAGTTCTTCCCATCTCTCCCACCTTTTGGTCTGTGAGATTGCCTGCTTCTCATGTGTTGGAAATAGTTTATGTTATTATTAGTGCCTGCTGTTACAATGTAAAAATAATTAGCTCTTACATTTTGTCTGGCTCACTTACCCCGTTTCCCAATTTTGTGAGGGGGATGAGGGACTGGGTCTCCTTGCACAATCTTTAGCTCTTTGGAATGAGGGGATAACATTATTCATTTCTGGTTTTTGTCTCCATCAATATGTCATCAGAAGTAGTGTCCTCCCAGTCATGATCTTAGGAGGAAAGGCCATTGGCATTACACTAGCCTTGCCTGAGTTAGAAAACAAGTACTTGTAATGGCAATACAATATTTGGCTTTGAAGACACAATGCTGCTCCCCTCTACCCTCCCTTTGGGCAGATGACCACTCTGGCCCCAGGAGCCAGATTTGGGTTCCTTTATCTGTTGTCGGAGCCAGCATGAAAGCACTTGAGAACACCTCTGAAAGCCAGCCAGGGGTGTCCTCACATCTTTTTTGTGTGCCAGTAGGATGGCTTATTTCCATCATACATCAAAGTTTTGGAAATCAGGTAAGACAATTGTGAGAAAAGACATCCATTACTCTTGATCTTGAAAATTAGACTGCAGAGAATGTCTTTACAAAACTGCAACTCAGAGATGTTTGAAGTTTGGCAAGAGAATTCTCAGAAGATAAAACAAAAATGATCTTTTGGACCAGAGACAGACACTTTGACTATTTGGTCATGCCCTTTGGCCTATCTAATGCTGCAGTTACCTTGCAAAATTTTTAATTATGTTTTTTAGAGATTTACTAGATTCCTTTATAATAATACTCTTGGACAACAACATTGTTTTATTCACAGGGCATGAACCAACCTGAGCAGCTTGTAAAATCAGTCCCAAAGTATTTGAGTTGTCACAAACTCATATGCCAAATGAGAGAGGTGAAATTCTGAAAGGTCTACCATTGAATTCCTGGGCTGCTTCACCTCCCCAGAGGCAATGGAAATGAACTCTGAGAAATCACAGACTTGGCCCCACCAAAGACAGTTACTAGGTTTCGGTGCTTTCATAGCTTCATTAGCTTTTATCACCAATTAATTAAAGACTTCACCAAATGATCTTCCCATTTTGGACTTATTAAAGAGGGGGATGTTTGAATCTCACCACCTCAGTTTAGATGCCTACAGTGCACGTATCTATGTCTGAGCTAGACTTTGGATTCCCTTTATAGTCCCTTGAAAAGAAACAAGTCATTTTACTGTGTGATTCATACAGCCTATTTTAGGTATGCATTTTAGCAATGTATAAATCACACCCTGGTTGCTGAGGAAATACGTGATAGTTTTAAACAGGTTTTTATAATTGTTCCATTCACAATACACACAGACCCTTCACATCACTTTGTTGTTGAAGCAGATGTTTCTGATTTTGCTGGGGGAGTAGTGTTAGCTCAATTAAAGACCTTTCAACCACAGCTTCTTCCGTACGCTTAGTGACTGATGCTAGGGAATTCAAGAGAATTAGCTGCTATTGCTGAGCTACCTGCAGCAGAGCCACTCCTGCCCAGCCAGGATGGGAACACTGAGGAGGCTAAAGCACCAAGACTGCAAGACTCAACTGCTGTTAACCTACTTTGTTTCCTGATGATCATCTTTCATTTCACCATCCTGCATTTTTGGCCTGTTGGGAAGATGGGGAAAGCAGGCTTTGTATTAAAGAACAAGCTAGCCAGCTCTGATCTGCAGCCCTGAATATCAGTTTTAAAACCACCTGGATTTTGCCAGTGTAAGCTGTTTAGGTCCTTCAGCCACCCTAGAGATGATTTTGCCTACTCGTGGCTCATCGTGTTGAACTAAAGCAAGATACTCATGTAATATGCAAACATGAGATTGCTTACTCTGGCAGGACACAGCTGTAAACCCATAAGGAGCTGTTTGGTTCAAGGTCTGAGAAAGTCATGTTTCTGACACAGAAGGTTGTCCAGGGATTATGAGCTTCTCACCATATTCTTTTTGACTTGCCTACCATGCCTGGGGACACTCGGGAGTACACTATATGTGCTGAATCCTGCAAATATATCAAAGCTATAGAACTTGCCCTAGAAGATGCCCCTGCATCTTTATTTGCACAAGCTATTTCTTTAGCTAACATTTTTGATGTAAGCTTACATTTCCTACCTCCAGGGAATCAGGAAAGCTTTGGCCTTATATAATAAGCTTAATTAAGACAATATACCTTCTACCCTACACCTACCCTCCTACTATTACGAATCAGCTCAGCTTTTCTTAACTTGTAGACTTGCTGCGTACTGTGATTTCTGATTGAAGACCTCAGACTTCATCTACGTTTTGGAAAGAACTTCTTATCCTTTTGGGAACAGAAGAGTTATTCACTGTTGCATATTTACTTTAAGGTAATGGATAAATAAAGAAAATAAACTAAACTCTGGGATGATGATTAGGCTTGTCCTGGCTGGATGACTGAGTATCTTTTATCCTGCTTGCACAATTTCCATAGCATTCCTCCATTCATCTATCTGTACAGCTGTCTGGACAAGTTGAGGTCTATCAATTATTTTACTCTCAGTTGTGCTAAATCATAAAGGACCAGACTTCTCAGTTAGGCCATAATGTGTGGTGGGATTACAGTTCTTTCTGGAAATATCAAAGGAAGTCTTTAAAGCCCAGCCAGATCTTCATTGTTGGGAGTCTCCAGCTCCATCAAAAGGAGACACAGTCTAGACAAAACACCTACAAACTTCACTCCCATCTAAAAATGTAACTGTTGTTTTTGTGGGGAGCCTTTCACAATTTCTGCTCAGATTAACCCAATAAATTACACTTTGCTACTTTGAGTTCTTCCACTGTTTCATTAACCCCATGAAGAGACATTTGAAAAAGCACTCCTCTCCCTCTAATTTAGACTGATGACCCTCCGGAGTGTCAAATTCAAAAAATACTGGATTCTGAGGAAGCTCATAGACAGCATATTTTTTTGCTTTGGGAGTTATCCACATTGGAGAACTCCTGGAGAGCCACTGAAATCTCATGGAAATCCTCCATCCAACAGACACTGAGAAATCTAGGCCAAGCCATGCTACCCAGATAAGGTGTCTCCATGTCCTGGGGAACCCCTCTCCAATAATGTTATACCTACGTGATAAACAATGAGGTGCTTATTTAGCCATTCCAAAAGTTTCCTGTACTCAGCTTTCAACAGCTTCTCAAAACTCTGGGTATGCACTCCTTAATGATTCCTTCTTTGAACACTAATCCAGTCTTTTCTACCCCTTTTTTCAGGAAAAAATATTCTGTTTCCATTTTGTTCTGGTTTCAGCGGTTGCTTTAGTGAAGAGGCTCAAACCCTAGAGAGCCCCGATATTGGAGACACACAGCACAGTCTGAGAGTGTCAGGTTGGTTCTTGTAGGTTATTTTTCTCTTTCCAACTTCTTGCAAAGATGAACAAACTATAGACATTTAAAACAGTTGGAAATGAGGAAGGTGAACTGCCAGCTGCCTACATGAGCAGTCTCTGCTAGCAAAGCTGGTGCTTAGCCATGGTTTTCAGAGGACAGGCACCAGACCACCTTTGTGGGGGCCATGAGCTCCTGCACATAGATAGACTTAATAAAATCATGGGGTGGTCACCCTCTGCCCTGAGCACATGCATTAACCAGGGATATATGCTCTATAGTGGAACATAAGCAAAAGAGATAAGCCCCAGAGATAAAATCACACCTGAGGAATATCGCTCACACAATCACAGCCCACTGAGGAAATCACAGCAGTGACTCATTCTGTTGTCTCCAGGATAAATCTGGGACTTGAGATGGGAACACAGTACTAAAGCAGATCCACCCAATCCTGAGGCTGCCAAAGTACTGTGGTCCCTGTGGTTGACAGGTCTCTAGCCTCCATGCCAGGCTAGTCCACTACATCAGTGGTTTCCAGGGCTTGCACCTCCCTTAGCAGAGAGCAAGCCAGACTGGCAAGTCCCAGCTCTGTATGGGATGGGTGCGGAATAGCATGAGAGCAGAATTCCCTTTCCACCGGATGCACACATTTAATAGGTGACCTTGCTCAGTCCTGGGCATGGTGCCCTCCAGGTAGAGGAAAGAAAGCTATTCCTGGGACACAGCTCTCTGCTATGGTCATAGATTGTTGTTCTGCCTTCCCTCTGGTAAAGCCTGCTCCAGACCCCCAGGTCTGTGTCATTCATAAGCTCACTCAGGTCTGTCTGTCTCAGTCTGCAAGCATTGACACTGGGACAGCGCTTACCTCTACCCCACCAGATTCACAATGGTGCCAGTCTGGAAACAGTCTGAGATGGGTGCAAGAGAGACAATTCATTTGTACTGAGAAAACTCACAGATGGCATTAAGTCACTGAGAATTTTTGGGGAAAACAAGGTTTGGGGGAAACAGAAGCTTTTGACAGCAGAAAGCAGTTTGACTGTTCACGCTTGGTGGAAGTTTGAATGTTCATGTTTTGGCATCCCTGCTGTTTGCTGTGGTGTGAAGCGACCTCAAGCAGAGTGTTTCTAATTCCCTTTTTTTATTGATACATGGGATCCAGTGCATGGGATTCCACTTGGCTGCAGTACCTGGAAGCTGGTGGATGTGGAGGATTAAGAAGCAGGTAAATGCCAAAGAGTTGGATAACTTTACCTGGAATTAGTAAATCACCAAATATAATGCAGATGAGATGGGTTCATCTGTTTAGATCACTCTCTACATTCTTGTAGGAGGCAGCAGAACCAGAGGAATGCAGAACCTGCACACATCAGTAATAATGAATTGTTCCATTGTGACACTTAATGAGAAGGTCCATTAACTACAAGGAGTTTTTAAACTGTGGGGGTTTACCCTGGCAATGGCCAAGATCTATAGGCAGGCCAGACATTCCCTGATGTTCTCCCAGATTCGGAAAACATAAGCAGAGCTTGTGCAAACCTCCCACCTCTGGCTGCCATAGGCTGGACCAACACCTGAATGCTCAGTGATGGCTTTACTCAGCTCTTCTCAGTGCTGGTGACTTGAGCAGCAGATGGGGCTCCCACTGTGCCTCTTCCCTGGTCCTGCTAGAGGGCAAGCTGTGTGGGACGGCATGGGGAGCAGAACAGGGGTGGGAAGCAGAACCCTGGTGTGAGGTAGTCTGTGCCTAATCCATACTCTGACTTGGAGAAGGGACTGGAACCTCCTTGCTGGGGCTGTGGTAACATATCCTCATTTGCATGATGCCACATGCATCTGGTCTGGGTCTCCAGACTCCTGGCCATCACCTGCCCAGTGCTTGAGGGACACTGCCATCAAGTACAGCCAGCCAGAGGGGACCTGCAGGGGCTCTGAGCTGGAGAGAGCTACCATGGACCCTCCCAACTGCAGGATCAGGCTTCTCCTGATGTTCACTCTGTCTTCCCTGCAGCTCCAGATAGGGAACTGACCCAGATGTTGCTCTACAGGAAGGAGAGAGGACACCTCTCCAGCCGCTTTTGCTCCCAGCTCCCTGGCAGCTGCAGGATATGGGAACCTTTGCCTGCTGACAATGGATGCTGCTTCAGGGGAAAGCCCCGAGTGCCAGCCCTGCTCTCTCCCTTTCTAGATACAGATCGACGAAGGAATGATCCCAGCACCTGTGGCCCGGTCTCCTGGGAGAAAGGCAGTGAAGTGTGTGGGCCACGTCTGGAAATCAGATGCCCTCTGAGTTACTCAGTGGCACTCCCTCTGCTCATGCACTGAAGTATCATCTGTTCTGTCCAGACAAGTTGCACCAACATGAGCAACAACTAAAAGCCGGCAATATCCCAAGATGACGATATCTGGGAGTCAGTGCTGCCAGGATCCAGCTGCGGGAAACAGCCCTTTCTCAGAGAACGTGTGGTGGGCACCACTTAAGGAATTCAATGTGTACAGTGAAACACTTTCCCTGGCATGGAGAAGATAAGTGAAGGGGAGGTGCAGGAACCATGGCAGGATCCAGGTTGATGAGGGCTACACCTTCTCCAGCCCCACCACTCCAAAGTCCACAGGGCAAACAGGTTCATGCCTGCTGTGTGCAAAGTGGGAAAGTCCTAGGTAGCACCAGGCCAAAGGAAGGTTAAATGCCAGACACACAGCATCTCCAACACTGCAGGTACCATGCAGCTGGCTGAGATGAGGAGGGAGGGCACTCTGGTGTTCCCTGTACTGTCTCTTCTCTTGAGCTCCTGATACTTTGGCCACAGTTGCCTCACTGGGTAAAAACTCCTGTGGCCATCACTCAGCCCTGACCTCCATGGAGGCTTCTTGTTCAACTGCTTGGCATCTGTGTTTGAGAAGGATGCTGAGCAGTTGGCTTTCCTTGTCTCGGTTCCCTGAGTTGGAAGTGAATGTGCCTGGCATCTTTAACAGCTCTACAGTGCAGGACCTTTGCCAAGCTCTGATTATCCTCTGGGGAAGGGCTTCTGACAGACAGCTTGTGGCTCTCAAGATGACCTGTCAAATATGGCTGTTATGGTTTGATCCTCCATCAGGCCCCCTATGACAAGGCTGATCTCAGCTAGTCTGAAAATGGGCAGTTTGTATCTGCTTGAGCTCCAGGGCCTAAACAGGAATGTCCTTGCTACTCCAGGGCAAAGACAGGTGTCCTCTCAGGTCTGCTTGATGATGCATTGCTTGTGTGTGTAGCAATGTATCTGCTGGTGTTCTCTCCTGAAGGTCTTAATCTCACAACAAAGCAACCTGGAACTCCACTTTAGGATACAGAGGCCAGTGGTCCCAGCCCTGGAGGTCTATGGCTTATCCAAGAGCTGGGCTAGCCAAGAAGGAACAGTCAACTTTAAAACAAGCTGGATTGTGAGAGAAATAAAGGATAACAGCGTAGCAAAGCTCCTCCAGTACAGCAGTGGGACTCCCTCACGTGTTGAGAGGGTAGGACACCAGCATGTCCTGCAGCTAGGACAGACCACCCCCCTGCTAAGATAACTCGAAGTAATAGAATAACCAAAAGCACTTCTAGGTCTAATCATGAACCTGGTGGGTCTGGTGAAAGATCAAACTACAGCAGAGAACAGAAGAGCTAGGAGAGCCCGAGGCACTTTTGAAACCTGATGTCACTAGTTTGACCTCAGACAGAAAAGTTCCCAGACATTCCCTCACATCTGCCAGGCAGAAGAATGTGATAACTAGCTATTAACTATTATCTGGACCTTTAGAAAAATCATGGTATGGATGGGGCCTGCCCTCAAAGGCTTGTGCTGTAACCAGTTGTGTGGAACTCTGGGAAAGACTGTGGGACTGGAGCCGCAGGATATAAATATTGCCTTCCTTTCCTCCAAAGAGTTGTGATTAACATGGTCAGGGAGGAGGTCACATAACTGATGAACAACATTACAGAAATAATTGTATTTAAAGTGAATAAACTGGATCGATTTATCAGGATTGGATTGTTTTATCAACATTTAGCAGAATCTTGCCCACAATAGTAACAATGATATAGAAGATGAAGACAAACAATGTGAGTAAATAAAGGATGATTTTAATCTGGCTGTGGCCATGAATTCATGCAGTGATAACAGGATCTGGGAACAGAGCCTTGACCTCCACACTAGCCTGCAAAAACCTGCCAGAGAGAAGTACAAGCAGGTGGATGCTGGAGTCTGGCAAATCGATGGAGGTGTGAAATGGTTCTGGCTGGACAGGAGTTAATTTTCTTCTTAGGAGAATCACAGAAGCATAGAATGGTTTGGGTTGGAAGGGACCTTAAATATCATCAAGTTTCAACCCCCCCCCCTGCCCTGGGCAGGGACACCCCCCACTGGATTGGGTTGCTGAAAGACCCATCCAGCCTGGCCTTGAACCCCTCCAGGGATGGGGCATCCACAACTTCTCTG
>JAOXJM010000013.1:291036-326709 GCA_026413425.1 Tringa solitaria | reverse complement strand
AGCCTTCTCTTCTCCAGGCTGAACAACCCCAGCTCTCTCAGCCTGTCTTCATAAGGGAGGTGCTCCAGCCCTCCCATCATCTTCGGGGCCCTCCGCTGGATCCGTTCCAACAGGTCCATGTCCTTCCTGTGCTGAGAAGTAGCCCACAGGTTGCTGTGTTTTGGATCTGTGTCTATGGTGATAACACACCAGTGTTCTGGCTATTGCCGAAGAGTGCACAGCATCTTTTTCCCCATAGGAGCAGGGGGAGGCATACAAGAAGTTGTGAGGGAACACAGCCAGGACAGCTGATCTGAACTGATCAAAAATGTTCGATAAGACATCATGCTCAGCAACAAAAGCTACAGGGAAAGGAGAAGGAAGGGGGTGACATTCATGCTTATGACCTTTCCCTTCCCAAGGAACCATTACAGGTGATGAAGCCCTGCTTTCCTGGAAGTGGCTGAGCACCTGCCTGTGGATGGGAAGCAGTAAGCGATTTCGTTCTTTTGCTTCACTTGCATGCCCAGCTTTGCTTTACCTATTAATCTGCTTTTATCTTGACCCATGAGGTTTCTCACTTCTGCCCTCCTGATTCTGCCCCCCACCCCACTGGGGAATGAGCGAGCGGCTGGGTGTGTATGAGCTGCTGGTTGGGATCAGCCCCATAAGCTTTCCTGCAGGGAAGCTCGCTGGGGCAAGGCACAGTCAGTCCTTATATTTATTGCAATTCATCCAGTCTCCTGCTCTTTTCTTCAGATGGCAGCACTGCAGTGAGAGTGAGAACTGTGTTATACTCTTTTCTGATTACCCCTTCTGAGAAGTCCCAGACCATACCACCTCTTCTTTTTCTTGGACTGCACACAATGATCCTTAAAGAGCCACTCAACCAACTTGGTCTGCCTTCCTTCTGGAACAACGTTATTCACCTGCTGCTAAGTCTCTAATCCTAGGCTGCTTGAAAAGAGCAAGCCTAGGACATAGTCAGATGGAGAGACTCTGCTCCCATCTGCTTCATCAGGCAATATTTCCTGTTCCTACAGCCTCACAGATAGATGTGGGCTCTATTACTACTGCATAACACTTGAGTTTCCCACCTAATTTGTTACCATCTCCTAGCTAGGGCTTTACTAGCCAGCACCATTCTGAGTTGTGGTTTAAGCTGAATCTTACTGTGGAGCAAGCCACCAGCCAGTGAGCTCAATAAATAATGGTCCATCCACATACAACCCAGACCCCTGGGCCAGAGGCAGCATTCTCCATCTCATTGGAGGTAACAGAGATGGTCCCTGGAGAAGGCGCTGTGTTGGGTGAGAGAGATGAATAAACTGTCGGGGTCCCAGGGGAGATACGCCTGGAGATATTTGTTTCCTCTTGCAGGAAACTGTAATGAGCAATGAGCAAAAAACAACAGTTGCTGACACTGTCAAATGGAGAACAGCATTTTATCAGAACTGAAAATTGCTGGTGGTTTTCAGCCATTTTTGGCTGAAAATTATCTGTGTTCAGACCAAAGACTTCCCAAAACAAAACATTATGGCTGAAAGCTTTTGAAAAATGCCTTTTGGACTTCTGGCATTTTCAAGAGGAAATTTCGAAGACAGCAGCCATGAAATCTCAGCCAGCAGAAACTGAGGACCCGACCCAAGAGATCCATCTTGGTTATGGGGACACATGGCAGACAGGATCCTGTTGGTCTTTCCTTGTAGTGTCACAGCCCATGTGGGCAGACTTCCCTTGTGGCACCAGTGCTGGAGCGAGTGATACAATCCATTCATTTCTGAGCCCTTTCCCAGGGAACTACTGGTCCTGCCAGCATCCTCCCTACCATAAACCACAAAAGCTTGCATCTCTGTGGCTAGTAAGCATCCAAGCCCTGCCTCCAAAGACAGTGCATGATTTATAGACAAAGAATCTCTGAGCATTTATGACAGCAGAGGAGGAGAGCTTCTGCATGCTGTTTGTAGTATCTTGGCTTCTTGGCTGAAACTCACAGCCCAAGGTAAGAGATGAATACCAGCCATACTCCTCACCATGCTCACCGCCTTCTATGGGCAATGAGATGCCTGCAGGTATTTGGGCTGAGGTGCTCTCTGGCCAAGCCCGACAATGGCCCGGCAGGGGGTTGGGAGCTTCTCTGATGGGACAGGCTGTTTTAGAGATGCCAAGAGTTGTCCCATGTCAGAGTGATCTCGGCTACCCCGAGTAACTAACGGGTTTCCATTAACTGAGGCAGACTCTATAGTGTCACAAGGAAGCCAAAAGACATTAGAGAGTGATGGATCTTGCCTTGTCTCATTCTTCGGTGGGTGGTCCCTATGCACCAAGAAAAGCCTTTCTTCTGCTGTCAAGTGGGTTAACAAGAGTCTTCCTGTCTCCAGCACACATTGCGCTGGAGTGCCTCGCTGAGTGGTTCATAATGAAGTGGTGGTGAGACGCCATTGCTCCCGACTCTGCTGGGGGAAAAGCTCCACTTATCAGTGCAGTTGAGAAAGAGTGGGACAGGGCTGAGGAGCTGAACCCTCCTGCCCAGGAGCGAGACCTTGTTTTCAGGAGTTTAGCAAAGGGCAAACTCTACAAACTGTTGTGGGTGAACCTGACTCATCACCCCTGATGTGAGCCAGCCTTTAGTCCGTGGCCTCCATGGTTCAGGTAGATGCCCTGCTCCTGCTTCTGCACACCTGATTTCACAACGCACATGTAGTAACAAGGAAGGGGCAATACCTGACCAGAAGAATACAACAATTCCCAGGAAGCCAGCCTGTGTAGGATGTCTTGTTCAGAAAGCCTTGGCCACAGAAAAAACTGATGGGAAGAGGGGTGGATGAAGAAGGAGCACAATAGCCTATGACATGGGGAAACCTGAGTTCCAGGGCCCGGCATTCACAGAGCCAAGCAGAGACCTGCCAGGGATGCACAGAACAGTCCCAGGGCCTCCTGTTTGCCAGACTGGGGCACAGCAACTGGCTCAGGCCACTCACTAGGCACACATCTGGAAATTACAGCCCTTACAAAGAATTTTGGCACATGTCTTATCAGGGGAAATGTTTTTACGTCTGGATATTCAGGTGCCTGGGATGATTCCTTGCTCCAGGGGTACCTCTGGTATTTCAGGGCTATTGAAAATCTGCCTGTTGTTACTTAGTGGAGAGTTTTGATCGACAATGCTCAGCTACGTGACTGTGCCCAAGTCCCAGTGTCAAGGCTCTGCTCTCCAAGCAGCATCTGCTCTGTAGGTGAGGTCTGATTTGATGTGAATGCAGCACCTAGCATAAGCTTCCGGACATCTCTTGAGAAAGATTTTTTTCCTAAGGCTCTGAAGCTGATTAAGGAGTCAAATTGGCTCTAGCTGGCACTCCAGATCCTCCTCTGCTCCTTCCAAGACCACCAGGCATAAGTTACATCTATAAGGCTTTATGAACCCTTCCTTGCAGGAGTTTTGAATTCCTCCTTTTTGTACCAGCCAGAAACAGCATCAGGTGAGAAGGAAGCTCCTTTGCAAATGTGCTGTAGCCAGTGGCACCCCAGAGGGCTACCAGCATGCAGCTATTTCCTGCACATTCATCTCTGGCAGTTTTTCCACACCCTTATGGGAAGAGTCTGCCTGGGAGAAGCTGCCCTGCTGCACAGAGTGTTGGGCACTGTGGTGCTGTCACAGAAACAGCAAGAGAGAGGCTTTAGGAAGCTGTGAAGGCATCTGTGTGTACACTAGACTTGCAGGCAGAATTATTTACCATCCCATCTCATAACCACAGTTGAAATGAAAGCTCTTCCAGGCTGAAGCATGAAGCTGCCTACTGGTTCATGTAACACTGCAGGAGAATGGAGGCCTGGATGCTTGAAAGGAGTCTCTCTATGCATTGGTGCGGTCAATTCAATTTGCCCCCTGGCTTGCTCCAGGGACCAGGTCCAACAGGGTAGGTTTGGTTCCCACTGGAGCTCATCAGCTAGATCCCAGTGCCACATCAGATCTAGCCTGTGCCAGCCAGAGATAGCATTTGTACGCAGGACAGGAGAAAGCCTCCTTCAGGGAGGGGTCCGGTTCTATGAAAACTGTCCTTCCCGCTGTCCTCCTGTTCAGCTGCCTCTGGTTCAGCTCTTCAGAAGGACCAGCTGAGTGCAGGCCTGCCTCTGCACTCTCACAGGTCACAGCCCCTGAAGCAGGAGAGCCAAGGCCTTTTCCCAACATCTTTTGTCATTGGAAAAACTGAAGCTGATTTTGTTTGGTTTTTCAAAGCTGGTGGAAATCAGAGCAGATTAAATCCTTGCCTCACCTTTCCCAGGAGAGGCAACTGGAGCTGCACGATGGGAGGAAACCTGATGCTGTGCAGAGCCTGGGACACAGGAGAAAATCACCACAGGTGCTGTCATGGGGACTCCTGCTTCAGTGCCTGGCTTCACTTAAGTCCCCCCTCCCTAATGAGATGTGAGTGCAGAACGGGTCAGGAGAAGCAACTTTGAGGCTGATGGCAAAGACTCTGCAGAGCCACAGACCCTGTGAAGGATCAAAGCTGATCCCTGTCTTCCTTCGTGCTCTGCTCCCAGGCAGCTCAGGGGAAGATGTGATTGATGGCTGCAGAGAGGATGATGAGCTCAGGATGCTGGACCTGGCCCCAGCCCTGTCCCTGCTGGAATGCAGGAGAACCAACGAGCACAAGAGCTCTTTCTGCTGCTCCGCAACACAGGGGGTTTGCTCCAGTTTCACCCCTGCTAAGAGTCAACAGTTCCTCTAAATCTCATACTGGATGGCTCAAGCGCCAGCGACTTATTTAGTGACAGCTACGGTCTGCCTGGCAGCAATCAGTGTCTCACAAAGAACAGTGAAAGTGTCGGATGCCATTTTTTTTCTGCAAAAACTCTAGAATAGCTCCTCCTGGAGACATCCTTCTGAGAGTCAGAGCAACTTGAATTTGGGAATCCTGCTTGCATACAGGGCTTCTTCCATAAAAGCCCCAGAGCTGTCAGTGCAGGGGAGCCAGCCGGTTTTGCTTCCCCCATGTAGACAAAAACTAATTCCAGGCTGAAATTTCCTTAAGATACATCTCATATTTCAGGATCTTTTGGTGCTACTTTCATCTCAAATCCACATATTGCAGCCCTATAATAATAATAATAGTAATAATAATAGTAATAATAATAGCAGTAATAATAATAGCAATAATAATAATACCTTTTGTATGTACATAGCACCTTTCATCCAAGGATCTAAGTCACAATTACAGCCCCACACATTCCTGTATATTACAGCCCTATAATTCTAAGACTGCTCAAGTATCCAGGCTTCAAAGGGAATGTGGATTTCCCCTCCAGCCCAGTCACGGTGCCCAACATGCTGGAGTGATTTCAAAGGTGTTTCAAAGGTGCCTTGGCAGTAGCCGGAGATAGTCAGAAGATCCAGAGAAGCTCTCTCTGAAGCTGAAATAAGCTTTCATGGATTCCTTTCTCCCCTCTCCCGGCCACTCTCTAGTCTCCGTGGAAGGTCAGCACAGCCCTGGGATGAGGATGATGGTCCCATGAACCCTGTATGTCTGTACAGTGGGAGGTGAAAAGATAGAAATGGTGTTGAAAGGCAAAAAACATGATGACACAAGCTCAGGCAGGTGACTTTCTAGGTCAGGCAGAACCCACAGTGTTTTGCTCAAAAGTAAATTCACAAAAAAAGAAGGGTGGGGAAGATGGTGAAGCATTTAATTGTAAGCTCTTTTTTTTTTTTAAGGGTTTAAAGACTTTCAAGTAACTCAAAAATGAAGCAAAGTACTCCTTTTTGGGACAAAGTGAAATGTTTCCGGGATATTCAGAGCAAACACGGTTTGGTTTGGTTTTAATTGCATGGGAAACCTGGAAAAAAAAATCTATTTGTTTAACCCAAGCCAATCTTTGCCCTCCTTTTTTTGGTTTTGTCAAAGAGCTGAAATATCTATTATTTACCCCCATTCATTCAGAAAGAATTATGCTAAAAGCAAGGTAGCTTCCTACAGAAAACAGATTAGATTGAAGAATTGTGGTTTCCAGAAGCTCTGGTCAAGCTGCAGTTTACCAGCTGGGTTCACTTACTCTGTGGAGTTTGCCAGCGCTGCCCACGAGCTTTGAAACAGCTGCTGGATGTGGCTCCTGAGGAGTATTTCAGTAGCTGCACTGACTTGTGGCTGCATCCGTAAGCAAGGAGTGATGAGGTCAGTGGACATGAAAGGCAGGCTACAAATCTGAGAGTTTACGATTGTGGCTGAACAAATGCAAAGCTCAAGAACTTTTTAATAAACTTTTAAAAGATATTTTAGCTCAAGAGGTCCAGACATGTGGCTGAAAAGTGCTGAGAGTCTCCAGCTCTTCTATAGCTCTTTTTTAATCAGCCAATCTCAAAGAGCATTGCAGAAGGGTTTATTTATTAGTGTTTTGAAGACTGGGAGGCTGAGGCACAGGAAAATGAGAGGACTTATTTGGGGTAAACCATGAGGCTGGGACAGAGCTAGAAAACAGTCCAGGTTTCTTGTGCTGCACTCCAGTCCTCTATCTCCCACCTCCACCAAAGCTCATGGGACACCCATCTGCTCCCAAAAGTCTGAGTCTCTGTGTCTTTCTGTCTAGGAAAAGCCCTTTCTGTGAAGCATATGCAAGGTGGTCAGTGGAAAGTCATCCCTTGGAAAAGGAGTGGGTCTACCCCATTGTATCACCAGATAAGCCAGAGTATGGAGGAGCAGGGCAGTTTCCACAGCCTGTGCTAGCTCATCTTGGAAACACCACACTAACCAGCATGGGCTGCAACGCATTTCCTCTCCCCTTTCTTCAATAAATCAAGGCTTCCATCATTAATTCTTTTGTCACTAATAAATCTTGCACTGTCTTACACCACATGAAAGCACAAAACCACTTTAACTGACAGGCACTTCCCTGTGCAGGACTGCAGCTGCAAACACAACCTGCAGCACAAGAACCTGTTGGTTTGGCCCTGAGCTGAAGTGAAGGTGAAGGCAGCCCATACAGCAAGGCTCCCGCTATGCTCGGTAAAGCCCTGCATGCTCTTGCCAGAGCACATGTAAAACCGCTCTGTGCAACAGGCACCTCATTAATCTGTGGAACTCATTGCCACAGGGAATAAGTGCAACACCAAAAGTCTTAACTGCACCTAAAGTCAAGGTCCTGTGATATTGTTTGTGATACCCTTAGTTCTGCAAATACAACACACCTGACCCTAGAAGTATGTCTCTGTCCTTTGGTACCTGGGGCACGTGCTGCTTAGGCAAGTGAGACTTGCTTTTGGAACAGAGCCTTGGGACAATATCTGGGACAACATCTGACAACTCCCATGCCCCTATATACAGGGAGAAGAAAGACTTACAGTGCAGCTACATGACTCTGCACCTCATTTTCCTTTGGGAGATGCTGACTGAGCAGCAGAAGCACTATTTTCATGTCCATAGTCAGACTGGGTGTGCTGCCTGGGAAGCCAACGAAATGCTCACACAGCTCTTGTCTTTCTCAGCTCCCAGGAACTGGAAACTGGTGCGGACACTGCTGGCTCTGCAGCAGCTGCTGCTGGGAGCAGCTGCAGAAATAGGGGTAAAGCAAAATAGCATAGATTGTTCCCTACAATAAGAATTTCTTCTCGTGTTCTCTGGAAAGCAGAAGATGAATTTGTCTAAAAGTGCAAATGCCTTTCCTGCTGGTTTCATGCATGCAAAAATGAAAATTTGCTTTACTAAAGTTAAAAAATGCCCAGAATTGAGAATTCTCTTGAACTTGCAAGATGCAATTACACTCAGAGTCATCTCTGCACCAGATATAACCTCATTGGGAAGGTGATTACTGCCTTCACATCCTGCAGGTCCCTGAGACCCCTGGTGCTTGGCCACACCATCACAGCACCCCCAGCCACTGTGGCCTTGGCTCGACTCATTGTTCCGTGCACAAGGCACCGCTGGTGCCGGGAGGTGGCACCAGGCAGGGGGAATATCCCAGGGGCTGGTGATCTGCAGGGCTGAGTGTCACATTATGTGCATGGGGCATCCTCCCAACAGCCCCCCCACCACCGTGCATGCACCCCCTGCTCTTCCACTCCTTACTCAGCAGAGGAGACCACATTTGCACTCCCCTTCTCCCCCTTCCATCCCTTATAGAATGATGTGGTTCTTGGGTTTCACCTTTCCTTTGAATGAAGGGGAATGATACTAATTGGTGCCCCATAGGGATGTTCAGTGCTGGAAACTATCATCTCCCTGGGATCTCTTTGCAGTGGGAGCTGTGGCTGCTCACAAGAGGAGACAGCAGGTACCTTGAGTAGGTCCTACCCTTACAGTTGTGTCTGACTTGCCCCATTCCCATGGGGGCTGCTTTTGATTCCCAAATCCTTCAAAGAGGTTTAAAAAGCTACAGGAAGGACTGCAAAAACAGCAAATGGAGAGAGAGAGCTGCTGATACTTCAGGAGACTCATCTGTCATCACATGGAGGGGAGGAGGCTGTAGAGCTGCCCTCCTTCATCACTGTCAGCAAATTCTGTGCTGGCAATCTGGAAAAGGTTTTGCATTACCCCTTCCTGGATCCTTGATATATCTCTGCAAGACTGGAGGCACCATGTGAGCTTCACTGTGTCCTCCCTTTGCTCCCCACCACTGGCACAGCTCCTGTCTCCTCTGGAGCTGGAGCCTGGCTCTGTTTTGACTTGGCTGCAATGCTAAGATGCCTGTGCTTGGTCCTGCTTTTCTTCATGAAGGCTGCTTCTGTTCTCTCTTCAGCTCCTGCCAAACTCAAGTCCTTCTCCAAGACTTCAGGCTCTTCCCATCCCTGACAGTTCTTCCCTATCCCTTCCCACCACCTTTTGGAGCACTGCTGTGGTGATCCCTGTCCCATCCTTAGTTCCCTGGCCACAGCTCCTCCCTGCCCACAGCCTCCCCTGGATCCCTGGTGCCCAGGCAGGACCCTGTGCTGCCTGCAGGGACCTCAGCATTGGGCTGCCTTTCCTGCCCCTTTTCCCAGAGATATTTCCCTGTGATCCATGAAGGTGGCTCACTTCAAGGCCCCCAAGGATCCTGGCCCCTGTCGGATGCCTTCTGAGCTGTCTCAGAGCAGCCAAGAGGAGGAGTGTCTCTCTGTCCCATGCCAGCTTACTGAGACCTAGCCCAGCTCCTCTGAAGATGGACCTGGGGGAGCAGCTTGTTCCACAGCAGTGGAGGCATTTTGGCACCCAGCCAAAGGGTCTGGGCTCAAAGGCAGCGGCATCCCCTGCCCTGCTGTTGTCAGAGGTTGCTCCCCCTGCGAAGGGGTGATGGGGGACCCTCAGCCCCCATGGCAGGGACCTGGGAAGTGCCACGCTTCCCTTTCTCTCCTCCACTCTCCTGCTGCTCCCTGACCCAGGCAGGTGCAGAGAGGGAGAGGCATCTGCAGCTCCATTGCTGCCTTTTGGCACCAGAGCTTCTGCCAGAATCAAAGAGCTTTTCAAAGAAAACCCTAAACTCCTTTAATCGCCAGCTAGCGCTCCTCCCGCACAGATCTAAGGGCCATGAGCTCAGTGTTTTCGTTGCCCTAGGCAGATTTATGAGCTTATTCTTCAAGGAAGGGAGGGAGAGAGGGGTGGCTGTGGCATATTACTTAGCCTGGGGGGTGGGCAGGGAGGAGAGGGGGGAGGATGGAGGAAGGCGTTTGCAGTGGAAGTGCACTACTTGCAGAAAGTCCGACTCTGCTGCAGGCAGTGCTCTCAGGCGCAGAGGAGAGGCACGGCAGGATCGGATGTGACCAAGGACCAGCCTGCTGTGGCTGAGGTCCGGAGCATGTGGAGGGTGGTCAGCAGCTCCCCCCCAGACAGGCTCCTGCACGGTGGTGCCAGCTGAAGGGACTGTGTGAACATGGCATATCTACTGCCACCCAGCCCCGCTCCATCTGATGGATGGGACCAGGAGTGGGACATCCAACGGATGGGACTAGGAGTGGGGCATCCCTCAAGTGCTAGTGAGAGACAGTGGTCACGCCCAGTCCCAACCAAGCTTCCCTAGTTGAAGTTTGCAGAGCAAAAGAGGAGGGAGAGGGCTTTGCTGGTAGTCACAGGTGGCTGTACCCCCCGAGCACAGCCCCATCCCCATGCACATTGGCTCTACCCACGCAGCTGCGCTGCCTTCCCCACCACCCTCCTCGTCCACACACCTGCTCCCTCCTCGCCAGGGAAGGCAGCGCTCGCTGCCAGCTCTGGAGCAAGTGCAGGAAAGGTCTGGCTGCTCCTTCTCCCGCAGAGAGACCTGGGATCTGGGATGGGGTAGATCCTACGTCTCACCTCCTGCAGCCCTACTCAGACAGTGCCCTACCAAGAAGAGGACATCTACTCACATCCAGCACCCCAGACACCCTGCTGCCTCTTCCCAACAGCCCTGCCAAGGAGGCCTCTTTCTGTCTTCGGAAGGTCTCAGGCATGACCTGTGGCACTAAAGCCACAGCCTAGCCCTCCGTCTCATCACTCGCAGCACCTCCTGTCACAGCTGGAAGAATTCCAGGACTGCAACCCTTATCGTGGACCAGTCATTCTCCATAGACCACAGTGTCCCATGAATCCCAACAGTACCCACACTGGGATAACAGTAGCCAAGCAAAGCAAAACACTGCTGGACCCAAAGCTCATGATATCAGGAAGTAAATGGGAACAGAGCTTATGGCAGAGAAGGGGGCTGGGAGATGATGAAGCAGGGGGAGACAGGAAGAGCTGCCATGAACCTGAAAGCGTCATCTCACTGGAAATTCAGAGGCTTCAGCATCTCCTTTCCCTTGAACCCAGAACAAAGAGCCAACATGTCAGTATTTAGTACAGAACCAAAAAAATCAATATATTGTGGTTTAGAACCATCAAGATGCTTTGATAATTTTGGAGTCCTGCAATGTGAATATTAACTCGCCTACAGACAAATGTAACACCAGCCGGTGAAAATATGTAAATGGAAACTTTTCTTTTAAAAAAACACCATGAAATTAAAATGTTGAAATAACCTCTCTTGATTCAACTTGTTACTGTGTTTCTCCCATTCACAGTCCCATGAACACTGATGCATTTTCATTAAGCTTTTCCTTTACAATGAAATGAGGTATTACTTGGTATTACCAATGAGGTAAATCATCCCACCAAATGTACTCTTCAGGCAGCTCTAGGACTTAACTCACTATTAATGGTCCTGCAATTCTGGCTTTGCTCTGAGTGCCGCCAACCTCCCTGGGACACTGGTTCCCTCACCACTACTTTTTCTGCTTGCTGGGTGTTTCAACATGTTCCTGCTGCTCTGCCCTGAGCCTCAAGTCCAGGCACACCACGATGCGCCATCTGATGTTATCCCTAGTATTTTAGGGGTTAAAAACAAAAACGTCCCTCAAAGCTTCTAATGGTGAACATAAACCCATGAACCCACTTCAGAGTGTGTGTCAGAGCCCAGCTCTTCTAATGCCTCTCACCAGCCTTATCTCCCACATCTGGGGCCCCAAGCTCATAAACATTTCTCCTCGTTCCTGTTATGGCTGCTGCTCTCCCAGGCGTGCAGGGCATTTCCAAGGGCAAGACTGTGCACTTCGGGTCATAAGGGGTAGGAGTGTCATTTCTCGTTAGTCTCCCAGCAGCAAAGAAGATGAAGCAGAGATACAGCCCTTAGCACGTCAGTGTGGCCATCAGGACCTCGAGGTAGCTTTGGAATTCCTGTGCTCTGTCACGTCTTGAGAAGTGGAAGAGTCTGGGAGCTCTTTGGGGTGAGTCTGCACCTTTGTGGTGTGTTTGGGTGAGTCTTGGTGCAATGTTTGGGCTCCTGTGGTGACCATGGCGTGAGGAAGAGGCTGTGGATGGGCCTTGGCACTGGGCATCAGCCACAGGATGGTCACTCACTGCTCTTTGCAAAATTACCCGGGGCAGGAGAGGAACAATATCCCCAGGAAAGACTTAATTTACACCTTGCATTGGGATTCAGTGCTCTCTGCATTTTTGGCTGCTCCATCTGTCTCCCCAGTGTGTGTGACTCTCATCTAATCCCAAAGGCACAAAGAGGTCCCTGTTATCCCTTCCCTACAGGAGATGCCATCTCCTTCTCAGCCACCTGCAAGCCCAGCCATGTCTTCAGCCCCAACACCCCTCCCTGCAGCTGCGATGCCTGCCCAGGTTCCTGCTGGTCAGCCTCCAGTCAAGTCCTTCTACTCGTGCCCCGGCTCCTCTGGCAGCTCTTGGGGTGCTTCCCATCTTAGGTTGGCTGTGGTGAGGTCAGAGTCTGGTGCAGACAATTAGGGAGGGCTTAGGGCTGAGGAGAGCTGCCTTCAGCATCATGACTTGTCTTGCTCCAGGCATCAGCTGAGGCTCAGGAGTGAACCTTCAAACCCTGCTGCCTCAGAGTTTTGTGGGTGCTTAGGAAATGCAAATATCAAAAAAGAGGCATCTTCCACTCACTCTCCCTGCACTGGATGCAGCATTTTGTGACCAGGGCACTGACTGCCCAGCTTCATGTCAGAGCATCCCTGCATCCTGTGGAGCCCTGTCACAGGTTCACGTGGCACCTAATCCCAGAGGCTAGCTCCGGAGAGAGCATGGGTGATGTGGAGCCCTGGCCCTGGACTCCCAGTGGGATGTTAAATTCCAGGCAATGTCTCAAAATGTCTCTGCAAGGTGAAAATGGTCCTGAAAGCTCCTGATCCTATTCACCTCAATGGAAATAACATGGGGAACAAGAAGCTTTCTGTCTGGGCAGCCTCCTGAGACGCCCAGTGATACTCAGGAGCAGCCAGAATCTCTGCTGTTCTTTCTTCCCTCAAATCCTGCTGTGATGACAACAGCCTGATGAGCTCACCAGCTGTCTTGTGCCCCAGGTCTTTCTTGGCTTTCTGGAACAGAGCAACAGCATCGCATGCAGGGAATTGTGCGGTGGCTGCCTGGCTTCACTGCAAGGTGTGACGGATCCTGGGACAAGGACACAATGGTAACCAATTCTTCTGGGGATGGGGCACAGAGCAGGGGTAAAGCCTGAAACCTGCATGGTGCTGTGGGAATCTGGAACCCCAGGGAAGAGGAGGATGGCTCCTACAGCTGAGCTTTGAGCCATGGTATTAATGATGTCTGGTATCCTACAAGTTTGTGTTCTTCATCCTTATGACTTCCACTGCAGTATCCCCAGTACCCTGCATGCTCCTCTCTCCCACATCACGACACTCCCTGCTCTGCCCGTGTCCCATGGACTGTTTGTACAAGTAGGTGTGATCAGTCTTCATAAGAGAAGGTGAAATGGAGGAATGTTACTGCTCTCTTTAACTACCGACTGGGAGAGTGTAGAGAAGATGGAGCCAAACTTCCTCTTAGAGTTGTGTAGGGGAAGGATGAGAGGTAATGGGCACAAGCTAGAAAAATGGGAAATTGCAATTAGATATTAAGAAAAACATGTCCCATGAGGATGGTCAAAAATGGGAAAAGAGTGATGGAATCTTAGAGATACTCAAAACTGTACTGGACAAGATCCTGACCAATCTCACAAGTTGGACCTGTTTTGAGCAGAAGTGCGTATGAGAGACCTCCAGAGGTGTCTTCCTGCCTAAGATATTTTATGATTCTGGGCAATCCTTCCAGTTCCTCCTTATGTCCCCTTAGTCCAGGCCGGGCATAAGGCAAGATGTGTTGTTTGCAATCTATATGTGTGCAGGTTGGCCAGGATGTGTGTGTGCTGTCTGGCCAGCTGACCTGAATGCGTGACAATGACACTACTGCTGTCTCCTTTCCATCTGTCGTTACTACTGAGGGTGTCCTCTGCTGAGTACAGGCACTCCATTTCTTTGACCCCCCTGTTTCCTTCCAGCTATGGTTGGACAAGCCAGTTTGTCCCCAGGAGGGATCTGTCAGGAACCAGCAACATGGTCTCTTTTCTTTGGTGAAACAGGAGCAGCCTCAGCAAACTGAGAGTATCCCTTCACCTCCCAGCATTGCCCCCAGTACCCCCCCCAGGGGTTGGTAGCCAGATGCAGGGGTGGCAAAGGGGGGTCAGGATGCCATCCCAGGGCAGAGGTCTGTGCTGAGCACCTGCACCCAACCACAGCCTGTTCCTGGTGCTCAGGCAGTGGATGACGGGCATGGGGACAGCCAGGGACTGAACTCCTCCAGCCCATGCAATATGGGACTTCTATATCCTGGGGAATCTGAGGTGGGGTTGCTCAACAAGGTCTCACACAGGGTTTGCCGTAGTGCCAGGGTCTGAAGCTAAGTTAATACTCTGGGAATCAAGCATCTCTTCCCATTTTTCCATCCTCCTCCGTGCCCCTTTGAGCATCTCCTCTCTGCTGCACAGGACCCTTCCCCTTTGCAGCTCCAGTCTCCTTATGCACTCTTAGTATGCTGCCGTTGTCTCCAGAGAGTCCCCATCAGCTCCTGCCCCAAAAGGAACTCTCCTACATGTGGTGCTGGCCATAGAAGGTGGAGATGTGATATTTGACAAACTGCTGTCAGGACTCACTGGCTAAAGGTTAAATCTGCTCTCTGAATAGCTCAGCTCTTTCAGGTTGATACAGGCCCTAGGGTCTCTGGGTGTAGCTGAGTAGGAGGGGGTGTGCTGACCTTTAGTGTTTCATGGCTGGACTCTAAGGCCAGGCTAAGACACAGTTCAAATATGTCATGCACTGAGAAGCTCTTTGCCAGCCCCCATGTGATGAACCAGGCAGGATGGTCTGTGCTGCTACAGAGATATAGGCTGTTAGACCCAGCATGAGCCCTGAGTTCAGGCTGCCCGCAGGAGCAGTGCAGATGTCAGGGACCTCTTGGCAAACATGGACAACCCCCAGCTGAGCTGGCTTCCTGGGCTGTCTCCAGGGCTGCCAAGGAGACACCAACACATCTAAGTGCCTAGTGGAGAGGTGACCCTGGGAAGAGGTGACTTGCGTGTCTCCCATCTCCCTGGTCACAGCTTCAATCTCACCAATGATGCCTGCATTGGAGAAGCTTGGGTCTGGATGGGTGGGATCAGGTTCAAGTTCAGAGAGGTGCAAGAGTGAGCAAGGACAGGGTTCTTGGAGAGAGACAGGCATGGCAGAGGCATAGCATTGTCAGGATGGGGCTTGACTGCGAGCTCATTAGTGGTGAGGCAGTGTCTAATCAGAGGTTATTATGAAGATCCTTTATTTTACACCTGAGGGAGTCCTGCTCTTTACAGAAGGGAGCACGAGTAATTTGTTTAGAAGACAGGGCATGGAGCAAAGGAGCTGGAAAGTTTTGGGAGCAGCTGCCCTTCAGCTCCATGCTCTGCGTTGTCATTACAGGGCTTGCTTTTCAGCACTTGCAGCTCTCCAAAAAAATCTAGGCATTTCTTTACATATCTGAATTTGGATTTAAAGCCTGAATTTATATTAAGAGCTTAGATTGCTCGAATTTCCATACTTTCTACAAAACTTATGCTGATCTGCTTTGAAAAACCAGCCCTGACTGCACACCTTATAACTGAGAAACTAACCTTATGTGACTTACTGCAGGTAGCCCCAGAAGGTAGTGACAGAAACAGGGCTCTCCGGTCCTCCTCCAATAATTCCCAGTTGATCCTGCCTTCCTCCCCTGTTACACCTCATTTCTTCATTCACAGGCAAAGTTTAACGGACAAGCAGCAAATACGCTGTTTTTCTCCACAGCCCTAAGGGGAGGAGGAAAACTCTGGACCCTCCACCACCTCCCTGGCTCGATCCCACGGATTTTGCACCCGGAGGCTCCCCCCAGACCGTCAGGGTGATGGGCTGGGAGGTGGCACCGCCAGCGCCTCTGCGACAAAGGGCTGTCGCTGGCGCCACCGTGTGAGCGCGGGGGGCGGCGGAGCGACCGGGGCCACCGGGGACGGACCGTTCCCGCAGCGGCGGCTGCTGCGGAGCTGCCCTGAGGAGCGATCCCAGCGAAACCCAGGGCTCTGCAGGAACAGCCGCAGGGTCACCGGCCGAGAGCATCTTTACACACCCGCCCGCTGGGGCCCACGCACAAGGCGATCTGTAGCCCAGGACGCCGTGCCCCTGCTCCAGCCGCTGTGAGCAGGGTGACAATGAGAACCATTTAACGTTGAAATGTCCCTTGCTTCGTGCGACGGAGCTCTCTGCCGCTCCCAGCCCAAGGGAGGATTCTGCAGAAATGATGGGCAGCATGTTCTCTGCAGAGCGGGCACCCTGTCTTGCCGTAACTGCAACAGTGGAGCGGATGCCTGTCAGGGCAGCCACTTGTCCTTGCAGTAGCATCAGTGCTGCAGGGCTCTGCAGCCTCCCATGCTTACAGCCCACATGGTTTTAACCACCTCTATCAAGACATGCTCAAGATCTGTAGCGACTTTTCACTCAGGCAGCTGGCTCCAAACTCAGCCCCGGAGTGTGTGCGGGGGCAACAGCTCCATACAAGATACATCTCATGTGACAAATACTCTGTTGTCCCCTCTCCCAGGGAAATACAGCTTGCATTACACATTTCTCTTAATCTTTCATGCTCTCCAGTAAAAATCTTCCTTTCCTGTCATATTTCTTTCTCAGCTGACCCACTACAGCTTTGGCCATTCAATGGTTGACACAAGACAAAGCAATGTGCTCCTCAGGCAAGCAGGAAGAGCAGAGAAGCGCTTATCCAGCTGTGACACCTTCAACCTGGCTTTGTAAAGCCCTTCCTGAATGGGTCAGGCTGCTTAGCTTTAACAGCTGAGTAACTGCATCTCAGGACAATCCAGGAACACCAGAAAACCAGCCAAACAGTCTGTATGCCACCCCTGGGCACAAGCCCTGTTTCAGCATGATGAGCAAAAAATTAACATCCCTATCACTGCCTGAGGGCTACCAGTTGTCCTTAATGACTGTAGTGCACACAGCTTACCTTGGCAGCACCTTAGCTGCATCCCTAGCTGGGAAAGCCAAGGTCCTCACTGGCGTACCTGGCACAGCTAAGGTTGGTGGCTGCAGCACTTTCTGCGAATAAACAGACCAAGATCTTCCCCAGCACGTGCCAGGGCCAACCTGTCTCCCTGAGAGAGGTGCTTCCTCTCTGGGTCAAACCAAGTGATCCTTCCATGGAGTCCCTTACTCTTCCTGGGGATGTCCTCAACCATCACTACTCAGATGGCCCCACTGAGACTTTCTCTGGGGCTAGAAATGAACTCACCAGTTCTTGTGGTGGTTTAACCCTCTGGGGTATTAATACCAGAAAGGATGGAAAATATTTAGATAATTAAGAACTTTTATTAAAAAAAACCAAACACAAACCACAAAAACCTACCAAAGTCCTCATACCTCTTAAAACACTTTAATGTTCATTTAAAAAAGTCTTAAAAGACTTGAATATTCATTTGAAAGAGGCAACTTGGGCACTGCTGGTGGCCAGTTCAACCCAAACCCCCCAAAGCCATGAGTTATCACAGCTATTGAAATGTTTGACAGAAGGATCCCAGAACAGTTTGCACTAATTGCTCGGTATAAATACTCCATTATGTTCTCAGACAATCAGAATCTACCCAGCAAATAAGCTCCTCTGATCCACTGTAATCAAGAAGCAAAGCATGCATAACATGGCAACATAAACAGCACTTTTGGAGGGGCACAGAGAAGACGGGGAGCTGGCTTAGCTTGGCAGGTCCAGCAGTAATAGATGCCTTTTGTCGTTGTTGTTTTGTTTTGTTTCTAATTTCCAAAGGAAATCTAATTTCAGGAAAATGTGGGACTAACTTCCCACAGGAAAGCTGCAGCTGAGGAAGGGGTCCAGAGAAAGCATTGCAAAAGAAACAGCAAGGGCTGTACTTACAGGTAAGCTGTTAGAGGGCTCAAGTTGGCAGGGACCTCCGAAAGCCCCAGCTCGGAGCAATCCACGGAGAGCATGATGCCATCCTCTTCACAGTGGCACTGTGGTGGGCAGGAGGGCACAGCACCTTGCTCGGTGGGCACCGCCTGGCAGCAGGCAGAGGAGACCAGCAGAATGCCCCAAAAGAAGAGCTTGTCCATCCTCACCTTGGCTGCGGCCACGGGGACAGTGCGAGGTGCCGCTGGCTGGCTCCAGCCCTGGGGCTCCACCGGAATGAGGGGAGCGACCCCGCTGCCTGGCAGGGCAGGGTATCTCCTGCAGGTCAGAGTGTGGCAAGGATGCAGCCAGGGAAGGGAAGGCATTGTTGAATGATCTTGGTTATTGGGTTTCAAGGGCTGGGCAGGGGCGTGAGACACTCCAATGGGAGGAGTTAAACTTTGCACTTTTTCCCTCTCTCTCTCTTTTAGAGCTGGCAGGAATTTCATTCAAAGGAAGAAAGGGGAAAAAAAAAAAGAAAAAAAAAAAAGAAACCTCAACAAATGAAGACCTGTTCATAGCTCTGGGACCTGTGCTTGTTTGGTAATAATGTTTTTGTGAGATAGCAGGGCAGGGAAGGCAAAGCTGGCTCTGGCAGGGTAGAGGAGTATAAATAGGGAGGCAGGAGCACCCAACCAGCACTTCAAGGGCTCCAGACTTTAGGACGCTGAAATACAACCCCAGATAAAGGGCTCTGTGTGTCTGTGCTGGCTGCTCAACCCAGCTGCAACTGGAAAGTCAGGGTGTAGCTGGGGAGAAGGGAGTGAGGAGCTCACAAGGAGCTGTTTGCTGGGAGCGACCGTGCCCAGGGCTCCAGGTCCATCTGTCCTGTGGTCCAACCGTTGCTCATGACTGGCCCCCATTGCTGTCCCCACACATGGGGCAGGGGCTGACTGGGAGATGCAAGGGGATGGAGCGGCAGTGTCATGGGGCTGAGCTGGGTGGGGGACCTCTCCAGTGGAACATGGTGCTCCTGCAGTCACGCTGCTTGCTGCAGTTTTGCCCAGCTCCAGATCGGGTGCATGTGGGAGCTGTGTTTGCTAGAGCTGCACTGCATTGATGCCAGGAGCAGGTGGCTGGTGTGCCCCAAGAGCTCCTTCTAACTTTGGGTAAAGTTCTCAGAGGTCAAAGTAGAGGAACAGTCTGCTTGAAGCCATGTCACCTGGAGCTCAGTCATGCAGAAGGGAGCAGGTCTGGCTTAGCAGGGGGTTACTGCCTGTGCCAGCCCAGCCTAGGGCCTCAGGGGGTCCTGAAACACGTGGGATGAGCATCAGACCAGGATTTCTGGCTGCTTGGGTGTCAAGGAGCTACTGAGTTCTTGGGCATCAGAAGCACCTGTTTAGAAACGGGCAGTGGATCTGTGATTGGAGAAGGCTGCAAAGGCCAGCTCTGCTTCTCCCTCCTGATCACAGCCTCTGGCTGTCCAGGGTCACTGTGATGTCCCTGGGTCATTACTGTCCTCCCATGGCAGTGGGTTTGATGATGGGAGCTGAGTCTGGCCCCACAGCATGGACCACACTGCATGTCTGTAACTGGGCCATGCATCTTGTCTGTAATGGGGATGGCAGCTGAACATGGGTCTCTCACACTGCAGAAAGACAGCTGACCACTGGGCTTGAGGTGGGTCTAGACTCCCATCAGAGCTGGTGTGTTCCTCCCTCCAGCCATGGCTGGAGGAAGGGTATGGGACAGAGAAAGAAGGGGTCAAGCTGCAAAGCCCCTCTGGCTATGGCCATGCCGTGGTAAGATGCCACATGAAGCACAGACTAGGAGATGGCTTTCACGTCCTGCTTCCTCTGAATGTGCTTTTCCTTCTGGCAAAAGTATTTCCTAATTGATGCCCCATTATCTCAGGATAAAAGAAAGAGGAGAGTTATCTAGGGTCAGGCAGGTGAGCTTGCAAAGTGGGAGATTTAAAAAGCTCCAGCTAGCCAAGGGGTTAGGGTGCCTTGAGGCCCTTGAGTCAGAGTGGGTATCTCCCACAAAAAAAACTGCTCAAGATGGAGCTTGGGGTTCAGAGCTGATGGACAGAGCTCCTGGTGTCGGTGATGCAGGATCTGAAACTATTTAATTTACAAAGTCCTTTCAGATCCTGCAGTTTCAGGGCTGAAATCCTATCACTGCTGAAGTCAGTGGAAACTGTCACCGAGTGCAGAGGAGCAAGGATTTTGGTCTAAGAGCAGGAACTGATTTAATTGGAATTAAGCCACTTCCATCATGACCAACTCTGGAGATGTCATTAATTAAATGTTCGCAATGTGTTTTGACAGCTCCAAATGTAAAACACTGCTTAGTGGGGAGATGGGAAGCCCTCCTCGGAGAGAGGGTTCCTCCTCAGGTTCCTTGGCAAGCTTTCCCTGCAGCTCTGGTGTGGGGCTTTAGCATGGCCTGAAATGGCCAGATTTGCTCTGACAGCAGCCAGGAATTTGGTATCAGTCTGAGGAAAGCATCAGGCCCATCACTCTGCTCCTGGCTGCAACAGCAGCTTTTATCTATGATTTCCCCATCCCTCTCTCTCCAGCCCAAGCAGCCGGACACCAACCGCATTGCACACTCCTGACAATTTCTCACTCAGTGAATTCCCCTTGGGGATCCAGGGCTCTGGCTGAGCACACTATTAATAGAGCTCTTAAAAAAATCACACTGAAGAGATTCCTATTGAAAACTGCCATTCTGCTGAAATAGAGCCGTTTCCTCAGGAAGGCATTGAGTGCAATGACATTTTTCACATTGTTTTTGGAGCAACACAGCCTGAAGTTGGAGGGCTCTGCTCTGCGTGTCTCACTTTGCTTTGACTTTTCTGTTCGCTTTTTATTCTAGCTTGGCTGCGGTGTTTCATTTCCATGCCTCACTTCTTTGAGACCTCATAATAGGCATTAATATTCAAAGTGTTCACTTATTCCAGCGTGTCACCCAGCTCCTGGCAAAACCAAGAGTCTGGACATCAAGTCATTTGGACCAGAGAGCTTTGATGTTTCCATGGTAAGTCTGGAGTTTCTGAAGAAGTCCCTCTGAGGTGGAAGTGTCACTTTTCAGCCAGCTCTCACTGAAACTGCAGTTTTCTGGGAGTAGTGAAAGCTGCACCGTGCCATTATTGAAGGCACCAGGAGCTCTATATTGGTGCGAGTGGATGTTTTTCTGCAAGGCTTACATGTGTCTGTATGTTGTCCTCTAGTGGCAGGCTGTGGTCTGGGGAGATAGGAAGGGCACTGCTGCACAGCAGGCGTGCAGCACTCTCTGCTCACCTGAGTGGCTCCGGTGCTGCGGCTGTAGCAGCCGGGCCCCCTGGCAGAGTCTGTGCACCCCCGGCTCACGGACATCTGCTTTGAAAGGGTGGGATGGGATCAAACACCGGGGCTTTGCGGCTGAGCGTGACACCTTAGCATGTGGGACCTCTGGATGGCACGTGCTATTTCTCCTGCTGTCTCCACACTGCATGGCTAACAAGTCTCCCTAGAGCTTGCTTAAAAGCAAGTGAAAAAAACATGGGAAAGTTTAGAGTACAGCATAAGCAGGGAACAAGGCTTAGTTGATGTGAGCAAGTACAGTTATCACCTCTGCTCACCTGGGGTGGTGGGAAAGGGCTGCACTATTCACGCCAGCACAACGTGCTCAAGATAGTCTGGTTCTGGATCTCAGCCTTGCACCTGAGGAGAGCTGGGACTCCAGTTACCAGCATTGGCCAAATACACTCCGTGGGCCAGAAATTTATGCCAAACAAGCTTTGGGCTGTGGACTGCGGCTGTCAAGGCTTTTTAGAGCTGTGGGAGGTAAAGGCTAACAAAGTTATTGTGGAGATATAGCCAGGGAAGGGCTGCAGTTAAACTCTTACTAGAGGTGCTGGTGTCCCCTCGCACAGAACCAGAACAGCTCTGTGGGCCTGGACGGGATGACTTGCTGGACTTTGACCTTGTCACTCAGCAACAGTCTTCCTGCAGAGCAGAGGGAGGTGATGGGTAGTGCTGTGCTGTTGCTCCTCCCAAGGTGCTGCTGATGCCCTGGATGCCCAGCCAGGGACCTTCGCAAGCTGGAAGACAGGTTGTGCTAGCTGAGCCAGAGGGCCGGAGGCTGTTTATTTCTGTCCTCAGTATGTGCCAGGGGCCCCAGTGTGTGTCTTCTGCCCTGCTCCTATAGGAAAACTGTTTGTGCCCTCTTTTTATTCCCTTCTGGATTTTAGAGGAGATGACCCCAGTAGAATCCCAGGTTGGCTGTTGATCTCCAAGGACAACCAATCCCTACTGCAGATCAGGAGGATGTTGGATGTTTTTCACTGACAAGGTCACGGCAGGAACTGAGACCCCACTGTGATGCACAATGGAGAGGGCATCAGAGAGGCAGTTCCTCCAGAAGGGCTTGCAGGGGAAGAAGGAGACACAGAGAGTCCTGGAGAGTCTCACAAAGCACAGGGACACTGGAGAAAAACAGGTGTCAGCAGGACTGGCCCATGTGTGCCAGGCCACGCACTCAGCCACCTTGTCTAAGACAATTTTGTGGAGGTGTCACTCCTGGGACCTGATCTCACTATAATATCAGTCCTCCAGACTTTCTTGCCATCCCTGCCTCCTCCTGGAGCTGGTCCTCCAGGTTCTGGGGGGAGAGCAGGATGCAGCCCAAACCAACAGGGATGGGCTCAATGCAGTGGCAGCCAAGAGTCTGGTGCTTTGGATGTGTCTGAAAGCCTGGGGTATACGCTGGGGAGCCATTCGAGGTCGTGCGCAGGGGCAAGGGCCAGAGGAATGTTCCTGGTGCCCTTGCTCCCATCAGGGCCATCCAAAGGCTGAAATACCACAGTCAGACCACGGGCCCAGCAAGGGCTCTCAGAGGCTTTCCAAAATGTAAATGCAAATACTTGAAAACAAGCAGAAAGCCCCAGTGCCCAGCATGCTGCTCCAGCTGCCTGACTGGAGCAAGGGATGATGAGGACTGGAGGCAATTGTGCCCCTTGGTAATGGGAAGGGCTGGTGCTATTAAAGTCAGAGAAGTATAGGAAAGGTTCTCCCATGATGCCCAGGGCACAGGATAGTCCAAGCCTCAGATACACTTTAACTCTTTCCTCTGGAGATGAACTGCAAAAAGCCATGGGGCAACCTGGTGGCTCCATGCCCCGCAGAGAAGAGGGACAGAGGTGCAGAGCTACGTAGAAGACATGTTAGGTGGACCAGACACCTGGTTCAGTGTCTGACATGCTTGAAGATCTTCTTTTTTGGAGTTCCTGCATCAACTGGGTCAGGGAGTCAAAGCTATGGCAAGCCCAGCACATGCGAGAGCAGGGAAGGGGAAGCTCCAGTCCTTCTTGGCTGTTCCTGGAATAATTCCTGTTTCAGTTCAGACAGGCCCTGAATCTATCTGGCCCCAGCGCTTCTGCTCTCCAGGAGGCAGCTGACAGCAGTAGCTGATGAGAGATGATGCTGGAGATCCTGGGAAGGAATAGGCTGCAACCCTGCTGCTCCCCAGTGGTGGTACAGCTCAGGTGGAAGAGACAGTGAGAAGTGGGCATCCCCACACCACAGCTACAGCTGGGGCAGCCACAGCCTGGCACCGGGCACATAATATCATGGAGGTGTCCAGCTTGAGATGTGGCAGGGTGCCACGATTCCCTGTGGTGGGAGCAATGCCCTGTGACTGTCTTGGGTGAAGGCATGGCAACTGCTGGACTCTCTGTTCCCTAGAAGGAGCAGAGGACAGGGAGAGCCTAGGGCAGAGGTTCAGCACCGGTGAATGGAGAAGGTGTGGATCAAGGAGCTGTGGTGCCTCAGCAGTCACCAGCAGGCTCCCATGGCTGCGGGTCCCCAGGAGATCCAAGGGTTGGGCACCCCTGCTCTCCTGTCATTTGGCAATGCTAGCCCAGTCTTCCCTGCTGTGGCATCCATGGGAAGGGGGGAAAAAGGGGTGGGAAGTTGGGTCCAAATGAACATGGTCCTGCTCCTCTCCAGGGTCTTGACCTCTGCATGAGGGCTGGTGGAGGAGGGTGATGGCTGGATGCTGCTAGACTGGAGCAGGCTAAATATGAAGAACAACACAGCATGGTCCAGAACTCGCTGGGCGGCCCGAGCTGGAGGCTTGTTTTGTTTTACTGTTTTGTTGTCTCTCTCTCCCCCTCTGGTTTTTGTGGCTCTGAGCTTCAGGGCTGGAAAATTATTCATCCAAACCGCAGCCCCCATGACACCTTCTGTAAGCATCTGCGGCTCTGGACTCTGCTGCAGCAGTGGGTGGGAGGTCGTAAATTCATCATCGTCACCAAGTTGGCCTCCTGTTAGACAGGATGTGAAACACAGAGGAGTGGGCTGTGCCACAGAGGCAGCCATACTGAACTCACTGAGTGAAACCTCCTGGCCAGATTTTGCATGACAGATCCTTGTCCCATGCATGTCCCATTGCTGAGCAGGTCCCTTCCTACCTGCCAGAGCAGCTGTGCTTTAGCTGCAGATGTTTACAGGTTCACTGGCTGCTGGCTCTGCTGGAAACACTGCTGGGTTGCGCTAGCCAGATGTGAGGGCTGTGGGATCACTTGCTCCTGAACTTTGGGAAGCTCTGCAGACAGCAACATGCCTCCTCCACCATGGCTTTCACTTGCTTCCTTGTGACTTGGAGCCAGTACCTCTCGCAACCCTGTGCCACAAGCCTTGGGTCCGTGCATCAGCCCTGCCTGGCTGTGTGTAGCTGTGCCCTGTGCTGGGACTGCCATCTCTGAGCATGGACACACAGGAGACCCGTAAGCACTTTTCCAAGGGGCTCTAGAAAGACCCTGGTGTAGCAGCCCATCTGGCAAGGTAGATGGGCAGTGATGTGCTGAACTGACCCCTGCTGGGAGAAGAGGTGGTGTGGGGTAGGTGCCAGCAGAATTCACCCCCCATCCTGCTCGGTCACTGCCAGCAGCTAAGGGTGAACTTGGGGGTGGCCAAGTTGTCTCACGTGAATGTCGTCCTGCTCTTCTCCATGAAAGGTAAGAATCCACAGTCCCTGGGAATGCTGTTCCATTCTGAGGTCCCTCTCCTATGCCACAAGCTGTAGAGACAGACCCAGAACCCCTCCGTGGGGAATATGGCTTTGAGCAAAGCCCCAGGCATAATGACTCTGAAAGCCAAAGGGTAGCTCTGATTGCAGAAAAACGGAAGAGAGAGGATGGGGAGCTCCTGCCCCTCCTTACCCTTGGCTGTTGCCCCTTTTTGAAGATGCAGTCCTGGCCAGGCTGTTGGGAGACCCTGGTAGCTGCACTTGGCAGAGTAAGGGAGGGCTTGTTTCTGCAGAAACCTAGGGTTCTGTGTGGGGCCGAACAGTCAAAGGAGCGATGACCACCTGGTAATGCTGCTTCTGTACCTCTCACAAGACTCCTGCTACCTTAAGGTAATGGCTCCTCCTTCACATCTTCACTGTCACTGTGATTGGTCCCACTTCACAGTTGACAGCGCTTCACAGATATTCTTGAAATCTTCTGAGACTAAGCGCATTAGGTGTTTTAACATATCATAAACCATGTTGAATATAGAGATACAAATGCTTCTCTGTGTTCAGTGGAGACTGCACACTTTGAACAAGAGCCTGTTGGACACCAGGCTAAAGCTCGCATCCACACACACCTTCAAGATGTAACCATGCTCAGCATCTGGGGTTTCTGGGCAATTCTGAGTAAATGAGAGCCACAGGCTGTGTCCAATGGCACCAGCAGGGAGATGCTGGGGTTGGATCCAGGCTCTGTCCCCTGTTTGAGGGAATGAGCACTAGTCCTTTTCCTGCTTCAGCATCTGCAGCTGTAGGTCCCTGCACAGGGACCGCTGCCTTTGTGTGCTTTGGAGGTCAGCTGTTTGTGGAAAGACAGGGGCAGTCGGGCGAGTGGCCAACTCAGTCCCCCCCCCAGCCCTCCCAGGGCTGTCTACTCCTTGCAGTAGGTCTTGGGACCTCCTCATTGTAGCTGTTGTACCTCCTCACCTCACTCCAAGGCAGCTCCCGCAGGACATGGTGTTGTGGGTAGGAGTGTGGGCCCAGACTGGGACAAGGCTGCTGCTTTGAGAATGCACCATAACCCCATGCTGCCTGAATGGGTGAAGGAGGGTAAACGAGTTCCCAGACACAGTTTTTTCTACACCCAGCAATAGGCTTGTGAAATCATCTGCTTTATTTTCACTGTTCCTTCTGACCAGCACTGGGATCTCAACCAACCAAGCTGCTCCTTGCAATTGCAGCTTGCGCATGGCCCTCACTGCTTGCAGCCCAGCAGTGTCCCTACATGTGGCCGCATGGACAGCCCAGTTCCTGGAGTAGCAACCAGTGCTCTGCAGTGAGCCACAGGGCTGCCAGCTGCTGGCCAGCATGTCAGCTGGACCAGGTGGCTTTGCCCTGGTCCTTGGCTCTTAGGAGCCAGTAGCTTCACAACTTCATACCCAAGCTTCATCAGAAAATGTGTTTCTTCCTCATAAAGCTGCAGGTGGGTTGGAGGCTCAATGCCAAACTGCTGCCTCAGTAACAGGAGCAGATGAGAGTGAACAGAAGCTGCTGCCTGCTTTGGGACTGGCTGAGGGCACCCGATCTGTTGCCCATGGCTAGGGACACAGCTGGTCTTTCGGAATGGCTGCTGTGCTGCAGCAGGGGAAAGCCTCGGCATTGCTGAGACCCCACAAAAGCCAGCCCACCCTTATGAGCACACTCTTGCCTAGGGCTGTTTATTGTTTGTACCTAAGACCGATCCATCAGCCAAGACAAGCCAGCTCCCACCACGTTCTACCCACGGCGGTGTCTGAGACCTCAGCACACCCTGCACCCATGGTCACACAGAGACCATGGGGCCCAGCACTCGTGTCAGACCTCAGCAGCCTGTGGGTGCCAGGGCTGCCCCTTCTGTGCTGAGGGGCAGGGCCCCCACAACTGGTGCTGCCTACTGCAGTGGGGTTAACAAACCTTCCAGGCACCAGGAATCCCAGGAGATGGCCAAAGCATCCCACCCAGCCCCTTGCGGTGTCTGCACCGAGGGGGTTGCAGCAACGCATGACACTGCCCATGTGTTCAGAAGACCCCATGTCGCTGCTAACACCATGTAGGAGGCGTTGGTGGCAGTGCTGAGGTGGGTCCCGACTCGCTGCAGGGCTCGCTCTGTGCCAGGAGCCCCATGGTGCTCGCACCCTAGCACCTGGCTCCAGCCAGGGCCCTGCAGAGGCAGAGGGGCAGGATGGTGCCAGGAAGCACTGAGCAGTGTTAGGGCTGTTTCTGAGCAACGATGTCCTGGATGCAAGTGTACAGGAACATGTACTGGTCCTGCAAAAGAGAAAGGGGTATCTGGAGTCAGGTTTCTGAGACAGACCTGGTTGCAGGACTAACTGTAATTTGCCTAAAAAGATCCTAATTAGCTAGAGGTATCTGATGGCAAAGTAGGATTTGATGTCCCAAGTGGTCCATGTTTGATCTGCATCATTGGAGTTGCCCAGAAAAGAAGGATCAGGCCTGGAGCTGTAGTAAGATCATGTTTATTTCCTCCTGCTTCATCATCCCCACTCATAACACCCAAAGGCAAATTGCACTGTGGCATGAGAAGAACAATGCCATCTGACTTCCTCATAGTGTCCTGGCAGCCTTTGGCTGTGCCATGGTGTTTGCATCAAAACAAGACTGAAGAACAACTCCAGTGATGGTGCAGAGCATTAAGAGGGAAAGCTCTGCCATGCTGGACTGCACAGGATCTCTCAATGACCTGAAGCCAGGAGAGAAGACTTCAGGAGCAGGAGTTTCCTTTGGTGGTAGTCTCAGTGTAACTGAGTCAAAGACTGACACAGGCTGGATGTCTGCAAGCCCTCAGAGGCAGACATTATCTGGGTGGTTTTAGTCCAGTTGTGTCATTTCTCTATTTTTAAAACACCAAAATGATCCATCAGCACCAAATATGGGTCCAGAGGTCTCGAGTCCACTGTGGATTTGATATGGGGTTCTGCTCAAACGCTAGGCTGATCTGAAATGATGCTAGCCTACAAAACATGCAGTACTGACCCTGCCATGGCAGACCTCGGGGAAAGGCAAGGTGTGGGAAAGGTAAATGAGGTTGTATGCCATGCACAAAGCTGAAGGGCAGGGCCAGTCTGCAAATGCTGTGGGTTGCAATCACATGGTAGCCAGGAAGGGGGGATTAGGGACTTGACAGAGGGGCCTCCAAACAGCTCACTAATGCGCTGGCTAAGCTGCAAGTCACGAGGAGCGTCCTCCCCTGCTGGTGGTGGGTTTAGCCCCACTGAAGAGCCAGGAAAGCCACAGATCATACAATGGCTGCGGTTCCAGGTCACCAGAGCATGTTTTCAATGAGCCTGGCCTGATTGCGAAATCTGGCTAACAGTCCAGGATTGACTTCAGACCAGGCACACTCAATGCCTGGCCAAATGCAAACACACATCCCCAGAGACACGCACTGTACCAGAGCTGGGGTGCTTAAATACTCAGCAGTTATCCATGGACAATCCCTCAAAGGTCCATCTCCCCCACCTTGTCTGGTACTAAACCCCCTCAAAAAATCAGCTGATACCCTCAGCATGACAGCAGTGTGCCCCTGCCTGTCAGAGCTATAGGGGTCCTGCTGAGCCCTCGCAGTGATGGAGGAGGCTGGCAGCCACATGGCAGCGGTGAGGGGCTGGGGGGCAGCCCTGCCTGTCCTTTGCTGGCCGTGCTGGGATCAGAGCAACCACTGCTCATGGCAAGGTGGGGAGGCATCTGCCTCTGCTGCCCACCCTCAGTGGGGCAGCAGCTTTTGATCAGCGCTTGCTGTGCCTTTATGGGCACTTTGTGTCTCTGCTCGGCAAGACCACTGCTGGAATACAAAAGAGTTCTGAAGCAGGGGCAGCGGGTGCCTTGCCCTCCTCTGGCTCTCACCATATGCATGGTTCACATTAATTAAGAATGTGATTAGCTGCTTGCAGGCGGCTCTGCAGCTGGGAAGCCCTGGAGAGATCTGCCCTAATTCTGCTGTCCCCTGTGGGAAGGGTTTCCAGGGTTGCTACATCAGCTCCTTCAGTGGTTGCAGCAAATGAAAGCGCTGTCCAGAGGGCATCTGTGCTGCCAGTGCCCGTCAGGAGCGGCGCTCACAGCCTGGGAGGCTGGGCTGTGGCCCAGGCATGCTGGCTCGGCATGGCAGGGCATGGCTGCGGCACCATCAGACAGTGCCACAGCCCTCGCAGCCCCAGCTCTGGCAGCAGGCGGGGGCCGAGAGCCAGCTCTGGGTGTGGGGGATGCGGCAGGGAAAGGCACCAGACAAGGGGAAACCCAGCAGATCCTGGGTACCCAGGCTGACAGCTGTGTCCAGAGGCTGGCATGAGCAAGCAGGTTTGTGCTTCATGCTTTCCAGGGTGGAATGGAAAGGGTGCCTTGCATTTACTCTAAACTCACACGCAATTTAACCTGTTTTAACTCCAGAACTGAGGTGGTGGAAAGCCCTTTCCTGGGAAAAGACTTAGCCCTCGGTGGCTGGCAGAGGAAGCACAGAATAAATCCCTGCATAGGCTGGATGGGATCCCAGATAGCACCTGGGGAGTGGGCAGAATGCTTGCTTCCAGCTGCAGGCATCTCAGCATGAATGTCCTGTTCCGCCTGGCCCACCACCCTTCCTCCTTCCCACCTACCAGTGTTGGGGTCATGAGACAACAGCTCCTTGCCAGCTGGAGGGTCACCCCATAGACATCCACCATTCTCTCAGCTTTCATCTGGTGCAACAGGCAATCCAGGGAGATAAGTGTCCCCATTTGGCTCACGCCACTGCTGCAAGGGACAAAGGAGATTCCTTGATGCCAGGCCAGGCTGAGCATTTTGACCACTGACCACTCTTCGGAAGTGGTCACCAGCCCAAGAAGTCAGAGGCAACCGAGTATGGTGGGGTTAGGGGACTGTGAGCACTGGTGTAGGAGTTAGGAAGCCCTGTGCTGACCAGAGGGATGGGACCCCAAAGTGCCTGTTGAAAGAGCCTGGAGACCCAGCCTGCCCTGTCCTGCCCTGCTGAGCTCTGCAACCCTCACCCAAGTCAGCTCTGCTGTGTTGACTGTGTTGACTTCTGTGGGACTGGAAGCTTTCCCTGGCTGCAAGCAGATGAGGGCATCAGGGCTGCTCCCAGGATCCTAGCAGTCAGCCCAGAGATCACCTGGGCACCTCTGCTCAGGAATGCCTGCTCCCTGGCCCCTGGCCCAGCCCTGTTTGCCCTCCCTTCTCACATGTCCTTGGCAGAGCACTGCTTCATCTGACCTCCAAAGCTCAGAGCTTCCCTGGCTCCCATAGACCTACTCTCAACATGCCCCAAAACCTTGGGGTCCTCCATGGAGGGCGCAGGCCTGCTGGTGACCATGTCAAGGCACTGTGCAGCCTGCTGGCTACCAGCTCTGGGAGGCTGCCCATGGACGGAGCGGTAACATGACGTACCTGCAGTGCAGCAGGAGAGGACTGGCTCTCTTTCGGTGGGGCATGCACTGCCTGACAGCAGTGAGGAACTCCACCAGGCTCTGGACATCTGGCTGTTTCTTGCTGCTCCACAGCGTGTATAGGAATTGTTGCACCTGCCTCTCCTTTGCTTTCTTCTCCTGGTGAGACAGAAAGAGTTGACATGGTTGTTTGGGAGTAAGCTTCTGTAAAGCTGTCCAGGCATACTCTGCTGGGGCATTTCTCATCATCTGTGCAGTGCATATGTCACCTCTGGCACATCTGATCTCCTTCCTCACAGCACCCTGACCTGCCCCTTGAGAGGGACACTGAGAACTGTGTAGGCCTTTTCAAAGAGGGTCAGAAAGACCTATCAGCAAGGGCTGGAAGAAGCCTCCAAGACTCTCCCATGCATCTCTTATGTCCACTCAGCTGATGTTTTTCTGGATCTTGCAATCTAGATTCCCTCCTGCATTTGGTGACTGCTGACACTCAGCTCCTGCAGCTCAGTCTCCACGGACCTTTCAGCCCTTGCCCCTACAGACCTATTTGCTAGCAGTGAAGAACATCGCAGGTAGTGGGAGCCAAGCCAGCCCCATCAACACTTACATGTTTCATTTTGAGCTGGATGCACCTCCATCCCGAGACAAGCTTCTCTGTGCCACACTGGACAGTCAGCATCTTTGTGCAGAGAGAGTCTCCTTCCAGGGGCCAGCATGCTTCACTTGGGACCTGTGCACAAGTTTGGCTTCATGTTGTTGGTTGCCATATTTCAGATCCATCACCATCACAGGGGTCTGTGATAGGGTTGGAACAAGAGCACCCGCAATATCACTCCATGTCAGTTTGTTCCCTAGATAAATCCTGGCGGAGTTTTTGGAAACTAGAGCAGATTGCAGTCCGCCTCCCTGTTAACACAGAGCTGCTTGGCAGTGGGAATCTGCTCAGCAAACACTCTCCACCTCGGATGGACAGGGACAGGAGTCATGGAGTCCTTGGGTGCCATGGAAATGCAGCTTGAGGAATATCAAGTGAGTGCAGGGCCATGGACCGCACGGTAGGCAGACAGAAACTGTCTCCCAAGACAAGCAGCAGGAGCACTTTGACACAGGAAAGGTTTGGCTTTAGCTAAGCTGTATCTGCACCCAGGCTTCAGGAGGCAGCAAAGAGAGTTCAAGTTCTGGAGCTATGATAGCTTCCAGCTCCATTAAACAGATCCTTGCTCTGTCATGGCACAGGCAGGCATGGCACCTTACCTCCCCCTTCTCCTGCCATGGGAGAAGTGTTAGGATGGTGTGAATGTCCTGTTCCCACACCAGGGTCCAGAAGTCCTCCACAGTCAACTTGTCAGGCCCCTGGACAGCCAGATACTCCCTGCTGGAGCTGCAGCCCTGGGTGGGGAACAAGAAAGTCCTTCTCCTGCTGGACAGGGTGGCACAGGTACCTACCTACACATCAGCCCTAGAGGCTGTGGGAGAGGCCAGGAAAAGAAGGGAAGCTCAGCAGGTCAGGAGGCAAGAAGAAGAGAAAGCACCAAGGGAGGGAAGTGAGGACAAACCCAGCTGGTCCCTTCTTGTCCACACAAGATCACAGCAGCAGTGGCTAGTGGAGCAGTGCAGGAACCAGGCAGCAGGGAGCAGGGGCACAGTGAGGAAGTGGCAGCATCACCTTCTACCTTCACCTTCACCCCAGGCACATTGCTGCTGGAGGTAAGACTCACCGGGACACGCCACACCTGCAGGAGACCTGAGAATGGGCCCTGTTCCAGCAGGGAAAACTTCACTCTGGAGCGATCATCTGCAAAATATGTGGGAGGTGGAAGGTGGATCCACCTTGGGCTCACACAGCTCCTGCAGACCAACTGCCAGACTCCACATAGCCACACAGATTCCCGCCTCCCACTCAACATTTCTCTGTAAAGGTGCCGCCCTCTGCTCTTGCCCAGCTCATGGACATTAGTCCCAAAGACAGGTCTCTATACCAGTCTCCTACTCAAAGCAGATACGTGTAGTGCAGGTTGGTCAGTGTCTTGGCCAATGGAGATCTGCATATCTCCAAGGACGGAGAGCCTGTAGATGCCCTGGGCCCCTATTCCAGTGTTTAGTCACCCTCTTTTTTCCTTATACTGAGTTGGATTACTCTTTCAAATCATCCCCCTTGCTTCTTGTCCTTCCATGGTGCACCTCTGAGAAGACTATATTTTCACTGTGCCCTCCCAGCAGGTAGTTGAAAATAGCAATAAGATCTCCCCCTTGTCTTCTCTCATCCAGGCTGAACAAACCTTATCTCGGTCCCATACATCAGGTGCTCCACCCCTGAAACACCTTGGTACCCTTCTAATGGGCTCACTGCAGTGTGTCAAAATATTTTCTTGTACTGTGGAGTGCTGGCCCTGGTCCAGCCTAGCTCCATGCAGGTACAAGAAGGAAGAGGTCACAGCACTTACATGGGAGGATATTGGAAGAGGGATGTGTCTGCTGGTTGCCTGAAGATGGTGTTGCAGAGCTGGCTTCTTCCTTGACAGCCTCTAGGAGGGTCTGCCAGAGTGAAAGAGAGTAGAGGAAGCAGTGAGCAGGGCAGGAGGAACTGGGGACTTCTGAAGATGTCTGGCCTCAGCAGAGGTTATAAAGGCTGCTCATGCAGAAGCCTTAGAAGAGGTGCTATGTGACCACCTCTGGGGTGGGGTGACAGATCTGCTCCTCACTGTAAGGAGATGGCTCTATCTCTCTATAGGAGAATGGTGTTGAGGTAGGTCCCAACCCTGCATAGAGTCAGGAAAACAGAGACAGTGCAGGATGTGCAAGGGAACTATGTGCCTGGGGACACCATGCCATGGAGAGGGGACACTTCCAGGAGAGCCAGGCACGAGGAAACTAGGGCATGGGACCCACTCAGGAGACACTTCTTGTGTGTCCCCCAGATGCAATCACTCCACAGGTCTCCCTAGTGCACATGGCCATGGCAGTGCTCCCTGCACCCTGCCCAGGACGTGTCTCACCTCATACTCCCTCAGGAAGCCCACATGGGACTTGGCCGCCTTCTGGGAATAGTGCTGAGCAAAGCTTTTCAACGGGATGGGGCAGGACCTGGGGAGACAAGCTGAGGGTAAGGGTGAGGTTGAGAAAATTCGGCAGCATCCAGGCTATGTCTGCAGTAGGTGGACAGGGCTGTGGGCAGACCTTCACCCCACAAATGCTGGGGTCCTCACGAGGCCCTCACAGGTCCTGAGCCCAGCTCTGGCCCATGCCAGCCTGCTCTCCCCTAGACAATAGCAGGTCTCAGCTGTGGCACAGCCCAGGGCCCATTCCCATGATGCAGCAAGGACAAAGGCATCCTGTTCTGCATGAAGTAGGAGACAATTTGACCACAAACATACATATATGACCTCCAGATATAGCCTCAGAGACAACAAGGTAGGTGGGCAAAGCCATGTCCAGCCTGAACCTGCTCCCTCCTCTTGGCCTCCATTAGAAGGGACATCCCAAGGCCACACAGCTGCCACAAGCCCCTCCAGTTTGAATCTATCTCTAGGGCATCCCTGTGGGTTGGGAAACCAGGGGCTGATTGAAATGCCTTCCCTGAGGCAGCTCTGCAGCTCATTGGCATTGGCATAGAGAGGATAGGAGGATGTGGTACCCCAAGCCATTCCACTGTGCCCAGCGACTCACACCTGGTTCTGGGCTGGGCCCCCCATGCTGCAGGTAACAACCAGCCTTGGGCTGACCCCTCTCAAAACACCAGGTGGGAGGGCTGGCTGGGCTTCCCCGTCTTTCTGTCCTGGAGCCAAGGCTTGAGCTTGGGTCAGGATCCCAGCCTGCCACCTGAAGGGTCTGTGGGTCAGGGTGGGTAGAGTGGATGGCAAAACACAGCAGGGCCTTACCTCTCTGTCCCTGATAAACCCAGGAGTGGTTCCTCTAAGATCTTTTCCAGAATACAGCTGTGCAGGAAAATATACTGGGACTGGAAGGCAAAGGCAGACAGCAATGTAGAGCGTTGCACCATGCAGACAGCATGAAGAGGTGGGTATGGCACTGCCTAGTGGGCAGAGGGTGTCCTACAGTCCTGCTCCAAAAGCCCTACATTCATGCCCAAAAGGCCCTGGCCAAACCTCAAAGCTCCTGGGTTGGTCAGTCTGTCCTGAAGGGTAGAGCTGACACTTTGTCCCAACCCTGAGTACTAGAAATATTAGATTGCCTGTGGAGTACCATGGGCCAACAACATGTTATGAGTAAAGAACTGCCTGCAAAGGGCCTGATCCTGTTCCTTGGTTCTCTGGGATGTTGCTGAGCCTCCTGGGAGGGCTCTGAGACGATGTATGTTGCTTCTGGATCTGGCAGGGCATGAAGCTTCCGGAGACCCCTACAGAAGAGTAATTTCAACTCCAGCTACGCTGCTGCTTTGAGCAGGTTGGGGACCAGCCTGAAGGTGCTGGGTCTGGCCAGCTCATCTGTCTGCCAGCCCAGCTAGCTTTTACACCATGGAGCAAGAGGCCTGGGGGAAGGGGGAGCAGAATTTTTACCAGTGTCTGAATCATCAGGTAACGGTTCATCCGCAAGGTGTAAACAACACCAAACATGTCCACCACCTTCTCCTGCTTCATCTGCTGCAGCAGCCGGTCCAGTGCAATGAAGGTGCCAGTGCGGCCCACCCCGGCGCTGAGAGCAGAGACAGCAAGGGTGAGACATTGCCTGAGCCCACAGCCGATGGGCTCCCCTCCCGATGCTAGACATGGCTCCCAGATGCTGCACCCTGGGGCACCACTCCCAGCACCCCAGGGCACTGGTCCCAGCACAGCACGGGGCTGAGGAGCCTTTCAGACTGCCTTGGGCTGTTGCTCACCACCTCCAGCTGCCCCATCCCCTGGGAATAGGGGCAGGCTGCAAGCAGACCTGTAATCCCCAGTGCCCAAGCAGTAGTCTCTCCACAGACCAGCTGTGTCTCCTGGGATCTGCTTTCCCTCCCAGACTGTGCACCAGCAGGACCCTTCTCCCCCATGCCCTCTCCCATCGTCGCCTTCTGCCACCTCCCAGAGCAGACCCTCACCTGCAGTGCACAAGGGTTGGCCCCGCGTCCTTGGTGCTCTGGATACGCTCCCGGACCAGCTCTCTGAAGGTCATAATGGAAGTCGTGGACTCTGGGATCCCGTGGTCAGGCCATGCTGTGTAGTGCAGGTGGGACACATGCCGCTCTGCCCGGATACCCTCCTGCCAAGGGCAATGTTGGTGATCAGTGTGCAGCCCACCAGGACAGGGGCATGCATACACCCTGCAGCCCTGGGAGCACCCGGGAACTTGGGAACATCTGGCTTAGCTGCAAGGAACAGCCAACGCCAGGTCTGCTGCAGTCTGGTGGCTTCTGCTCCCCTGTCCATCCCCATGGTCCCATGCTGTGGTGAGGCACATGGAGGTGGCAAGGAGGAGACATGCATTTGACCGCTGGGGAATGTGCCTTTGGAAGATGCAGGCTGCGTCCCAGTGCAGGGACATAGAATCACAGAATCACAGAATTCTCTAGGTTGGAAGGGACCTTCAAGATCATCTTGTCCAACCATCAACCTAACTCT
>JAOXJM010000013.1:278348-290936 GCA_026413425.1 Tringa solitaria | reverse complement strand
GGGTGGATCTCATCTGGTCCCATAGACTTGTTTGTATCTAGGTGTTGGAGCAGGTAAAGAAGAGAGCAAGGGTGGACAGTTGGGGGGGTTGACATTGGCAGTGAAAGACTGTTCCACAGGGGATTGGGTCTTTGAACCCCACTAATGGCAGGAAAAGGAAATTATGCCACCGCCACCAAGGATAAACACCACTGCATCCCATGCAAACCCTGAGCCCTTGACAGGTCCCCAAGTCTGTCCTCTGGGGTCCTCACTCACGTGCCACAGTTTGAACTCGCGCATTGTCCATTCCTCGGAGCTGCTCTGTGACAGCAAGTGGACACGGACGTGCCCATAGGAGACTGGGGCAGAATCAGACGGCCAGTAGTGATCACAGAGAACCTAGAGCACAGAGAAGATGGGGTGCCCATGAGGCCAGTGAGGGCTGAGGGCCCAGGTCCCACTGGTGACCTCCCAGCCTTCTGGGAGCATGTGGAGAGCAGCAGCTGTGCAGGGAGCCAGAGCAGGCCTTGGGGAGCAAGCAAGAGTGGTTCCCCTTCACATCAGAATTTTTGCACAGTATACGTCCCCAACTCCCCTTTGGATCTCAGCGTCCTCCAGAGAAAAGGACCTGTGGGGTTGCATCAAACCCGTAGACTGGAGAAACAGTCCAGGTGAGGTGTCTCATTCAGAGGGAAGCAGTAATTTCAGACCTGCAGAAATATCTGAGGGCGACGGGCATGGTTCCAGCTAACTTTCACTTCCACTCCTTCCTACCTCAAGCTAACGCTGAGCTGCACATATCAGCCTCTCTTTGCCTCACACTGCTTGTTGGGGAGGTTGTGCGGCCCATGCTCATCCTGGAGCTACATCTGAGCAGGGGTTGATGGAGGACACAAACCCAGTCCTAGGTTCAGCTCACACAACCAGATCTGGGCTTGGATGGGGCTGGCACATGGAAGCCCGTCAGTGTGGACCTACCCGCCCGTTCTCCATGCATACTGTCAGCATGATGATGTTGCAGACATTCTGCTCCCACACCAGCCTCCAGAAGTCCTCTATCGTTTTCTTCAGGGGCCCCTGGGTGGCAATGAACTCCTGCTGGGATGTATAGCCCTAAGCAAGAGACAGACAGGAGGAGTTGGCAAGTTGCTGAGGCAGGTGGATCATTCCCTGGGACAGTCAGTGCCTGGTCTGCTTTTGTGGCAGAGGAAGAAATGCCCATTGCCCTTAGCCCATGAGGACAGTTCCCAGGCAGCTGATCTCGGAAGCAGCTGATTTCACAGGTAGCATGTGCTGTCCAACACGTGCTGTCTATATATTTAGAATAAAGAATTGACCAGCGCTGTTCCCCTCCAAGAAGTTCCTCATGCAGCCTAACCAGGGAAAGACAGATCTGGGTCTTTCTTGTGCTCCCCTGTCATTGCTGGAGGTCAGGTGAGCATGCAAGGTCTCAGGCCACTTCTTTGCCTTTGCCCCTTTGACGCACACATGCCCCATGGATCCACAGACCTGCACGTCCATGCTATGTGCCCTGCCTGTTACCTGGGAAAATCTCCTGGATGGAGGACGTGGGCACAGCTCCAGGGTTGTTCAAATGCAGCTGCACAGACCAGAAGGAGAAAGAACAGACAGACAGATGGGACAGTAAGCTGAGAGAGGATGGGAAGAAGACAGTCCTCAAAGAGAAAGTAGAAAGCCTTGCCAGTCTCCCCACACTCACACCTCTGCATTCACCGCACTTGCCATCTGACGATCTCCATCAACTCCTGCTAAAGGGCAATTATGCATCTTCACCAGACCCCCAACTCCTTGCCAGTCTGTGCCAGCTGCGGCTTCAGTGGCAGCTCTTGCCTGCCAGCCCTCACAATCTCAATCCAGGCAGAGTTTCTCTCATGGTGCCCTGTGGCCATGTCTCTGTGGGGAAGGCAAGTGGGCACTCACAGGCATGAAGTTGGCATTGATGTAGTCAGAATGCGGATCCTCCCCCAGTTGGCTCAGCTTGACCCGAGAGTGATCATCTGAAAGAGACCATATGCACATGATTCCCCAATGGGATGGCGATCTTCTCTTCACCTGGGTAACACATCAGAAGAAGCCTCAGCAGCTCCCCTAGCTCCATCTACGCAGACAGCAGTGAGGCTGTGTGCTTGGCCAAGCACCTTCTCCCTGGAAAGGTGAGCATTGCCTGCCAGTTGGTTTAGCAGCAGGGTAAGAAAGCAGACCTGGTATCACGAGGCTCATCAGAGAAGCCATGAGACATTCATGGTCCCCCTTTGGTCTCCAGCTGGGACCCGTCCCTGAGATGGACTGCCCAGCCTGCTGGAGAGGCTGAGGAGGATGCCCAGCAGCTGCCTGGAAGAGCTGAGGAGGATGGTGGCTCAGTTCTAGCTCAACCGTTAAGCCTTGAGTCTCCAGCAGGAAAATGGAAACTGAAGCCCATCTTAAGACTACTTCTTCTCCCAGGAGAGGAGCCAGGCACTGTGAACACTGCAGCAACTGCATCCCTGTGTATTGCAGTGTGAACTCCCACCCGGCACTTACAGGGCAGCACGTGGGGATATCTGTTCTTGGAGACATTTGCTGGTAGCTCGGCCTCCACCTTTGGCTGTTCCTTCCCAACTTCCTTCAGCTCCTGTAGGTCAGGGAAGAAGATAAGCACAAATATCTCTCTGGGGAGCTCCTGGACAACCCAGCTCCCTGCTCATGGCCAATGGCTCTGTCTGGTGGTTCAAGAGGGTCACCCACTAGCAGGGAACTGCTCTACTCCTCCCTCAGTATTGCCTGTGAACTTTGAGTCATAGGTGGCTTTTCCCAGTGCTTTTTCCAACAGCACTGTTTGTATCTAAAAGAAAACAAGCCCAAGAACAAGTACTGGGGGAAAAAAAAACCTTATCAGAAATCTACCCAGAATCTCAGGACATTTTGTGCTGAGAAATCAGAAACACATTGTGCTGCAAAAACATAAATATGTTGTGCTGCTTCTGCCTCTGTCCTCACTCAGAAGGTGAGAGAAGGGTGATCTGAGGAGGGCTGGAAATAGCTGATGGGACTTTCAAAGGTGCTGGCAACAGAAAAATTCAGAGCCTGCAGTCGGCAGTGGAAGCCAGTGAAGGGACTCTGAGGTGAATTTCACAGCCTGGCTCTACAGCTCAGACAGGACCCTCCTTTTGGCTACAGGCTCTTTTCTAACACTGTCAAGGTGGATCTCATTGAAACATCATTCAGTATCTTCACCTCCAGTCCAGGCCTGGGGCCCTTAGCTTTGTCCACCAGCAGCTATGGACAGTGCTAGTTCACTTCATGCCATAGACAACACGTGTTTCTACCAGAATTTGAAAAAACAGGTTTTGAGCAAAGGAATTGCCCAATCACTTATTCCATCCAATCTTTGGCCTCTAAGACTGCCTAGTAGGGTGGTTGGATTGCTAGAGAGATGGGTTACTGTGCCTGGACATGAGGACTCCATACAGGTAACCGAAGAGCTGGGGCATGAGATAACAAGTGTCATCTCTAGCAGGAGTCTTCTCACCTCAAACTCCTGGAAAAAAGCGTGGTTAGCACTTGCTGTCTTCAACTCATAGTACTGCTTGAAGTTCTGTATGGGAATTGGCCGATGGATGTTTCTGTATGAAATGAAGTCCAGAGGAAAACTTGCCTTAGCTATTGGGAGGTCTGGCAGGCCAGTCACACAATGAGACAGCCCACCCTTGAGACCTGTAGTACCTGGATGCATACACAGAGGGATGGTTTGTAGCCCATGCTATTTCCCAGGGAATTGGGCCCAAACAGAGCATTGTTTAAATACTGGGAAGGATTTCAGGATGATGAGGATGTTCTCCTACTGCAGAAACCTTGCAGAGGAAGTGTGAAAAATGCATTGACTTGGAATGGAGCTGGGCAATAAATACTGAACATGGGAAAGCCCAAGATTTATAAAATAACTGAAGCAGACAGAGTTATGTTTTTCCTGAGTCCAAGCATGAGAAAGGAAGTAGGTGAAGGACTCTGGCAGTGGGGACATGCAGAGAGGGAAGACTACAGCACTCACCTCAAGCTGTAGGTCACCATTTCCTGGGACAGGCTGCTCTTGCTGGTTCTGGAATCAAAGCATGGGAGATGTTACTCTTCCTTGCAATGCAGGGACAGATGCTGGCCTGGCACTGAAGGTTGGGTTTCTCAGCCTGCACCCACTGGGTAAGAGATGGCTTTATTCTCACCTCTTTGCTCTGAGCTGTTTCCAGTACACCAAAGCAAAAATAGCTGCAAGTGTCAAGAGAAATCCCACTATGATTCCAGTGATTATTGGCATTGAGAGTGGAGTTGCATCTGCACTGGATTCAGCAGCTGGAATAGAAAAAAGAGACAGAACAGACAGAAGTAAGAGCCAGTAAATGGCTGCATTTACTCTATTGATTACATTTGCTACAGTCTATGATCTCCCTCTGGCTTGCCGTTTTCAGGTTGTGCATTAGCTCTAACGTACACAGCCAGGTAGGGAAGATGGCATTTTCATCTTACCTGAGAACATCGTGAAGGTCACTGCAGGGGCTACTGGGTCGTATTTGGTGAAGGCAGCAATGCTGAACCTAGGGCAAAGCAGAGTCCTGCTGTCAGGGGCAATATGGACTGAGCATAGCACCCATGCAGCCAGCAGCAGGGAGACCCTAGGGAACAGGATAGCTGCCTCATTTTTAAAATGCTGTATAGGAAGAAGCTGTTTTGCTGTTATGGATTTAGGGAATGTGTGGAAATGGTCTTCCCTCCATTTTCTGTCTCTTGAGCAAGTTTGTTGTGCTTGGTTGAAGATGAGACAATGTTAACCCTAAGTGTGTTCACTCTGAAGAGCTGAGCCCAGGTAACTGTTTAAAACAGGGGCATCTCAGCTAAAGCCTGACCCAGTCCCTTCCTGATGCACACAGAAGTGGCTAGTGTCTCCTCTTCCCTGCAGAGATCTGCCCTACATCCTCCTCCCAGCAGCGCACACACCAAGGCTCACAGTTCCCTGCAGAGCTGACTTTCTTCTGAGCAGGGAACTTGGAAGGGTAGGTCTTCTCGTGCCCTAAATGCAAGCTAAGGCTTTCAAACATGGCTTTGGATTTTAGCAGCCAAGAGTTTGTGGAGTGTGAGTCCCCGTTGGCAGCACACAGACCCAGCAAAGACCTCTTCAGAAATTGAGCCTGCAGATGCCAGGGGTATGAGAGGTAAAGACTTGTGGATAAATAACTCACTGCAAGATAAGAAACAAGGGCTAGCTTTCAGAGAGGAGATGGGCTGTTAGGCTAACGACACCCTGATGGTTCCGAATTAGCTGCTAACTGTGGGAGGTGGATGTTGGAGTGAAAATGGCAGCTGGGGTTCAGAGGGCAGATACACACTCTTAGGGCAGTATCTGGGGGCTGGAGGGGTACGCTGGGGTGCTGGTGCTGTTGTTAGAATCCCCTCGAGGCTGCTGACATCTACAAGAGACGGGTCAGGCAGACCTGGGTCCAAGCCCATGCACTGTAACACAGACCCAGCTTGTGCCCAGGCTGTCCCCTGTCTCTGCCACGCTGGCTGGAGCCAGATCCAAGGCTGCCAGGGTTAGCATTAAGGCTTGCCCAGCCATGCCCGAGGGAGTGAGCAACAAAGAATTGATGGGCTTGACAGGCAATCAGTCTCAAACCTTCTGAATCAACTGGAGACTCTCCCATGCCAGCCCAGGGGTCACGCTACCTGTGGTGGCCATGGGATGGGAATGCATCATCATGCAATTCTCGCGCTGGGTGGGATCATACAGTACCTGGGGAGAGCCTCAAGAGCCATTTGCTCCTTGTGATCCTCCTCTGAGTGGGATTTCAAACGGAAACTCCCTTTTTTTCCCAGGAGAAGCAGCCATCTCCCACTCCCCTGATGCAGCCCAGTGCTAACACCTATCTCTGTTCTCTGCCCATGCTGCCCCAAACAGCAGCTGGAGTTAAGAGCCCCTGTTTGGCAACATGTGTAAATCTAAAACAGTTCCGTGAGAATCAGTGTAAGTTTTTCATGCAAGCATAGAGTCTGCACATAGCAAAAGTAGAAAGAGTGAAGCAGAAAAGAAGAAAGGAAGGAGAGCCAGCAGGCCCAAACCCAACGCCTTGACTCCTCTCACAACAGCATTTAGGGGCAGGTCTAATTCTCATTTTACTCTGAGGGGAAAGTGAAGCTCGCTCTCCTGCACACACTCTCTCATGGCCTTTCTTTCTCTTTTCCCAAGACTCTCAGCAACCTCTATCACTAGTAAGCCACTCTTGCCGTAAGTTTCTTTAAATTGAAATGGGACAACCTTCCTGATTATGCGGGATCCCTTTGTCAGAGAAATGCCTGGGAATCCAGTCCCTGTTTGACAAAATTGTGAGCTGCTAAATTAACAGACTAAAGATATGATTCTTTGTAGGAGAAAATCTGATTTACCATCAACTGTTTTAAAGGTATCCTTTAATAAAATATGTACGTTTCTGGATTCTATTTACTGTCAAATAAGACCCTGAATTTATGAATATTGTGATCCATGTGTGTTTCCCATGAGGAACTTGGACCTCAGCCTGTGGTTTGCTACTCTCAACCTTTGAGGTCCCAGCTGTGTAGGCAACATTTGAACTAATGTTTCCATTTCGGTTTCATTTTTGCACTCTCCAAGTCTGCAGGTGGCTCTGAGTCCTATAAACAACAGCATCCATTTTAGCCCTTACCCTGGAGGTGGACAACTGCCCAGCTCCCAGGGCAACACATACAGCCTTTGCCTCAGCTTTCACTTCTGCTGTCCTTCTCCCTGCCCACTTACATGGTAATTTTTTCCACTATGCCAGCTCTTGCATCCCTCAAACGCTGCTTGGTGAAGCAACCCCTGGAGTCCACTGCTGGAGGTCTGGGGGGTGCGAGGGTGAGGTGACATCCAGGGAGCTGGTGGCACCTTGCAGGGACACATGCAGTCCCTTTTCTCCTCCAGCCCCTTCCCCTCAGGAGGGATGCTGACACCTCTCACCTGTACTGCTTGTTGGCTTTCAGCTTCCCGTTGCACATTGCCCTGGACTGGCCGCACTCTTCTATTCCCACTGGCACTCGCCAGGTTTCAGGGGAGCTCCCGGGGTTCAAATGGAAAGGATTTGGGATCAGCACAGCCAGGTAGGAGTCCTCTGTTCCGTAATAGTGGTCATACCATGTGCTGGACATGATTTCCTGGGTGGGCCTCAGCACTGAAGGGGAATGTACAAGGTGAGAGTGGTGGTTCCAAAGTGATGTCCGGGGGACCTGCTGTGCTCCAGGGAGCCACTGCAGATCAGGATGTTGCACTTACGTGAATCAGGGGCACTTACGTGAATCATTAGTGGTAGCAATGACACCGTAATACTCAATCTGGCCATTCTCTTCACTGAACAGGTCAGATGAAATGATAACTGTGGAGCTGGCCTCTACCTGGAAGATGTCTGCTTGCAGGGGTGGAGGCAAGGCTGGAAAAGGAACCAGCAAGCATGCTGTTAGTGTGTCCCTGCTCCCACCAAACACACATTCCTCACATTGACCACACACTGACCAGCCTGTCACTGGTCCCAGCATCACTACCCAGAGCCCTGAAGCTCTGCAGTTCAGTGCAGGACCACATGGGGCTCACAGGCTTCTGAAAGAGGCCCCAGGTCTAATTAGCAACACTGGGTGTCCTCTGCTATGGTCTGTGCCAAGGTTTTTGGAAAGAAGGGGACTCACCCTCCACTGTTGTGTTGCAGAGCAGAGTCACAGCCTGGCTCCTCATTGTGTTCATGCCCACTGTGCTCACAACGATTTGGTACGACGAGTTTGGCCGCAGGCCCTCCAGGCTGGCCTCACTCATAGGGATGCTCATGACATACTTGGAGGTGGGAAGTCCATCAGAAAGTCTCTCTGTCACCACTTCATAAGCCTCCACATCTCCAGGAGAGCTGGTCCAGTTCAAGTAAAGGCTCCTTGACTCTGGTAAGCATTGCACATCTTCCACTGGGTTTGGCTCTGCGAAAGAAATATGGCAGGCTCTGAATTTACTGGATCAGAGAAATCCCAGCCTCAGTCCATGTGTCAACCCAGAGCCACTGCCTGTCCCTAGGTCAATGAGAGAGGAGTAGAGTTTGACATCTGTGGCCTGGGAGCCTTCTGTGCCAATGGCCACAGGACAAAGCAAATGGGTCAGGGCCTGAGCAGATATCTTATAGGAGAAGCAGACCAATGGAGATCTCTGCAGAGCCCTCTTTGCTTCACAGGTAGTCAGGCCACTGGGTGATAAGGAATCTCTGTTACAGAGCTAGCTCTGATGGCTACCAGATGATCATCTCACCAGCTTTCCTTATCTCCCACCACGAAGACTTCCCATGCTTCTGTTTACCCCTGAGGGCTGAGCCACCCAAGTGTTTCTCCCCCTTCCAGCCTGCACTCCCCCCATCCCCACAGCAGCTTATACCCACCCATCGGCACTGCCAAGGGTTTGGTGCTGCTCCAGTAGGGCCCAGCCACGCAGCTCAAGGAGACAGAGTAGTTCCTCCCTGGGACCAGCCCCTGGAGGAGGTGGTGGACTTGCCCTCGGCTGAGAGTGTGCCGCCAGGGCAGCGTGCTGTTCCTGGGATCCCGCAGCCACAACTGGCATTCATCCTGCTGTCCAGAGACACGGTCCCAGGAGATGAGCATCGTGTTGTTCCCTTCAGCCACCGCAGAGAGATTTTTGGGAACTGAGGGGGCTACAATGAAAACCACAACAGGGGAGAGTTATTGTGCCATGGATGTACTCTCTACCATCCCACAGAGATATGAGTAGAAGATGGGTAACACACAAGGAAAGTTATGTTCAGTGATAACATTTCCGCAGCTGCTGGCTGCCACTACGAGAAATGACCTTTAAGCGGGAATTTGAGGACATGCACAGTGAGGAGCACGAGGAGATGGGTTCTTCCTCCTGCTAATTAGCAAGTTTCATTAGAGACCTGCCTGAAGGGCCCTGCACATGACTCCCAGCACCCTGCCAGGGGCTGGCTAAGCGTGGGAGCAGAGACCTCTGGATTCCCCAAGCAAAGTACAGGGACTGTAGGGACAAGCACATGAAAAGGCTTATTGTACTTATCTGCAATTTCCACATTCCTTAAACAACAACAACAAAAAAGCCCAGCCCCCTCTTATCCCCCATGCCAGGAATTTTCTGAGTGGCTGGGAGACTGGGATGATGGGGTGCCCCCCGCTGGCTGGAAGGCCTCATGGTTTCCCAGGCTGCAGGTGTCTGTCAGAGGAGCACTACTGTCATGGGATCCCTTGCTCTTTTCAGTCACCCATGCCTGGAGAAGCCAACTTGTGTGAACAGTGGGGCCACAAGCCCCTGCCTCCTGAAATAGCAACCATGGCTGCCAGACTGTCCCATGGGCAGCAGTATTGCCCTGCTGTCCCCTCCACAGGGTCCTTGCACAGCCTGTTGCTGTGGTGGCACCTACAGTTTCTAGGCCACAGTCCTAGCCATGTGCTTGCCCCTTCCCACAGTGGGTGCTGGGGAAGACTGAGCCTCATGCATGATGTAAAGACGTTCAGCTCTTGTCACTTACTTGTCCAATCACTGATGTTCCCCGCAGAGGCTGTGTAGGGCCCTGCCATGGACACCACTTCCAGCAGGTATTTATGTCCTGGAGCCAGGCCAGAAAAGGTGTATTTGCTGGTGCCTTTCTCAACAGATACATTGGCTGCCACAATACCTGATCCCGAATGATACAGGAGGAGCCTGTAACTGTCTTGTCCTTGAGGTTCAGCTCGCCAGGACACACTCAGCCTGTTGGGATACCCCTGGTTCGTCATGTACACGTTACGAGGTGCCAGGGGGTCTGGAGAGACAGGATGGGAAACATGACAGTGAAGGGCCTGAGGACAGTGCCTCGATATCTTGGCAGAGTCATCAGAAGGGATTCAGGACAGGGCACTTTGTCTTGGCTGGATAGCTGCATCCACCAGCCTGGAGGCATCTAAAAGCAGGTTCTGAAAGCTTCAAGTGGTGCTTGTCTGAGAAGGGACAGCCCGTCCCAGATGGAGTGAGACACTCAGAGATGGGTGAGGAGGGAGCACTCAGCCAGCTAGAGGGGAGTGGAAGGTGAGTGCTCCCTCCTCCGTGCCTCTCCTCTGAAGCACAGCCCCCGGAGCTTCAGCTGGCCTAATCCAGGCTGGTGGAGCTGACAGTGAGGGTGGGCAGAGTCCTGCTCAGCGCTATGGCACTGACATGCCCTTGGTTTCAAGCAGGGCTGGTGTCTGCCACAAAGGTCAATGGGGCCATGTCCTTTGCCATGAGCTTTCATGACTGCCCAGAAAGGCACATATTGCCCTCAAAACAGGGTACTCACACGTCCAGTTGCTGACGTTCCCTGCAGGTGTCTGGTAGGACCCTGCTAAGGACCCCGCCTCCAGAACATACTTGCTTCCTGGGTTCAGGCCCTTGAAGGTGAAGTTGTGGGTGTCTCTCCCAAGCGAGGTGGTAGCCACCATGCTGCCCAGCTGTGCGTGGTACAGGGTCAGTGTGTAGCCGTCTCTCCCCCCAGCCGCGGCTGCCCAGGACGCACTCAGCCTGTCAGCGTGCCCCGTGCTCAGCAAGCGCACGGCGGCTGGGGGCAGCGGGCCTGGGGAGTCACAAGACCTGATGTTAGGGACCAGAGACCATGCAGAAGGAAACAGACACTTGATGGGACATTGTGCAGCAGGACTGATGCTCCCTGAGGGCTGGGACTTGTAGATTCCCTCTGGCACTCTCCTCCTGTTCACTTTTCTCTTTTACATCCCCATCCTACTTCACCTTTAATGCTGCTCAACCTCTCTGGTCCTTCACATGCCAACCCTTCTTTATCCAGGTCACCCTGGTCCCCATAGCCTAGCTGAAGCACCTTTGCACATGTCCTCCAGCACCCAGCTGGCCTGCAGCTGCCTGGGCAGAGCTGGCACAGCATCCATAGTCTGTCCAGCCCTAAACCTGCCTGGGTGGAGAGTAGTGCTGGGCTAGTCCATCTCCAGAGCAAAGGCTTGTTCTCCTGGGAGGACTGTGGATTAGCCTCTCCCTGTAGTACACTGATTAATTTAATGAACCTTCATGGTAACGTGGTTTCTAGCTGCTGGAGGAGACTCAGTGAGGGCTCAAGTGCTCCAGTATACAGGGAGACGGGGCAGCAAGGGCAGGGAGATATCCCCATGTAGGCACAGCTGGGCAACCCTCTATGTCATCAGCATATACTTGTACAAGTCTGCAGCTGTGCCCATGAGGGTAACAGCATGCCCCTGCACTAAATGCAGCATGTTGCATCTAAGCGCACGGGTGTGCACAACTCCAAGGGCATCAGGTCCCCTGTAAACCTTCCAGCCCTGCCCAGTGGTGCAACATCTCCTGCCCCTCAGCAGAGGACACACCTCCAGGCACTTACGTGTCCAGGTACTGATGTTGGGTGCCGCTGCCTGGTACGGTCCAGCCATGGCACTGGCCTCCAGAACATACTTGCTTCCTGGGTTCAGGCCCTTGAAGGTGAAGTTGTGGGTGTCTCTCCCAAGCGAGGTGGTAGCCACCATGCTGCCCAGCTGTGCGTGGTACAGGGTCAGTGTGTAGCCGTCTCTCCCCCCAGCCGCGGCTGCCCAGGACGCACTCAGCCTGTCGGGGTGCCCCATGCTCAGCAAGCGCACGGCGGCTGGGGGCAGCGGGCCTGGGGAGGAAACACCAGTCACTGCCAGGAGCCACAGTCAGGCTGAGAGAAAGGAGATGCTCCATGTCTGTGCCAAGCCTGGGCTGCAGGAGGTGGGTCAGCCCTGCAAGGTCCTGAGGGCTGGCTTTGCCCTTGACTCTGTGGCAGCTGCCTCTGGGGATTTCCTCCTCCCTGGTGCTGCCTAAGCCTGTGGATGGCTGTGTGGGACACGGGTGGCCAGGCCACGGGGTCCTGCACACACTCCCCATGCTGCAGGGCACAGGCACCAGGTGTTTCCATGGGTGGGAGAGGAAGGCAGGATCTGGCTGTACCAGTATGGCCTCTGATTTGAACCAGGAAGGGGGGGATCTGGTAGAGGACCCCTGGCTGCAAGGAGAGCATCATACTCACGTGTGCAGAGGGTGAAGTTGGGGGTGCTGGTGTGGAAGGGCCCAGCTGTGGCCCTCACTGCCACACTGTAGTGGGTGCCAGCGCTCAGCTTTCTGAAGGTGTGACTCCGGGCATCACCACCCAGCACCACGTGCCCAATATGACTGCTGGAGGCTCTATCATAGACATCCACCACATAGCCTTCTGCTCCTCGCCCTGTTGCTGCCCAGGAGGCCTGCAGCTCGGAGGCAGAGGGGCTGCCCAGGGTGAGGTTGGCAGGGGCCAAGGGATCTGGAAAGCAACAGGGAGACCGTCAGCCCCTGCATGCCACCACTTGCTGCTCAGTGCTATGAGCTGCCTGCTTTGCCGAGTGGTTCATCGTGCTCTGGCAGTGCTGGACTCCAGCCCCCAGCTCCCAATGGGTGGCGGGCAGGCTAGCCACCAGAGATCCTCCCAGAGAGAGGCATGGGGACAATTCATAGAATCATAGAATCATCTAGGTTGGAAGGGACCTTCAAGATCTTCTTGTCCAACCATCAACCTAACTCTG
>JAOXJM010000013.1:264362-276896 GCA_026413425.1 Tringa solitaria | reverse complement strand
GGACACCACTCGTGACCGGCCGCCAACTGGATTTAACTCCATTCACCACCACTCTGGGCCCAGCCCTCCAGCCAGTTTTTAACCCAGCGAAGAGTACTCCCATCCGAACCATGGGCAGCCAGTTTCTCTAGGAAAATGCTGTGGGAAACTGTATCAAAGGCCTTACTAAAGTCCAGATAAACAACTCACCCATTGGTGGTATGGATGCTCACCTGTGCAGCCAGTGAAGTTCTTGGGGAGCGAGTGGTAGGGTCCAGCTACAGCCCAGATCTCAACAAGGTAGCAAGTTCCTGGTTCCAGCCGTGCCAAGGTGACATTGGTGCTGTCTTTCCCTACTTTCAGGTTCCTTGCTGGTGCAGAAGAACCTTCCTCATGCACACTGAGCAGGTATCCATCCCTCTGCCCAGAAGGGGTCTCCCAGTGCACAGCCAGAGCCCAGGCAGTGCTGACAGGGCTTGCCGACAGGGAAAGAGGAGGTAGTGGGGCTGCAGGAGAGAAACAGCGTTACAGAGGACAAACCCGGGATCCTCAGGACTGACTCTAGTTTGGGAATGAAGACGGGAGCTGCAGGACTGCGAGCATCTAACATGCTGTCTAAAGACTGCTGAGAGCAGAAGGTTGCTCCCAGATCAAAGCTGCTCCCTGTGTCCCAGGTGATAACGGTGCATCATCACCATGACATGAGACCCCCTTGTCCCTAAGTGCCGGGGAAGGCTCACAGTGTGTCCCATTGAGCTGCTGGGCTCAGTGAGGGTCTCAACAAGAGAGCCAGCATCCTGAGTAGGAGACAGGCACTGGGTTGCGGGGACGTGGTCTCAGGGCCCTCCTGCAGAATAGCCCTGGGACCCCTTCACCAGGGCTTCCCCAGCCCTTCACCAGGTCAGAGCCAGGCTGGGTTTTGGGGATGGGGACGGGTGCAGGGGAGCTGCATTCCTACCAGTGTAGCCGATGGCAGTCTGAGAGGAGGTGCGATGAGGCCCAGCCTGAGAAATGATCTCTACACGGTATCGGGACCCTGGAACCAGCCCCTCCAGGTCAAGCTGGGTGACTCCACGGGGGACAGACACATTCCTTATGATGGATAGGGACTCGGCCACTGAGAGTTGTACCAAGTGGTCTCTGCCACCACCTGACTCCACCCAGCTCACATGTAGCTCCTGTGGTCTCTGGCCAGGCTGTACACTCACGTTAGCCAGAGACAGCGGATCTAGGAGGAAATGCAGCATGGAGATACATGAGATGGTGGAGGAAGGCAACTGGAGAAGCCAGGACACAGCCTGCACCTCTGCACAGGGCTAAAGGAGAAGTGGTAGCCACTGACTGCCAGTTCCCCTCTTGTCCTGGGGAACAATAATGTAAGTTGCCTGTCCATATCCAAGGCACTGCCAGCATGCAGGTGCTGCACTGAGAAGAGAGCACTCAGCTCCCCAGTGGGCTGCTCTGCTGCACGGACAGGGAGCAGCAAGCTCATAAGGGTCTCTCTGCTTCCCCTCTCACACCCCTGTCCCACGAGTCCCAGGCTGGCCTTGATATCATGAGTGGTCTAGGCAGAAGGTTCAGCTTGACCAGGGAAAGCCTGAGCTGGGGAAAAGGGTCTTTTGGTGCCCAGAAACCATCGCACAGCACCTAATTCATGACACATGTTCTGATTCTCAGGGGCAGGTCTCACCAGAGCCCTCCCTCTGCCCAGACGCATCCATGCCACTGCCAGTCTTGCAGGCAGTGCTAGGGTGCCCCATCAATGCAGGAGGGTGGGGACACTTCTCACTCACATGTCCACTCAGTGGCAAAGTGTGACGAGGATCTGTATGGGCCAGCGAGGACAGTCACCTTCAGGAAGTACTGAATGCCAGGGGATAGCCCTAGGAACGTGAAGTTGTGTGTGTCTGGCCCCACTGAGATGTTCCTCTGTGCTGGATGGCTCTTGCTGTAAAGCTGGAGGTGGAACTGGTCCACATCACCAGCAGCCTTGTCCCAGAAGGCAGCAAGTCCCAGTGGGCGTCGGGTGTTTGTCAGGGTCACGCCAGCTGGAGCCAGGGGATCTGAGAGAGAAGAGACATCCAGGCGGTGAGAGGAAGTCGTGGTGGAGCTGCTGCAGCGTGGAGTGGTGTCCTGCATGTGCTGGTCCTGAGCACCCTCCACTGCCTGTTCCTGGTGGGCTCAGAAATCAGCCCTTGGCATATGGAACCCCAGAACAGCCTGAGCTTCTGCTCTGCAACAAACTCTGGAATGGGTCCCCACCTTTCCTGCTGGATGACATTTGGATGTTTTCCATTCAGTGATAGGTTTCTCCTGCACTGAAGACCCTTATACTTCCAACCTGGCTGAATGTGGCCCTGGTTGTCCTTCCACTCTTTGCCTGTCTATGTGTCCCTGACCCTGGTTCTCCCTCCTCCCCATACGTGGTCCACACTCTCCCTTGCTTCCATGCCATGAGCTTTCTGTCTCATTGGCACTCCAAGGCTGCAAGTAGCAGCAGGGCTGAGGTAGGGGTATCGCACTCACATGTCCAGTCTGTGGCTGATCGCACAGGGGATCTGTAAGGTCCAGCCATAGTAGCCATCTCCAGTGTATACTGCCGCCCAGGGACCAGGTCCTCAAAGGTGACATTCATCCAGTTGTTCCCCACAGTCATGTTCCTGACCCGCTCCTGGGACTTGGTTTCCCAGAGGGTGCCTGTGTAGCCGGTGCTGCCAGCAGGAGCTGCTCTCCAGGAGGCTTGCAGAGAGGTGCTGTGGCCCTGATTGCTGAGGGTCAGCTGCTCCAGGGGCAAAGGATCTAGGAAAGGAAAGGTCTAGAGTCACGGCTGCACCCAGACTGGGGTCACCTGGCAGAAGTGCATCCCCCATGTGCTGGCGCTGGAGCCCCTTCCCTGGGAAAACCCACTTCCAGGTGCTCTGGCCACCTGCGGTGTCCGAGGAGGCCACCGTCCCCCCTGCTGCCACCCACCCACCAGTTTGGCAGGGACTGGTCATGGTAAGAGAGGACTGCTCTGGTACTGGAGGAGAGGGTGAGTGGGATGGTTTGGACCAGGGTGGTGGTTCAGGGTTGATGCAGCCTGAAAAGTGCCACTGGAGCGTGGCCCGGGGGAGGAGGAGGACAGCACTGGGCTCTTCTGACCCTTGTGCTGGGTGACTGGGACACAGACCAGGGTCATATGCATCCAACAGTACCTCTGCTTTCCTCCTGAGCCTTCTGCCCTTTTATTGCATGAAGCTGCAGAAGACCCATGCTATCACATGCCCTTGGGCACAGCATCACAGAGAAGGGCAAGATTCAGTGGGAACCCCGGGGCTGGCTGTGGTAAGGATTTGGCACTCACATGTCCAGTTGGTGATGCGCTGGGGTGAGGATGTGTAGGGGCCAGCCACGGTGCTGACCTCAAAGGTGTAGAGAGTCCCAGGGCGGAGGCCATCGTAGGTGAAGTTGGTGACACCTTTAACCAGTGAGCTGTTCTTCACAGGGTGCTCCATGGGGCTGAGGGCCAGCATGTAGCCCTCTCCCGTTGCCTCCTCCCAGCTGGCCAGTAGGCTGTAGGGGCTCCCTTGGCTGGACAGACTCACACCAGATGGTGCTAGTGGCTCTGCAAGGGACATGGATGGGATCGTGCATGTCACATGGGGCAGTGTCAGGCAGCCAGGCTGCTCTCATACCACCCCCCCATCCCCACCAAACACGGGCAGCCAGGGAGCCTTTTACCACTCCTGGCACCAGAGGCTGTTTGAGTGCCTCCCCATGCTGTTTAAGGCTCCAGTCCTTCCCTCCAGGGTGGCAGCTCTGGGGTGGCTGCCTGAGCACCAACTGCGGCTCCCCGAGTTGCCCAGGAGGGACTGGGCACAGAGAGATGCTACTCTGGGGGAACTGGTGATGCTTCATCACCCACCAAACCATTTGTGGTGAGCAGAGGGAGGGGAAGCTGTCTTGAAGCCTGCCAAACACTGAGTCCAAAGATTACTGAGTAGGATATGGTCTTGATTTGTGCCTGACACAACCTGCATCAATCTGCCAAGGACCTCCCGGTCTCCCCATCATGAGGAGCTGTGGGGCAGCAGCTTTTGCTGCTCTGACCCACAGACTGCCCTTGAGACCAGGTGCCACTGCGCGGCCCCATCTCTGCTCCTGCTGCAATCCTCCTCCCCACCCCAGGAGGCAGAAATGGCCTTGAAGGGGCACGCTCGGGCTTTCAGCTTACGTGTCCAGGCTGCTGTGCTGTGGGCTGATGCTCTGTAAGGCCCGGCCACTGCTGTCACCTGGACAGAGTATTGCTTCCCAGGACCCAGCCCGTGGAAGGTGACATGACTGTTGTCTCCATCGACAGAGATGTTCCTCGATGGCACACCATCCTCTTCCTCCTGCAGTGTCACCAGGTAGAAGTCCCTCTCTCCCGCTGGGGTGCTCCAGCGAGCCTGCAAGGAGTTCTGTTCCTCTGCAGGGCTCAGGGTCACATTGCCAGGGCTCAGGGGGTCTGGAAGGGAAGGGAAGAGAAGAGAAGGGACCTGTGTGCATCAGGATTATGGTGTGCTCTGGACCCCACACACCCCTGAGCTTCCTTATCTGCAGGGTCACATCCAGCCTTAGACATCCTTTTGGAGCATGCTGTCTCCATTCCCCAGCACAACCATTCCTTGTCTAGCAGAGCCTAGATGAAGCTGGAAGCTTTGCAGGGAAATTCCTAAAAGTTCCTCTCCTCTCTATTTGTGTCCCATCATGAGCTTGCTGATATTCCCAGGAACCGTCCTGGACGGAACTCCTGGCTGGACGCCCCTGGCTCATGCATCTGGCCCCAGGGATGTTTGTTCAGTCAGGTAGGTCAGAGTCACAGATGGCAACAGCAGGGATAGAGTCAGACTTGCTTAATAGCAGAAACAAACCAGATTGGGGTGTGGAGGTCTTCCAAAATCCCAGCTGCAGAGTCAGCAGTGAGCAGGCTACAGCTTCCCCGACTGGCAGGCAGAGCAGGAAAGGGCTGGAGACTCATCAGCTGGTGGCACCTAGGTCCTTCCAGCATATGCCTGGCCAGTGTCTCTGCCCAGGCCAGGACAAGTCACTGGTCACAACAGCCCTGAGTCTGCAGCTTTGCACCTCTATAATTTATTGCTCCTCACTAGAGAAGGCCAACGCTTTCTTGGCATTTGGCATGAATCCTGCTCTGTCCTGGAGGTCAGGCTTGCCGTCTCCATTTCCCCTCTGTCTTTCCTGGGAACATATGGGAGAGCAAGTCTGGGGTCAGAACTGTTCGCAGTGCTACGGACATGGTGCTGGCAGCAAACCAGGACTGTGGTGGTGGAAGTGACCTGCTCTCAGGGCCATTGCCAGCCTGAGGCCAGAAGGTGAAGAAAGTTGGGTTGAATGGTGCAACAAGCTGGGGTTTGGGACAGCTACCTCAGTTTCTTGACCTGCCAGATGCTGGCTTCCTTGGTTGTTTGCACAGCACCCTGGACATTAGGAACATCCACCAGGATGATACCAAAACCAGGTGCTACCAAAATATACCCTTGACAGCAATCAAAGAGGACCAAAGTTCCATTTCCCTCCAGGAATCTCCAGTTCAAACCAACTAAACTTCTATTCCCTTGCCCCCTGTTTTCTTTGCTGCTCTTGGACAGCCCTGAGGCATGTGAGAGCCCAGCCCCAGATTCAATGAACACCAGCGGTATCTGCTGCCCTTCCATCCTCCTCCTCAGGGAGAGGTCACAAGCTGATTCCAGTGTGCCCCGTGGAGAAGCAGGCTGGCATTAGGAATTCACCTGCCCAGGGGACTCACTGGCCCCAGAGCTGGGTCCTGGAGCGGCTTTCATCCAGGTCCAAGCAGAATCATTGCCCTCTGCGCCCAGGGCTCTGGCAGGAGACCTTCGGATTCAGAGGCTGGACCAGAGCCAGCGAGAAAGCCAGGGCCACAAAGGTCCTCCCCCATCCCTGGCCATCATACTCACATGTCCAAGCGGTGGCATTGGGCCCCACCATGGTGTAGGGCCCAGCCATGGCACTCAGCCCCAACCAGTACTGAGTGCCGGGGTGGAGATGCTGGAAGGTGTAGCTGGTGAGGCCCCTCCTGGCTGACAGGGTGGTGGTCACCATCTGGGTGAGGAGGTTGTGGAGTGTGAGGTGCAGCCAGGCGGTCCCCCCAGCGCCCGCCCAGGAGGCGATGAGGCTGGTGCTGGAGCCCGGGCTGAGCCTCAGCTGGCTGGGGATGGAGGGAGCTGAAGGGAAAAGCAGGAGGGAGTGAGGTTCAGTACTGAGGCTGGAGCTCCCAGGACCTTCTCCTCTCCCCAGGGTTTACTATGCCCACAACTGGTCTCTATGCTGGCATGAGGGCTGAAGGTCTGGCAGGGGTCTGCTGAGGGATGTCTCTCCCACGTCCCTTCCCAGGCAGACTGAGGGGGTCTTGAGGTCCCTCCACACCGTCACTCTCTTTTGGGCTGCAGGGCAGAGGGGGTGGCAGCCTGGATAATGCAACATTTCTGCAGCTCCCACCGGCCAAGATCTTTTGTCAAGATCCCCAGATTTCCCTTCTCCCAATGGGACATGGAGCACCCAAACCCAAGCTGCAGGTCTTGCAAGGCAGGACTGAGGTGCGAGGACGTCTCTATGGCCAAGCACACTGGGGTCACAGTGGGGATGTGAAAAATTCCATTGTTACCCATCCTATGCAAACTCCCCATCCTAAGCCTGGAGACCTCCTCCCCCTCTCTGCCAGCTCAGCCAGCACATGTGCTGCACCCTTCCTGCCAAATCCCTTCAGGCACACCCATCAGTCCCTACCTGTCCACTGGTGGATACTGGTGCTCGCCTGACTAGATCCAACCAGCGTGCTGACCTTCAAGGCGTACTCGCTGCCAGGCAGCAACCCGTCAAACAGGAAGGTGGAGGCGTTTGGCAGGATGGACGCATTTCTCACCAGCGTCTGGGAGTCGCTGTGGTAGAGGGCAAGGTGGTAGCTGTCTCGCTGCCCGTGGGCATGCACCCAGGATGCCTGCAGCATGGCAGAGCTCCCACCACTGCTCAGGCTCAGGTTGCGGACGGGTAAAGGACCTGCATGGGACATAGCACAGACAGTGTTGGCTGGTTGCCTGTGGATGCTTGACCTGCCAGGTTGCTCAAGAGCTGGTGGGACAGTACCTTCACCTAGTGAGGTCCTGCCAGCCAGCTCCGCAGGACCCAATAATCCAAGCACAGCCCCATCACCTCCCTGCCAGCCCACCAGTCTCCCAGGGGTTGTGTGGGCTGCACCATACCCTTTGGATCAGTCTCTGCACAGACACTCTGAACTGGGCTGAGAGGCTTGGTCAGGGACAGCACACCAGGTGAAGCCATTAGTGCTTACCTGTGAGCTCACCTGCTCCCAGATCCTCTCTTCCTGCTGCCCCTGTGGGTCCTTCTGCCTTCCCATTAGCACCACCCCCTGCTCCCTGCAGCCACCACTGTTAACACCATCCCTTCTGCTGGCCAACCCCCTCCCTCTAGCTCAACTCTCCTTTTCTAGGTTTCCACCTTCACTTTCCCTGATTTACTCAGGGATCTTCTGAAGAAATGCAGGCAAGGGCTGTCATCCTCACCTGAGCTGTGGGCTTACCAGCCCTGCCCCTCCCCTTGGTCCCCGGCATCAGCCAGGGAGGGCGCAGAGCAAGGCTTGGTGGGTGAGCCAGTGATTGACAGAGATGTGCCAAAATGATGGAGCAGTTACTACTTCCTTGCAGCTCTTTCTAGACCTCCAGGCATGACATTTTCCACCCACCCCTCAGCTCTCTGCAGTCCACATCATTAGCTATATTATTCCAGGAGAAGATATAGCATGAGCCCATGCAAGGCGCAGGGACAGGACCCTCCTTTCACATGGACGAGGCAATGACCCCATGGGCTCTGGGGACCAGGGAAGGAGCCTAATCCTTGTGGAAGTGAGGAAAAACCCAACTTCCCTAAGAATTCATGGGACTCCACACAGACCTGTACTTTGCACTGTCCAAAGCAGTGGCGTGATCGTTGGTAGGAGCACTGAGACCCTTTGACTTTGCAGTCCCTGGGGAACCCCTTACTTGTCTGTGCTGTGACTGTCTGGCTGGTGGTCTCCATGCAGGCAAGCGTGGCTGTCACTTCAATCTCATAGCGCATGCCAGGGGTCAGCCCATGGAACCAGAAGCTGGTGATGTTGGGTCCAGCAGATCCATTCTGCAACAGTGTGCCTGACCCCGGGGAGGAGAGAGCGAGCGAATATCCTTTGGCACCCCCCTCTGGCTCATCCCAGGACAGAAGGAGGGAGTCCGACCAGCCATGGTCACTCACACTGAGGTTCAGGAGGGTCCCTGTGGAGGCAAAGCCAAAACCCTCAGCAGGGAGCCGTGGTGCTGCTGGGTGTCCAGCCTGCTGGCCCAGGCTCCCCAGGCCACCCAGCCTCGCTGCACATCTTAACATAGGTCACCACTGTGGGCACTGCCATGCTTCGGTCAGGCCCCCCAACCCCAAGGGCTTTGAAAAGCCTTTGGAAAACACAGGAAATATGAGAAACTCCATGGACTAGGGTCAAAGGCATGATGTGAAAGAGATGCACCTAAACAAAGAGCATCTCCTCCACTGGAGAAAGACTAGAAGACTTCAGGCCATCACATGCTTTGTCCAGACAGACGGGTTTATAATAGAAAAGTTGCCCTGGCTGGATATAATTCATTGCTCACCACCTTGGTTGGCTTGAGCCCCCAAAAAGATGTCAAAGGCCTCTAGGTCCACCTTGCAGAAGCAAGACAATGTCCATGAGGGAGCAGGACAGATATGGCAGTGGGGCCATTATGCTCCTGTCTCTGTGTGGGCTCTGGCACAGGAGAAGGTAAAGACTGCTTCAGAGGGATCCAGGCACTGACTCTCACTGTCCTGTCCTCCTGTCCGGTGCAGAGTCGACATGGGAAGAGCAGGACACTGCTTGTGTGGAGGAAATGTGGGGCCAGATTTGCACAACCCCCTGATGAGGTGTGTCCCTGCCTTGGCCTTGCTGCAGCAGCAAGGTCAGCACGCTGCGACTGCAGGGCCAGTGCTGTGGCATCCAGATGGAGAGCATCTGGGGACAAGGAAGTGGCATACGGGGCTTGGCCTAATTGGTGTGTCAGTGGCCAAAACTGCTATTGGATGCCTGCCCTTAGAGTTGCTCAGGAACCACCTACACAAACAGGAGCCAGACATAGCCTGTCTGTTGGGAGCAAGCTGGCAACGTGACCCTTGCAGGCTTTGCCTCCCCATGCCTCCACCAGCAGACCGTCATGCACTCCCCATCCCCAGCCTTGCTGTGAATGATGGCGCTCTCTGTTGCCTTCAGCCTTTGGGAAACACCAGAGCAGCCCTAGTGCTAATAAGACATTTGTGTAATAATTAACACTTAAAATTTATGATACGTAACATCTTGTAACAGTCTTACATGTGAGCTGGCATGGCAAGAAAGCTTTAAACAAGCACAGCTATTGCCACAGAGGTCTGTCTGGGGGCTGCCTTTACACAGCAAAACAGGAGCAGTGTGGGGCAAGCCCCAGGGGCAGGGGCACCTTTGGGATCCACCTTCGGGATCCACCTTTGGGACTGCTCAGGTGTTCTGTGTGGCCCTCCCACAAAGGACAGTTTCAGAACCTCCTGCAACTTCTGTTTCATGCCATGCCGTTGTTTGGAACCTGCTGCCACTCCGAGAGCTCCACTCAGCAGATGAGTGCAAAGCCAATGGGGGAAGTCATGTGGCCACCAAAGAGGAGTGTGTAGTCCCTTGGGAAGGCCTTCTCAGTGCCATCCCTGAGCAGTTCAAGTGCAGATTTGGGAAAAGACAACTCAGGAAGGGTTATCTGAATGTAGTCGGGTGTCAAGGGGCCAGGTGTCTACACCTGGGCCAGCTGCCCTGGGCTCAACTTGCTGTCAACAGCAGCTTGCAGAGCACAGAGGGTGGCTAATCTCCTCCTGGAGACAGCCAGAGGGATTGTGCCCTATGTGGAGTTCAAACAGGGATGGTATTTCACTGTGGGCTCTTTCTTATCTCATGAAGGCATGAATTCTCCACCCATGTTTGTCTGCTTCTCTCAGGTTTCCAACAGACTGCACCACCTGCCTCCATCTGTTATTTGGCAATCTTCTTCTTCACCTCTGCAGTACAAATGTACTAGTACCTAAAATGGGCCAGAGGCGTTCTCCAGCCCTGAGGCCCCCGATCCAAACACTGCTCAAGTCCCCATAGATAAGCTCCGCAAACCACAGCACAGCCAGCCACATCCAGGTACACCCCATGCCCTGACTGCTGCCTGCAGATCATCCGGGGGAGTTTCCACTGGCACGGGCCAGCGTCGGCTGCGAGCACACGGCAGCGCTTGCTGGCTGCAGGGTGAGTGCGGCTGTGCACGGCCATGGGGCTGCCCCACGGAGCACCATCCTGCCCAGCCAACTGCAGGCGCTCCATGCAGGGCTCATGCTGTGCTGCTGCTGAGCCCACTCGATGCTCCATGGAGCCTTGTCCCTCTCTCACACTGCCTCCCATAAGGCTGGTTGCTGGAGGAGGATGGGGCTGAATCTCTGCCCTTCCCTGGCCGTGACTTGTATCTTCCAGTAAGTCTAAAGCAGAGTATTTACAAAACTACTCTTAACTCCGAGTGTCCTGGCACAGCACATCCGCTCATCTCACTGCTCCTGGCAACAAAGATCACCCTCTGCAGCCTGGGGACCTAAGTTTCTTAGACTTACCTCTATCACTGGGTGCATCCTGTCCCTCCAGCCCTGCCCGTGCTGTCTGGTTGCATCCCTCACCCTGGGGGATTGAAGGTGTCAAGTGAGAGATGGCCAAGGTGCGCTGGTCTGAGCTGAGACCAATGCCTAGGAGAGGTGCCCTGTGCAGGCCAGTGGTCAGGCTGGCCAGGCACAGGTCCCACTCCTCTATGGCACCTGGGAGCTGTCACCCTCTGGGGACTGTGATCCCTTTTCCCAGGAGAGCCCAGGTCACTGCTCATGTCACCCTCCCCTCGCCAAGGCAGGGAGACAGACTCAGCAGATGCAGCTGTGGACCACCCTGGCCTTTTGCATGGGTCTTGGGACAGCAGACCAATACGGGGCCATGGCCATAGGGGAGGACATCCCACCGAAACAGCCAGGGCACAAGGGGAAGATACAGGGAAGGAGGGAGTTCCGGACAGGCCCTGGCAACCTCTACAGGCTCCCCTGCTTCCCATGATCATGGCGGGGGGGGGAGGAGGGAGAGACCCTGGACCTCAGTCCAGCTGCCTGCCATCCCCCACAGGCGGCAAAGCGAGGGCTTGGCCTGGGAGCTGCAGAGCATCGAGCGCCCACCCCACCGCAGCGGGTGCTGAGCATGCTGGCGGGATGCCCGTCTCCCCACAGTCTGCTCGGGAGCAGGGTGTGCCCTGCTTAGGTTGAGGCTCGTTCCCTCCACATGAAAGGAAATGTCTCTGCCCACTCCCTGTCCCGCAACAAGCCACAGAGGAGCAATCAGCTTTCTCTAGTTAGTTCCCCCTTGAATCTGCTGGCTGACTCATTTCTGGCTCCCCCACTGACTGCGGTGCTTTGGGGAGCGTGCATGCGGAGGGGAGTGAAGGGGCTCTGGATCCCTGGGAACGTCAGCCAGCCAATTCCTGGGGTGAGGAGCCGTGCAGCCATGGCAGCAGTAACAAGCTCCGATACCAGGCGCCGGGGCAAGAGGGCATGGCGAGGCAGGGGGAAGCAGAGGAAAAAGCCAGCTGGTAATTGCAAACGTCACTAATTTCGTGCAGCTGCACGGCTGGAAAGGCAGCCCAGAAATATGCCGTCATTCCTCCGCGGGGTAGGACTATGCGAAGCCCCTCGCTGCCAGCGACCTTGGAGCCAAGAGGCATGGACAAACAGGGGGACGAAGAGACGAGGTCTTACCTCTGCCAGGGTTCCCAGGAGCCGCAGCATCCACAGGACGAGCAGCAGCAGCGGCAGTGGAGCTCTCATTGGGACCAGGGTGGCTGCAGAATAGAGGGATGACAAGTCGTGGGGGGAACAGCTTCTTAGCAGTGGCTGTCCCCAGCCGGCCCTTTCGCCCACGGCAGTGAGGGGCTGCCCCCCCGCATGCTCTCCGAGCGCGGATGACAGGATGGCATCAGTGGGGACCCGCGCTGGGTGCCAGCGCCCCGCACAGCAGCCCTGCCCGCCCCGGGGCCGGAGCAGGGAGCGCCTCCGGGCGGGGAGAGGTCCCGTGTGTGCGTGAGCCTCTCGCTGCCCGCATTTGCTATTGTTCCCGCGGCTCCCTGTCCCTCTGCGGAGACCCCGCAGCCGCCCTTGTGTCAGCGGGTGCGTGCTGCGGGCAAAGAGCTGCTGCCGGGGGGCTGGGCGGGGGGGGCTCCGGCTGCGGCTGGGTCCCTGCACGGCCGGAGCCCGCTCTGGCCATCGGGAGGAGTTCTGCGGGGTTGTGGGTGCTGGTGCGGAGAGGGGAGGAGAGGGGAGGAGACAGGACTGGACAGACGGCGGCGCCGAGCTGGAAGGGAGTGCCCAACCCAGCCCCCAGCGAGGGGAGGGCCGGCGGCCCCCGCGGCCCTCGCAGCC
>JAOXJM010000013.1:253966-264262 GCA_026413425.1 Tringa solitaria | reverse complement strand
CGGTGACCCCGCAGCCCCCGCGGCCCCCGCGGCTGGGTGCGGATGCTGGAGGGAGGATCGGCGGGAGCGCGGATCTGGGCGCTGGGTGGTTGCGGTCCCTCCGTGCCCGGCTCGCTCAGCCCCGCACGCAGGCGTTTCTGCGGGGGGCGCCGATGGGGAGCGGGAGGTTCGGCCGCGCTGGGTGTGCAGGGAGCCGTGTGCCCCTGTGCCATGCCCAGGCAGCTTGGAGCTGGGGGGTTTGTGCATTGTGAGGTTCCTGTGCGGTGCGTGCCACCGGCACAAAGATGCCCGGACAACGCTTTGCCTATCAGGGGGGTTGGCTGGGCCCCTGTCTACTTGTGGGTTGTGGGGACTATACTCTGCGGTGCTGCCATGGGGAGCACGCCATGTCCCCCCAGCTGTACGTGGTGCTGTGCTGTGTCTGTGCAACGTGTGGCGGGATGCCAACTCTGATTCAGAGCGGAGATGCCATTGGCTTCACATCAGCGCTGGATATCTGGGACAGTGCTGGAAGAGGTTCAGTGATGCATCTACCCTGGAAGCCAGCGCAGCCTGTGTGGCCATGGGAGTCTGTCACAGTAGCCAGCACGGCTGCCAACGGGGGCTATTCAAGCTCTGCTTATTGCTGTGAGCCACCAAGCTGTCAGGGTGGGACACATCCCCCAGCTGGCCCCAAGACAGCAGGTTCCGTCCCCTCAAAACTCAGAGGTTTGTCAGGTGGGACCTGTGACAGTCAGATCAGCCCCCAGTGCCTGGGCAAAGACAAGGGAAAGCCCCAGACACTGAACGTAACTGAGAAGAGAGGGAGAAACAAGGGCCCAAGTCTAGGACCCATCTCCAACCCCAAGTCCATCCCCCAAACCTCCTGACAGCCCCCCAGCTGAGAAAGGGGACAGAGCACTTGAGTCCCCTTCCCTTTGCCCAGGGGACAGCTAATTCCACAGGTCCTGGCCAAATGGGACTGGTGCCAGGAGTCTCAGCCCGTGGTCACAGTCATGTCTCTGCAGAGGCCCAGTCCCCGCCTGGAGTGGGCTGAGGGTGAAGGAGCCCTGGCCCTGCTGCTCAGCCCAGCAGTGAGGGCTTGTGTGTCACCTTCATCTCCTCTGTTAGTGACTCGGGTGTCCCTGCAGCAGAGAGGCACAGCTCAAAAACTGGAGGTCCTCTGTCCCCAGACCTGCCCTCCCCCTGCACCCTGGACATGGGGATAGGGGTGGGAGCAGAAGGCAACATCTTGGCTCCAGCACAGGCAAGTTTTTTAATCCTTAATACTGGCAGCTCCGGAGAGGCCTGAATGTCAAAAATGCAAGCAGTGCATCTGCCCAAGTGATGGAAGCCTGGTGTAAAAGCTCTGTCTCTTATGGACGCACCGATAGGCATTTGGGACTGAGGTCCACCAGTGCCTGGGGTTGATGGGGATGAGCCACCAACAGTGCCACAGACAGTCGGGGACAGCCATCCCTGCTGCCGGACATCAGCATGATCAGGGAGTCATGTCATCCCCCACTGGAGTGCAAGGTGTGTGCTCACGGATACTGCTGGTGACATCCACCAGCCGCTTAGATGGGTGGGAAGGGAGTCCCCCTCCAAGAGCTGAGACAGAGGGAGCTTTGGGGCTGGATGCTGCCATCTCCAGTGCGCTGAGGACTGTTTTAAAAGGCCCCTTGCCAGAGTGGGGCGGCTGCAGCCAGCTGGGAGGAGGCTGGAGCTCCCCGCCGCAGTGAGGGCTTGCCAGGTTCACCTGGGGGCCCAGGGTGGGATCTGGGTGGATACAATGGGCTGCCCCCCAAACAAGTTTGCAGAGAGGCTCTGGGGGGATGTCCCCATGCGAATCTGTGGCGAGGTGCAGGCTGTCAGGTAATGCACCCTGCCACAGCGGCACAAGGAAAGGTGACCCCGTGTTGGATGGGGACCATGGGGCTATTTGCTGCCATGAGCAGCCTGGAGGGTGAGGATGGCTGGGGTGGAGGCAGAGGAGGCTGGGGGCTGCTGGGACCATGTGGTGTCCCAGGAGGGTGACAGGTGAGGACAGAGCTGAATTGGAGGAGCCCCTGGCTGGTGAGAGGTGAGAATGGACAGTCTTGGTGGGCTGGGAATTGTGATCCAGGGGGATGGAGCAGGAGGGACCCTTGGTTATCAAGGAAAACCCTGGAAAGAGATTTTGCATCCCCCACTGTATGAGGCAGGTGATAGGAGGCAGTGTCTCCTGCCATGGCACAGACAGGTGATTTTCCCAGGCTACATAGTCAAGGTGGGGCTCTTCTATCTTCAAAGCACACCAAAGAGGAGCTCCAGGCCAGCAAGAGGACAAAACCACTCTCTGGAGTCCTGGGAAACTCCAGCTGGGCTGTATCTGCCCTGCCCAGTGGGGGAGCAAGCTGAGCCCGCACACACTCACTACACCTGCCTAACTGCAGCCCCAACACTCTTGCCACCAGCCTCTCTGCAAAGCTGGTCATCTCCATCTCCAGCCACACCAGTTCAGTGGGATGGGGATGCAAGGAACTTGTTGGAAAACAACTGCTGCTACCACGGCCCTGTCTGTTGGTACAGCTCTGGGCATTGGCTTGCAGACCACAGGGTCTGTCCTGCCCTCCCTGGTCTCTGGGCTGGGAAGCCGAGCAGGGACTCCTGGAGCGCTGTCTCCATTCCCCCAGAGCCCACTGCCTTGCTATGCCTCTGCCCCACACCTCCCTATCCAGGAGGAGAGGTGACCCCCTGCCCGGCATGAGGATGGACTAGGGGGATGTTTGCCACCACGCCTTGATGCCCACCAGGATGGGACTGACCTCTGGGCACGGACCCGGATGTGTCCAGCAGCTCTCCCAGCCTCCACATGCTGCTGGTGGCCAGTTACAGGGCTCGCAGAGCAGGCACCCCACTGGCTGTGGGGACACATCCATACCAGCCCCACTGATTTCAACCTGGGGACCAGGCAGTTTTGCTCCCTGAGCTCAGGGAGTTTGGGCTGTGCTTGTGTTGGAAACAGCCCGAAGTGCTGGTGAAAGTGAAACCCAGACCCTGTCCCTGGCGCCACGGGGCCCAGCGGCCTCCCATACGGGACAGAAGAAGCTGCTTGTTACATGACAGCGCTGCCCTCCCCACAGCCACCCTGGTGACACCATGCCACGCCAGGTGGCAGAGAGAGAAGCTGCCTTCATCTGGGGATGCCAGAGCTCCCCTCTGGTCCCCCCGACACTGAAGCCTTTGGCTGTGCCAGACCCAAAAAAATCTGCAGAAGGTCTCTCCACCCAGCAGCTGGAACCAGGCCTGGAAACTCAGGGGCTGCTGAGTCATCACATTTTCCGTGAAGCAGCAAAGGCTACTGCAGGGAGCAGGGGGATGGGGAATGCCCTGCCGTCCATGAGCACTAGAAAGCTATGCTGGGCAGATCTGGCTGGGACCGTGGGGTTTGTGCAGCCAAACCACTGCCTCCTGCAAGGGGCAGGGCCTCAGGCTGGGAGATTGTCCTTGCCCCGGGCCCCAGCGGGATCATGCAGTCTGGAACAGAGATGGGAAAAGGAACCTCTGACAGCATGCCCATCACTGTGGTCTCAGGACTTGCTTATGCTGAGGGACAGTAGCCAGAGTACAGTGGCAAAGGCCCTGTCTGGCAAAGGCTCCAGGGCAGTGCCAACTTCAGACCAGAGCAGAGTCCACTTCTGATTTGCCTTTCTACTCCTTGCGCTGGCCTTTACTCCAGGTGCCCTGAGCATGGAGCTGGTGGCACAGGGCTTGTCCCCGCTGAGGCATCTCCCAGACCTGAGCATTGTCCTCCACACCTGGGGGAAGTAGGGAACGCCCCCTAGGAAGCACCAGCTGGGGTGAGTTTGAGCAGGGTGGGCAGCAGAGTGTGTGCCTGCAACACCCAAGCATCCCCAGTGTCACAGGGTCCCTGTGTGGTGGCAGCCAGTGGGCAACACTCCCAAGGCTGGGCATGAGCAGGATCCCTGCACACCGCTGCCAGGGGACAGTGTGCAGGCAAGGATGCTGCCACTCCCTGAGGGACTCAGCCTGCCACCCAGAGAGGGCACAGCCATGGCCTGGCACTATGCCATGCTATCACTGCACTACACTGCACTACAGGAGCCTGTACCCACGGTGGGACGTGCAGCCCTGCTGTCCCTGTGGGAGCTCTGCCGTCCCTCCCTGGGCAGGAACCCTTGCATCCGGGATGTGACAACGTGGTGCCTGGGGGAAGCGTGATATGGGGCACTAGTGCAACTGGGATTGGGCTGGGAGCAGCTCTGGGGCTCCTGTTCTGCCTTGGCCCAGCAGCAGCATTTGTCCGGTCCTTGTCCCTCTGGTCCCTGTCTCTTCTTGTGCCCACCAGCACTCTGAACTGCCCCAGGCCACAGTTTCTCCCCTCTGCCACCTCTGGGGTGCCAAGCCCTGCCCGATGCTGCGAGGGAGGAACAAGGGGAACAGGCTGTTCCCAGGGTAGAGCCTGTGGATGATGCAGGTGCCGCTGGGACCTCTCTCTTTGCAAGGTTCACACGCCACCGTTCTCCAACCCTAAACCCTAGAGCACTGGGATGCTCTTCCTTCAACCCCGTCAGTTGCAAGTGTTTAATCATTTCCACATGGAACCCTGCCAGTGCTGCTGCCTGCCTCTTGCCTGGTGCTTTCAAACCTTGGAGCTCTTCCCATTTTGCAGGGAGGGGAGGGGGGACATCATCCCTTCTGCAGGGCAGAGCTGTGCCCGGAGCTGGCCAGGCTGCAGGACAGCCAGGAGGTGCAGGAGTGAGTCCCGTGCTCGGGTGATGCTCTGCCCTGCTTGTTGCTGGAGGCCTGGCAGCAGAGCCTGAGATGCCTACGGTTGTGGAGCTGCGAAGAGCAGGGCTGCAGGTGACTCAGAGCACACCCAGAGCCTGCAGAGCCGGGGAAACCTGCTCTGTCCCCCCAGGGTGTGGGAACCGCCCCTGGGGCTGAGCAGGCTCAGGAGTCCTCTTCCCCTGGCAAGAGGAACCAGGTAGGGAGGGCTGATAGCAGCCTGCAGAGTGCCTGCCCCACACCTACTGCAAGAAGCACTAGGGCAACACCTGGATGGCCCCCCAAAATCCCTCACCCCATCGCTAACAGCCTGCGGAGCCCTGCAGGGCTCTACGGCCACCCTGGGATGTGGTGCCTGCACAAGCTGACACCAAAGATGCCTGGGACCACCAGGATGGTACGCTCACGGAGCCAAGAAATAGCCATGAAGCAGCTCCTGGTGCCCATCCACACCTCATCATGCTGGACACCCTGGGCACGAGGTTCCCCCTCGGCATGCACAGCCCTGCAATGCCAGGCACAGCCCTGCACAGAGGCTGCCCATCCCCTGCCACCCGCCCCAGCACTGTGGGATGGGGCTTGTCCGCGCCGTGCCAGAGCACAGGAGAGACCGTGCTCCTTTCCCCGCTGCATGCATCCCGGCTTCGACCGCACATCTAGGAAGAGAGAAGGAGTAGGACCAGTACCTCTCCTGGTGGGCATCCCCAGCATGGTCCACAGTCTGTCCCCGTGAGCCTGGTGCCTGCAGTGTCAACTTGGCGCGCTCACACTTGCCGTTTACTCCTGCTTGTGCACAGCCCTGACGCTCAAGTCTGGGCTGGTCCTGGGGGAAGGCCCGCCTGGGCTCGCCCAGCGTCTCAGCTGCAGGATGCCAGGGAGGAGGGATCAGCTGGATGGAGATGTCTCTTGTGGCCCCGTGAGGGCAGGGGTCTGGGCCCCATGGAGGGTGGGAGACACGAGCCGTGCTGCAGGCTGGGCATGGCTCACACCTCCCTGCACCTCACCTGGGTTTGCACCGTGTGCTGCGGGGACAGCCCAGGTGCTGAGGGCACCCTGTGATGGGGCCCTTGGAGATGGTGAGCAACTCTTCATGCTGCTGTTGCAAAGGGAGCAGGGAGGGCCCTGAGGCTATGATGGAGCCAGTGCAGACACCCAGACCCACGCTCCAGCTGTGAAGGTGTCTGTGGGCTGTGATTGCTAAAGGCTTTGCTTCCCTGGGCCCCGTCAGACCAGCCACCACCCAGGAATGAGAGCATCCTGGTCTCTCTCAGTCCCACATCAAGTGGGAGATGGAGAGGAGCTCCTGAATTGGCTCAGGAGGTGCAGAGCGTTCCAAGAGCTTGTCCAGGATGGCACTTATACTCACCCTGCTGAACGGGTGGCCAGCTGGTCTCTGGGGGCAAGTAGAAGGGTCTTCCCAGTGGGTTTGGAGAACAGCTGGGACCATGGGAGCAGGTCCCAAGGCATCCCTTCTCACATCCTGATGGCAGGAGGAGCTGCAAGAGCCATGGCAGTGAGCATGAGAACTCCTGTCTCCTGCAGTCTCAGCTGAAAACAAGGCCCGAAGCTCATGGTTCTGGTCTCCTCACAAGATGCTGGCAGGATTAGCCCAGTTTAGCCCATCGTGGGAGCAGCAGGCTCCCGCATCTGCTCTGCAGTGCATGGCAGGGGGACTTGTGCATCTGACCCTTTCCAGTCCCATGAGGGTCACGGATGTTTCAGTGCCACTCGGGGGGTTCAGCCTTCCCACCACCGCAGGCACCCGGCCCTGTTGGCGGCTTCACCCCCCCGGCTGCCTTGGCTGCACAAAGCTCTCTGCAGAGAAAAGGCAGAGGGAAGGCGATGCCAGCTCCCTCCAAACCGCCTGCCTACACGGCAGGGCGAGGAGGAGGCAGCAGCTACGTGAAAGCATCAGCCTCCAAACTCGGGAAGCGGCTCAGTTTCCAAACACTGCCATGAACTGAAAAACCCACCTCAAAACGAAACCAGCCCTGGCCCTCTGCTTGAAAGTTTCCTGTATAAAAACAAACCTGCCAGACGGCTGCATTTACACACAAAAGGTTTTGTTTTCAGGAGGAAAGTCTCTTTTTTTGGAGGAGTAAACACAGCGCTGGCCCATCCTCCCATGCCCCCCGGCGGGAGCCTGCCTGCCAGCCCTGGGCGAAGGCGAGTGGGGCATTGTCCCGTCTTGCTGCCTGGCAGCTTTCCCTCTCACACATCCCCTGCAAGCACACCAGAGCGCTGCCTGCACCAATAATGCCACACCGAGCCACTGGCCAGTGCAGGATGGAGCTGTGGAAGGGCAAAGACCTCAGCAGAGGGATCAATGCCTGCCCATAGCTCTCCTCGCCCCGTGGTGGTCCCAGGGCACTGCAGTGGGGCACCCAGGGTGCTCCCCTCCCTGCAGCATGGCTGCAGCCCTGGCAGCTCCCGTTTCTGAGGCTCCTCAGCTTCTCCCTGGCACCTCCTGCAGCACCCGGAGCCAAACACAACACAAGCCCGTCTCTTCAGCTGTCAGTGGCGCCTGCTGTTTTTTGTGTCCAGCCCCCTAAAGAAGGCTGGTCTACTTCTTTACAGGAGCAGCTGGAGGAACCCCACCTTGGCTCTGCTCCCCCCAGCTCAGCTGCAGCCCCCCAGGAGACCACCCTCCCCAGGCTAATGCACGTCTGGGGCCGGCACGTTTGGCTGCTCCCTTGGGTGCTGCTGTAGGTGGCATTCACCTACAGCAGTGGAAGCTGCTTCTTGGGACTTATTTTGGCCATGGGTGCGGGTCTCACGTCTGGTGATTGCTAAAGGCTTTGCTGGCACAAGCTTGGCCTGACCAGGCGGGTGTCGTAATTCTGGAGCAGGGGTGAGGCAGTTGCAGAGGGATGCAGGATCAGCCCCCTCCACCGTTGCCTGCTGACAGTTGCGCTCCAGAACCCTGGGAAGTGTCTGTCACTTCAGCCACAGCCTCAGCTGCTTGACTTGGGACGGTGGCACAATTCTTTGGGTCTTGCAGAGTGACACAGAGCTCAGCCGTGCCTGTTGGGGGTTCCCAGTGAAATGTCCATGAAATTGAGCATCCTGGCTTGAGGGTCTGGGGACACATAGGGTCTGTGGAGCTTGCAGACCTTACTGGATGCCAGACGTGGAGAGCTGGTAGAAGGTATTTTCACCTGTGAGCTGGGACACACCTGCCCTGCCTCAGTTTACTGTCCATGCACTGGGAAGCAGAGGTGCTCTGCTGCTGGAGGGGAGGGAGAGCAGGCGCAGGCTGGTAACAGGGACACGTCAAGCTTTTCTGAGCCTCGTCACCTCTGCCTGGGCTGTCATTAGCAGCAAGTTTGGCATCTGGGCTGCGAAGCCACGCTGTCCTGCTTCTCCCCGTGGGTGGTGCAGCTGGGCTGGGCTGGGCTGGCTGTGGGGTCCAGCAGGGACTGCCCCAATGCTTGGGGGGATCATCCAGGCTGCCGTTCAGCTCGAGCCACTTAGCTGGGAGAGCCTAAAACAACAAACATTGCAGAATAAGGGAATGTTTCACTGCTTTTTCCTGGTCAAGTGGTTTCCTGTTTTCTAAGCAGTTCTTCCAGCACCACTGGGGCAGAGGACTTGTCTGCGCAGAGGGCTTGTCCACACAGAGCCTAGTCCCAGAGTAGACCCTCACCAGGGAGGCAAGTTCCTGCTGCTTGACATCTGGCAAAGACAGGGGTCACAAAAGATTGGCTCTAGGATCAGCTGTGACCTTTCTTTGAGACCTGCAGCAGGAGACAGCATTATTCTTTTCCCCTCTGGGCTGAAAGCATCCATGAACCTGTGGTCTTACCTAGCTCAAACCAGGCTGGATTCCGCTTGTTTGTTTACACAGCTTCGCTGGTATTTCTTATGGACAGCTTTCCATGGCCTGACAAACTCATCACACGCATGGCCACCCACTAATCCCTGCGTGGGGAGCACAGAGCTCCGAGGCTCAGTGCTGCTCAAATGGCCCTGCTACGAGCAGGGGTGGCTCAGTGCTGCTGAGGGCAAGAGACAAGGGCAGGACGCCCCATGGCACACCACCGCTGTATTTCCTAGGAGTGAGTATCTCCATCTCCATCTCCATCGCCCCTGCTCCTGCCAGACCAGGCTCTGCCCCCCCAGCTGCGTGTTGGGGTCCTGAGCAGAGCTCTCTACAATTTTGGTGCTGTTCCAGTCTTGGGTCCACCCTTTCTCCCCCGGAGCCAGTCTGCAGCAGCGCTCACAGGTCAGGTCACCCTGCCTGCAGGTGCTCCCACCCACCCAGCACCCCCTCCTGCTGCTCTGTCCCAGCCCAAAGCCCCCTGCCCCACTCCTCCCACTTCTTCCCCTGCCTGTCACTGACCTCCCTTCTGTCCTAGATGGTGCCAGGAGCAGGGGTGGTGGGACCATCCCAGCAGGTCTCCAGGAGACACACAGGCATTTTCTCAGTTGACAAACATCATCTTTCCCCTCCTTTGCTGAGTGTTATTACACAGAGTCTGTTAGCAGAGTCTTCCCTGAAAGCCTGTAAGTGTCAGCCCCTGGGCACTGTCTGATCCATGGAGAAGGGGCAGGCAGAGAGGATGTGGACACACAGGGCAGCTGTCACTGCTTGAATCAGTCCTGGCTTCTCATGGAAGACAAGGACCCATCTGGACCTCTTCAGGGTCCATCCTGGATCCTTATCCGCTCAGCTGCTCCTGACCATGACAGAAACATAAAGCAGGGATACCTTGCAGGGATGGAGAAATAGGCAGCCATAGGGATTCCTGTCAGCACCCATGGGCCCTGACCCAGCCAGCACTGTGGAATGTGGCCCAGCACAGCATCTCCTCCCCAGCAGGAGCAGGCAGCAGTGCAGACTGCTGCACCCGAGCTCCCCAGGGTCACCCTGGCTGGACTCCAGCTCCCCAAAGTGTAACTATCCCAAAGCCCAGCTGAGGTGGCCTCGCTGGTGACTCTCACATCTTGGTAGAGGCTCAGGAGACCCACAGAGGAGGGGCAGACAGAGCTGAGAGGGAAGGCGAAGGTGGTCTCTGGTAGGGGTGATGCCCACCAAGCGGGAGTCATGCTGCCAGGCAGGCTGGTGGCACGTCAGGGCAGGGGTGACCTGCCCCAGTCAAGAGCAGAGCTCGCTGGCTTTGCACAGCTCTCTGCAGCCCTGGGGGTCTCCAGCCAGAGCTTCCCCGTCCTCCCCGTGACTCGCCAGAGCACCGATCCCTCCTGCCCTATCCTGCAGTCAGTTGCAGACCTGGGCATAGCCACATGCAGGCTCTGCATTACAGAGGGGCTCAGATCTTCCCAAAATGCACACACAGCGCAGCAGCCCTTGTTAAACAGGGCAGAATGTCCCCCGTGAACCAGAGGTGAGGCACGGGGGGAGAAGGATGGGCTGGTGGAGCAGTGACCTGCATTGTGCCGTGACCTGCCCACCAGGCACCACAGCCATGACCTGCTGCTCTCCCCTGCAGTGGCAGACTCTGTGCCTTATTCAGGTGTCCTGGTTTGAGGTAAAACAGAACTAATTTTCTGTTCAGTAATTTTACT
>JAOXJM010000013.1:233657-253866 GCA_026413425.1 Tringa solitaria | reverse complement strand
GGGAGGAAGGGGCCATCTGTTGTTCTGGTTGGTCAATTTGGTCAAAACCACGACATCAGGGTTACTGCAAATGCTGCCTTGATGCCATGGCTTAACCCCATGCCCACATTGGGTGTGAGCAGGGGAGGGTGTTTGGCAGCCCTGGGCGATGGAGAGGTCTGCTGCCTGCTGCTGCAGCTCATCCAGTGCTGGCGAGGCAAGGCTTTCATGGGCCAAAAGCCCAAGGCCTGTGCTGCATCAGGGGCTCTGGTGCCACCAGCTGCTGCCTTGATTTACCCTCCTGCTGAAAGCCCCATGGCTCCATCCTCTGCTACCTGCACTTGCTGGCAGGAAAGGTGTCCCCTGCCCCATAACATATGGGGATGCCCCTTGACCCAAATAGCAGAAGAAAAAAAAAAAAAAAAGAAGCTTGCAGTTTCTTAGCTTTTCCTTCAGATATGGTGCATTTGTGGCTTCCAGTGCCATGGATTCCCCGCAGTGAGCGGACAGGAATACTTCTCATACCCGGAGCTGGTATAAAACAGACCCTGTGTGCTGCGAGCTCCTGTGGCTCAGACCCAAGGCTGCACGGCTGCAGCGAGAGCAAGGGGACTCAGGAGACATCGCCCAGCAGGAGCAATGCACGGCTCGACGTGGCAGCTTCCTGGTTTTCTGAGGCCAGAAAGCGCTATCCAAAACAACTCTCAAGAGCAGCCAGGCCCACGTACTCAGGAGCTGTGTGCTGCAGGAGCCACACTGTGCAGATCCCCGTCCTCTCTGCACTGCTGCCCTCTGGCTGCCTCAGCACTTCTATGGCGAGGCTCTCCACCGGCTGCGGAGGTGGGACCTGGCTCTTGCGAGACGCACCACAAGCTCCAGAACCTTCCTTGGGAGCAGGTGAATGCATTTTCAACCAGGCAATGGGTGCTGGCAGCGGAGTGCCAAACCACAGGACTGAGGACTTGAATTTAGAGAATTTGTCTCACCTGCACATGCACTGCATCTCACCCTGCCTGCTGGGTGCAGGTCCTGTCTGTAGGACATGCCCTGCTGTGCTGAGACAGGATTGTCTCAGTGGGATCCTGGGCAAAGAGGCTGAATCTCTCTCTGTGCTCAAGGGGGAATCTTGCAGGGTGGTGTATAATAGAGATAGGGCAGTGGATTCACATTTTCAGGGGGTAGCAAAGCTTTAAGCTCTCCGACCTTAAAAAGATACTTTAATAGAGCATGGAAAGCTCCAGAAAACATGGCTTTCATTAAAAGACCTGACAGGCCTCAGCTCTACAGTTTGCCCAAGAAAAGAGGAAGAGGCCACCAGGGTGAGTTATGCAAATATCTGCATGGAGAAGAGATGCCTCCTGTCCAGCAGCAGCAGCCTGCATGCCGGGAGCTGGGAAGTGGAGGAGCCAAGCCCTTGGGCCAGCTTGATCCTGTCCCACTGGCCTTTCAGACAACCCCAGCTCATCCTCACCTCCAAGACTCCATGCAGAAGCTGCTGGCACATCCTCCCTGGCCTGTGCCATGCAGCAGCGAGGCCCTTTGGCCCCAGGTACCTGCATCTGCCAGTCCATCCTGTGCTGGGGCCAGATGGTACAGTCAGCATCACATGCATGGGCTGTTTTTAAAGAAGTTAAGAAACTTAGCCCCTGTGGAGTGGCAAACTCAGCATCTCTTTGACTTGTTGCACCTATTTCTGCACCGGACGTTGACTGAGAGTGGGCTATTTTTAACCATCCCTGGTTTACTATCTTCTTTCTAGCTGTTATCACAGGCTAGGAGAGGATCTGTGCACTCTTCATGAAAAACTCACTGCTGATCCCAGACCAGATAAGCCTGCAGAAAGCCAGTGCTGCTTCCCCCGAGCCCAGCAGCGTGTGGGCGCAGGCTCTCTTGCAGTGAAAATGGAAGTGACTATTTTCTAACCGCTTCCTTTCTTTCTGAGTCTCTCTCTCTCCCTCCTGCCCCTCCTGACAAGTTCGTTTCCTGTTATTGATAATGGCCCCTGCACCCGGCAAGAGGTCACCACACTCAGTGCCCCCAGGAGAAAACAGCTCAGGGGCTGGGGACTGCAGGGCTGTGCAAAGCAAACCCAGCCCAGCTGTGCTGGGGCAGGCAGCAAGGCTCAGCCCCTGCTGCTGGGTGCCCAGGTCCCTGCCGCCGCAGGGTGCAGTGTGCCAAGGGACCCAGGACAGGAGCGACATGATGGGACTTCAGGATTTTCAGGCCTTTCTGTGCCTTCTTCCTAGGGAGCTGCTTTGTCCCGTGTGCCCTGGGGTGGAGGATAGCTGGGGGTTTTCTTGTTCCTGGGAGCCTTTTTCCTGCCCATGCATCTCACAGTGTTTTGCAAGCAGGAGCTGTGGTCTAGAGCCTCCTGAGAAGACGCGTATGTGTCTCCTGATCTGGGGCAAGCCACTGTTTGCTTCCACTCCACCGACCTTCCCATGTGAGGCAGGCAGCTAGCTCCCCAGGGGAAACTGAGGGCACAAAGGTTTCCAGGCAGCCTTTCCAAAAGTACAGCACTCTTGGAGGCAGCCGGGGAAGTGCAGGACAAACCCAAGTGACACATGGAAGAGCAAGATCCTGTCACTGGTGCTGGGTCTGTGTCCCCTCATGGTGCAGCAGTGCTGTGCCTCTGTGGCTTTTCCTCTGGCGTTTGTTGGATAGAGACTCAAAGTCTCAGTACCTTGGAGATCTGGCTTAGATCCTCTCTGCCCTTACCACTCGACTGAAGAGCAATCCTCCATGCATGAAGCTAAAATGAAAGGGGAGAGCTTGTTCCCACATGAGGGGAGGAATAAACCATGCTGACAAAAAGCACCTTCACGCCAGGAGAACACCTTTCCCAGGGGGCCTGTTCCTTGTGCCCACATCCCCCACCTTAGTCCACAGCAGCACCAACTCTGCATCTTCACTAGCCCCACATAGATGGGGCTGGTGGTTCACAGGTTTACCTCTACCTTTCTGTTTGCAAAGTTGGAGGAAAGCTCAGCTTGTTTGCAGGAGATGTCAGAGAATATCTAATTCCAGAAACCAAAAGCGGTTCTGCTCAGGAGTCATTCAAAGAAAAAATCCCATTAAAACAGTCAAGCAAGAAATCCAGGTGACAAACCATCATTTTGGTTCTCCTTGAGGAGAAGGGCAGGAGTGCCGGGGCTGGCAAGATCAGCAGCAGATGCCTTGAAAAAATGAAACAGTAATTGCTTCACTGCTCCCAGCCAGAGCCGGGCAGTGTCAGGAGCAAATTCTGTGCAGATCGTCACTGGCAATGGGGAGGAAGGTAGCATGTTTGCTCCCTCCAGCTATCCCTCCCCGGGATCAGCTCCATCCCAGCGGGATTCCTGAGGGTCCAGGCTGACGTGCGGTGCTGCTCTGCGGGCTCCGTGCTCCCCGCAGCCCCGCTGGCACAGGCTGTGCCTGGCAGACGGCTGCTCTGTGCTGGGCTGTCCTTGGGAACGCGCTCAGGCAGAGGGAGCTGGAGCAGCGAGACATTGTTCTTGGGGAAAAGCATCTGCAGAGGTGCTTTGCTCAGCTCCCGGGTCCTGGCTGTCCCAGCAGCCCATGACGCAGAGCCCCCTGATGCTGGGCCTTAGCTGGGCTGTTCCCACCCCTCGAAGGCTCTGCGGGATGCTCGGGCTGATTGAATAGTGCGTCTCACGGCTGCAGGGAGCCGGTCGGCCGATTTTAACAGAGCCTGCTGAATCCTGAGGCTGCTGCTTCACCTTCAAGCCCATGAGCGATGTTTAGGCAGTGAATGAGATGGGCTAATTTCCAAATCCCTGCAGGACATTCTGAGCTCCCAGTCGTGTCAGCGGAAGCAAGACCAGGCTTTTCTGAGCACTGGACCCAGAAGTGACGGAGGCCCAGAGCGAGGAGGCCATGGTGTGGTAGGCAATCCTGGGGAAGTAAGACCGTGCGGAAGTGTTTTGGGTGCTATTTTGATGCCTGACTGGGCTCAGGTGACTTTGGGTCTAAACTGCTGTTTTGAGAGGGTGAGGAGAGGTGCTGGGTCAGGGCAGGGTGGCTAGGAGAGGAGGCTTGTGCTCAGGAAGCTGGAGGGCAGAAACGGGCATAAGGAACGGCTGGGCTTTAGTGGAGAGAACAAGCCCCAGTCTGAAGCTGGGAGCTATTCTTTGCACCTATGGAATTGACAATGAGGATATGGCCAGAAGATGCTCGGGGTGCAAGATAACTGTATGAAAGTGGAGTTGTAAAATACACATGAACAACCAGATTTATCCCCCAGTCTGGGGTAAATCCAGACCTCCCTCCCTGAAGCGCCAGCTCTGTAGGATCCCTGTGTCCTGGTGGGCTTGCTGAAAATAAAATCACAACCATACAGTCCCTTGAAGACCCCTAAGGCTCTGCCACAAACCTCTCCAGTCCCTGTACCCCTGCTCATCACCCTAATGCACAGGTGTCCACAGGCAGTGCTCCTGTGGGCAGGCAGGCAGAGGGGCACGTGCCATCCCCAGGGGGGCAGCAGCCAGGTGGGTGGGGGTCCTGAGGCGAGGGGGAGGGTTTAAAAGTGTCCTGGGTCAAGAGGTGCATTCCTGCTCCATTTGCTCCTGGTCTCCCTCATGCCCAGTCTATCTCCACCAGAGGCATATGCCTTGCCTTCTGTGCTCTGGGTCTCCACTTGCCTGTGGCCTCCTATGATCTGTCTCCCTGCCAATCCCCTCTGTTGTCATATCTCAGCCTGCTGGTGCTTCAGCAGAGGGGAGGAACAGGAGCCATGTCAGCCAGGTGGAAGTATGCTGGGGTCCATTCGTGCACTCTCCAATGTGTTTGGGGTAAGAAGGTCTCAGCACCATGTATTTTTCTGCCCCTTGGAGCCCCTTGACCTGCACCACATCTCTGCTTCCCTCCTGTGTTCCCTCCATCCTGGGTAAGTGCCCACAGCCAGGACAGTCCCTTCAGTCTCTATCATTGCTTTCTGGATAAGAAAAAGCCAAAAGAGGTCAGGTGTGGTTCCTGGGGGTTCTGTCCTGGGGGTTCTTGGACCCAGCCAGCACATATATATGTGTGGCTGGTAAAGCCAAGCCAGTGGCATGAGGAGGTCCACAAGTGTCAGAGGGAAAGTCTTGCAGGGTTTTCTGGGGTACTTTCTTGAGCATGAGTACGTCAATGTTGTGTTGCTTCAGAGGCAGAGTATCTCCGTATCTCAGTTTCCTCCTCATGCATGGTGCATGAGGAACGCATCTGCATCCTTTGCTGCATCTTTCAGGAGAGTTTCATGACCAAGGCAGAACCTGGCAGGAGGAAGAAAGGACTTACTGCTGAGAGGATCCCAAATCCTTTGAAATGACCATTAAATCTCCTAAATCACACCGGGCCAGAGATCACTAACACTGACAGCACACAGGGAGCTCTTGCTAGAAAAGGCTCTTCCACAGCACTTTTGCAGCTTGACCTTTTTTCTTGGATGAAGTAATGTTTGGGTGAAAGGTTCCCATTCCCTTTGGGGAAAAAGGGCCAAAATGCAGATATCAAAGGCCTATACTCCCCTCGCTGTGCTCCGTGCAGAAGAGGAGGACGTGCCCATCGTGCCTTTTGGGTACAGCAAGGCACAGCCCAACTCTGGGGATCAGAGCCCCGTTTCTCTGCAACTTTGGGTGCTGCGAGGTTTTGTGGGTGTTTCTTGGGCCCTACAAGGTCTGTGGAGGTCCAGCTATCTCTGTCCTCCACATCATGGGTGAGTGTGGGTACACAGACGTCACCAACATGTGCCCAGTGACTTGCCTGTGCTGGTGGCTCTGTGGTGTCTGCCCCAGTACCATGCTGAGCTTGTCCCTTGCTTGTCCCAGTGCCAGAGGAACAGTGCAGAGAGGAGGCAGCAGGTCTGTACAGGGTTGGACCAGCAAAAGGCAGGAAGGGCGGCCCCAGGGGGTTGCATCTTGGGGTTGCATCCTCAGGGACCTCTTGATCTGAAAGCCACCCAGATGGGAGGGCAGATACAAGCCTCAGCGTTGTTGAGGAAGGAAGCTTCTGCATTGTCTGACAGACTGAAACCTCAGGAAAAAAACCTCTTTGTTTACTCTGGTCCCTACTGAGGATATGTTTATGTGGCCAACTTGTTGAGTACTGCACTGCTGGTCATCTTGAGAAGGCTTCTTGCTCAGAAGATGGAGGGTGGAAGGGAAGTGAAGTGCTGGGGCTTGTTTGTCTGTCGTTGGACTCTCTCTAGGCCCCTACAGCCAAGTTCTTTCATCCCACATAGGATGGGGAACAATTCCTCACTCCATCCTCAGGCCTGACATAGAGTCCAGTCCAAGTCTGCAGAAACTGCTAGCACTCTGGGATCTGCTCATGAGACAGATGCTGGTGGCCCTTGGCTCTGGGATAAGATTGCTCTGCTGCTGGCTAAGCCCAGCACTTTGCTCGGGAGCTTGAGCCCTCTGATGTCCCAGCTCTCAGGTGGCACTGATGGGGTCTCCCATGGGCCACCAGTGAAGATGTTTTCAGGATGAAATTCTGGCACCCGCTTCGCACACAGGTTCCTGCAAACGCACAGGGATGCACAGACACGCACCTCTCTGGCAGTGACCAGCAGTGCTGGCACTGCACATCCTGGGGACTGCCTGGTCACCCCAATGAGCTGGGCTGAAAGTGGCCCATGGGGGTCCTTGGGATGCAGGGAGAAGCCAACCATTTGGGATGTGGTGTCCAGGGTGGCTAGTGGGGATGCATCAGGAGCTGCTGCAGCGTGGAGGGGTGGGGGCAGAAGAGGAAGGAAGTGTGCAGTGTCTGTGCAGAGCCCGGGCAATAACAAACAGGAAGAGCAGCTGCGGCAGTGGGCATCGGCAGGAAGGATGTGCAGTGCCCCAAGGGCAGACCTGTCCTACCTGTGCCAGACCCTCCAGGGACCTTCGTCCCCAAATACACCCCCTTCCCTGCTCTGATAGGGAGGGGGAGCCCATGTGCCCTCCCTGGAGGTGCCTGGGGATGCTTCCAGGTGCAGAGGGGTGGTGGGTGGCAACTATGGGGACATGGGTTAGGGGGACAGTGGGGTGGCACAAGGACCACACTGCACAGACATGGAGGATGGAAGATGCTGGGCCCTGGCTTGCCCCGCAGCGGGATGGGGAGTGGCTGGTGCACAGCCCAGGCGAGGGGATATGGCCAGGGCAGCAGGGATGGGAGGACTCAACCTGGATCCCTGTGGGGCAGGTGGGGTCTGGTGTCCCCAGAGCAGCACCACTGCACCACTGCACCACCCGAAGCACCCCACCTCAGCCCTGCTGGCAGTGGCCCCAGCCCCACGGCAGGTCTCGCCCATCCCTCCATGCCCCATGGACTGGCACGGACCATGGCCAGTTGCTGAGGGCACTGAGCACACCCCTCTGGCCTTGCCAGAGATGCCTGTGGAGGCACCCCAGGATTTTGGGGGAGGCAGGGCTGTGCCCACAGACGCAGGACGGGGGTTCACTGGCAGGGAATGGGGCTGGGGCTGCAGGCAGCCCAGCAGAGCCGAGCTGCGTCGATGTGGCCGGTATGTGTGTGGGCGGCAGGCAGGGTGGGGGAGAAGGAGGGAGAGGAAGCGGCAGAGGCAGCAGCTCCTTTGATAAGCGGCTTCCTGAACAATTTCAAACCGTGGTGTTCGACCGACACGCGTGGTGCCTGCGGGCCTGTGCCGGGACCGACGGAACCCATGCCGCAGGGCAGCAGGTAGGCAGCCCCCCAGGCCACCTGTCCCACCGGCTGGAGAGGGGACCCCTGCCAGGCAGTGCTGGGCCCATGGGCAGAGGGCATATGCTCCGTGCCGGGCAGCCCTGAAGAGGGCTGGGATGCTGGGCAGGCTGATGGGCCACACTCCCTGCAAGTGCCGGCTCTTCCCGGGGCCCTCCTGCTTGCCAGATGCTTGGCTGGGGCATGTCCCAGCTGTTTCCTAGCCGGTGTGTGAGGGACATCTACTGGGATTGGAGCCTCCTGCTGTCTCTAGCCAGGATCTCCCCTGGTGCTGTGGCTCCTGGGGAGCAGCAGCTCTTGCCCTGCCTGGCCAGGGGACACTCCAGCAGCACAGGCCCCCCAGGGAACCTTGCATGGGGTGTGGGGACGGTCTGCTTGGCAGTGGTGGCATTGCCACCCCCAGAAATTCTGCCAGGCAACAGGGAATCAAAGAGAATGACTCCTGCCCCAGGCACGTTCACAATCAGCATGGCCACAATGTGGATGGACCCAGTTCTCTACAGGACCTACCTGAGCCGATGCAGTACCTGAAATCCAACTCTTTGCCCACTGAGAGCTCTGACTCCACAGCATGCCCTGTGCCTTTGGGTCTGTCTTCTCCTCATGGAGGGAGCTGGGGATGAGAAGGAGCCTCATGATCCCAAGGTGCTCCCTGCACCATCAGGAGCTTTGCCCAGTGCACAGTATCACCCACATCTCTCCATCCCTGCCAGGGGCTGTCCTGGGACTGGTGGCAGTGTAGCCTTGGCACCCTCCTCCAGCTGGGCTGCCTCATCACTTCTTGCTCAGCCACCCAGATAAAGCAGTTTCCTCTTGACAGTTGCTGAGACCTGGGGGATGGAGGAGGCTGTCCCAGGCTCATCTCTCCCGCTCCAGAGTGATAAGGTTGTTGAGGGTGCTTGGCCCCATGTCTCCTTGTGGTGCCTACAGCCCAATGCTGCTGTGCTTATGCAGGTCCCAACTCACTCTCCTCCCCACCATGCCCTCAGGCTGAAGCAGGCATGCCGGGAAGGGCTAGAAACACATGGCAGTGTGTGCTTCCCATGGGGATGGAGAGCATCTTGGGCTCCCCCAAACCAGACTGCGCTTCATGCAAGCAGATGGTCACTGATGCCATGCCCAGCGTCACCAGTGGGTGCCTGTATGGGCTGCAGTGCTGCAGGCATGCCAGAGGGTGAACCTGCTGGGAGTTCTCCCTGTGCCACCTGCCTGGATGCAGGGGCTGGGGATCCTGGTTCCAGGACAGCTGAGGAACTGAAAACTGTCCCTTGCTTAGGGACCATTTGCCAGGGAATCCACCCAGCCTCTCAGATCTGCCTTGTCTTTTCCAGCTGTTTCTCCTCCAATGGCTCCTTGATTCCCCAGGAGCTGAGGTCCCCCTGCGTCCACTCCCTGTGCTTCAGGACGAGGGCTTTGTGCCTGCCACAGCATGGTACAAGCCTGCTTGGTGTGCTCCAGAGTTCATAACGGCAGCCTGACAGCCCAGGCAGCCAGGGCAGACATGGACAAGACAGACAAGCCCAGTCCCTCTGCCAAGAAGCATGTACGCCTTCAGGAGAGGTGAGTGTGGTGCCTACAGCCCCAACCCTGCACTGCCTGCCTCAGCCCAGATGGTGGGTATCCAAGGCACTGCTCATCCCCAGGCCTTGGGCTCCCACAAAATTCCTTCCCCCAGCCCAGTCCTGCCAGCCCACTGCCTGTTGACTTTTGCAGATGTCAGGTCTGAGCATGGGGGCAGCCCTGACCCCCCCTCCCCAGCCCAGCCCAGGCCAAATCCTTTGGGGACTTTCCAGCAAAAAGGCCAAATGATCAGTTAATTCCTTGTTCCTCAACCCATCCAGTCTTCTGATGTACCTACCTGCCCCTTTTTTTTTCATCCTATGTTATTCTGAGCCTGGCTTTTGCTTGGTGTGGGGTGATTTTAATGGACGATGTGGTGGGACGGGCTGCCCTGCTGTCCTGAGATGGCAGAGGGTCAGGCAGGGACCCCTTTGCCTTGCAGGAGGGGCTCCAACGTGTCACTGATGCTGGACATGAGCTCGCTGGGGAGCGTGGAGCCCATCCAGCCTGTCTGTACGCCTCGGGACATCACTCTGAAGGTCCTGAGGACATTCAGCCACGTGCTGAGGAGAGAGGAGCTCCAGGAACGTGCCCAGAGCCTGACACAGCTCCAGGATGAGTTTTCGGTGTGATGCTCCCCTCCCCTCTCCCTTCTCACATGAGGAATGGCAGGGGCTGGCGGTGGGGAGACTGGCAGGGGTGGTCATCTTCGAGGGAGGCTCTGAGCCCAGTCGTGCTCCACAGTGCCTGTGGCAGGGAAGCTGATGTGGGCAAACAGGGGTGAGGGGTGCCCTGGGTATCCACTGGCTGCCCGCTCCCTGGTGCACACAAGTCCTCTTTGTGTCACTACCCCTGTCCTCCCGTGCCAAGCTCTTCTCCTATGGTGGCCTGTCTGGAAGGTGTCCCACCACATCTGGGGTAAGGACAGGGCTCATGCCAGGACCTGACGTCTCTGGTGATGCTGCTAGGTCCCTGGGTCACCCTCTCATTGCCTGGGGAACAGCTCTGCCATGACAAGGGGACACAAACAGCAACAATGAGGTTTGCCTCACAGTTGTTCTCTCCTCCTGCAGAAAATCCCGCCCAACTTCGTCAGTCCAGAGGAGCTGGAGATCCCTGGACATGCCTCCAAGGACAGATACAAAACCATCCTCCCCAGTATGTGCCACTGCATCCCTTTGCCTCACATTTGCTCAGGTGCCATGTGCAAGGAAAGGCGGCGGGGGGGGGTGTGTGTGTGTATGTGTGTATGGGTGTGCGTGGGTGTGCGTGGTGCGCGTGGGTGCTTGTGTGTGGTAGAGGGGTGACTGTCAACAGGGTGGGCACTCCTGTGTGCTCTGGGTGTTCCTGCTGTACTTGTTCCTGCTCCCCATGTTGCAGGAGCTGGGTGCTGTATTGCAGGGGCTGCACACTGTGTTATTGAGTGTTATGGGGAGCTACTCCTTGGGTGTATTCCCAGGGTATGCAGTGCATGACATCTCAGCCTGGGTTGCTGCTTGCCACCATGTGGACCTTACATGTCCCAGGGGCATGTTGCTGAGGGTATAAAGGCTGAGAACGTTGTAGGAGGAGTCATTTGGGCTCCAGTGAGGCACTGTGGGAAGGCCCTGGGCAGTCATTGCCTGATGGGTGAGTCCCCCTCCATGGTCACTGTGGTACAGGCAGGTTTGGGCTTTGTTGGCTGTATCCTGCCATCGTAGTGAGGATGAAGTGGGCCAAGACAGAGCCTGAGGGAGGATTCAGACAGGTCTGAGCATGGCATGGAGCTGGGAGGACTCAGTCTCCAGCCACTGGAGCTGAGGTGGGGACAATAGGCAGGGTCAGGCTCTGAAAGTCTGTCCCTGGGGTAATGGTTGTTATGTCTTTCAGATCCTGAGAGCCGGGTCTGTCTCAGGAGAACAGGGAACCAGGAGGAAGATAGCTACATAAATGCCAACTACATCACAGTGAGTGTCCTGCCTGGCTGGAGAGCAGGTGGTCTCCCTTGTCCTGCAGTCCACAGCTCACAGGGCACTGGGCTGCAAACTCCTGGGTGCTGTAGGTGCCATGCTGGGACCTGCATGCCAGGGCACTGACAGTCGCCTGCTGTCCTGTGCCTGCCCAGGGGTAGCAGTCTAAACTTGCCATCCCTTTCTGAGCTGCAGAGATGTGGCTCCACCTGTGCAGGGCAGACACACTGTCCTTTTGGTGGGAAAGTCTCATGAGGTGCCTGCTCTCAGCTTCTGCTGCTTGGGGGAGTTGAACACCCATATGGGCTCCCTCGCAGTGGCTTCTCCATCTCTTCCTCACGCTAGCCCGTTGTCTGGCAAAGCCACAGGAAGTGAGCCATGTCAACAGAGCATCGCAGCCTGGTGCTGTTCAACCCAATACAGGAGTTTCCTCTCCTCTCAGGGGGTTTGTTGCAATTTCCAGAGAAGAAAGCTAATGAAGGCATGCACACGGCTTATCTTTGACACCTGGTAGAGTCCTTTTCCACAGACTGAGGAATCCCCAGACCCAAGGATGTTACTTCAGACAGCCTGATTTATGATAATCATTCTCCTCTGCAAATGACCCCTTCCAGGCTGCAGTCATACTTGTGCTGAACCATACGTCGTCCTAAATCAGGCTTTTGTGTCAGCCAGATACTGGCTTTGCCTGGCTGGTAGGCTTCTTTCTGAGCAACTCAGCTCATTTCAGCATCCTGCCCCTTGGGACAGGCCAGGGGCGCTGGGAAGCAGAGGTGGGCCACAGCCACTCTGGGTGCATGGCAGCAAGGAGAGTGTGGGAATGTGGGACTCAGAAAAGTAGCCCACAAAATTGCCTTCTGGTAGGATGGAGAGACCTCTGGAAGGTGATCTGAGGGTGCAAGTTTGAGCTGGAGTGCATTTATTAGCATTTCTTTTCCGATGGTGTTCATAGGCATGATCTAACAAGAGCAGCAGTGTGAGCGGCCAGTATCCTGTGGCGAGGGTCAAAGTCTGACTTTGGACACAGGAGCACCATGCCTAAAACTTCTGGGAGACATGCTGGTCCCAGTGAGGGTCTGAACACAGGCAGCAGAGGACTACTTTTAGAGTAGTAGTCTTCCTGAAGCAGCCTGGCACCATGCAGCTTCTCATTGGGTGACACCATCACCCTGTCCACACGCATCAGGGTGTATGTGAGCATGTGGCATCTTCTCTGTCTCCCACAAGTGCTAACAAAAGTGTACAAACACTGCCCATCCCTATCTCACACACACATGCACATATATGTGCACACACCTGAGCACAGAAGTGTCTACATGTCCTTGTGTGGAGCTGGTATTTCCTGACCCCTTCCTTCTACTTACCTGTCCAAGGGTGCCATGGTGCAGGAATTTATGGCCATATCAGCAAATTAGCCACCCAGCCTGGCTCTGGCATGCTTGGAAGGCAGTGGAAGGCAGTGAGTCTGGAAGAGCTGTGCAGGTGTTTGATCACATCAGCCCACACCTGAGACTGAATGTTTTTCCTGCAGACCATATTCCATGAAATGTTTTTGAGCACAAGGAGCAGGTAAATTCCCAGTGCTGACACCTCCAGGTCTTACTGCAAGTCTCCTTCTGAAGGAGAATCATGTTTCCTAGGAAAAAAATAATAATTTTGAGACTATGAGAAAAGGGCTATACAAAATGTTCCTGAAAATGTTCCTGCCCCTTGGCTGGGCCAGTGCATTTTCTTGTGGGACCAAAGCTGTTAACAGGATTGCTGGAAAGACCTGAATTAAATCACAGGGGCCTGGATGCATTTTTAACTGAGATCTTTTTTGACAAAGCCATAAAGCTCTGCCCGGAGTGCTGTGTGCTCACATTGCCAACTGCTGTGTGTGCTATGGGTGCTGTGGGTACTGTGGGTGCCTCCCCCAGCATCCCCAGGGCATCCTCAGCCGAATCCCTGACTTCTTGCTGTATCGCCAAATTGCATCTCCAGCTGGGAGCTGGAGTAACATGTTACTGACCCTGGGCTTTCCCACCCCTCTGCCTGTGCTGCCCTACAGCTCCTGCCAGCTGCCACAGCACGCTCTCCTCTCTGCTGGGCCACCAGCACTGCCCAGGAGACCGCGGTGTGGAGCAGGAGCTGCACATGGCTCAGAACTTCTCCAAGGTTTTCTATTTCTTTGGCAATTTTATACTGGGGGAGGAAGCGACCATAGAGGCAGAGGATGCTTAGAGTTGTGAAACAGAACCTGTAGCAGGGGCAGGGCAGGGGCCCGTGCTGACCACCTCTCCAGGGGTCCCCAGACCCAGCCTTTCCACTGCTGGGTGCTGCTACATCCCCTCCTGAGCTTGGCGGGGAGGGAGGACTGGTGGGACCCAGCTGGGACCATCCCAGCTCTCAGCCAGAGCAGGTCTTGATGTCTTCTGATTGTCCTCGGGGAAATGCCTCTGGTGAGAAGTGCCCTCTATATGTGAGCCCTGGCTTGCCAATGCCAATGTGGGTACACATGGCTTGCTGCATAGGCTTGCTCCTGGCTTGTGGGACCAGGAGGATGGGGATGATGTCTGGTAGTTCCTGATCAGGTCTATAAAAGCACTTTGAGGACAGGACTAGTAGGAAATAGTTGAACAGGTTACTCAGAGAGGTGGACGATACCCATCCCTGGAAACATTCAAGGTCAGGTTGGACAGGGCTCTGAGCAATCTGATCTAGTTGAAGGTGTCCCTGCTTATGGCAGGGCATTTGGACTAGGTGACCTTTAAAGGTCCCTTCCAACCCAAACTATTCTGTGATTCTGTGATTCTAAACAGCCTGTGTGGCTCAGCCTCTCACCTGTAGCAGAAGACAAGCACTATGAAACTTGGGGTGGCCTGGAGACAGGCTCCCCTCAAACATCAGGGTGTCCCCCAGTGCCACTTGTGACCATGTGCTTGCCAGGGCTATGCGGGGCGGCCCCGGGAGTACATTGCCACCCAGGGACCCATGCTGAACACCGTGACCGACTTCTGGGAGATGGTGTGGCAGGAGGAGGCGCCTCTCATCGTCATGATAACCAAGCTCCAGGAGCGCAAAGAGGTACCGTTGTCCCTCCCCAGGGCCAGCACACCCAGCAAAGGCTGGAGTGGAGTAATAGCAGAATTATGTGAGATAAATGTGGGGTCTGAGCACCCGCTTCCTTTCTCTGCTTTGCTCTCAGAGGGGACCCTGACAGATCACACTCAGAGAAGGAGAGCCCCAGGGCTGCAGTCTTGGCCCCATCCAGAAAAGCCTCTCCTTCTCACATGGCCTCTCGTGCTCTGGGCACACTTTGCCAGCTGGATAATAGGATAAAGAGATTAGGGCAGCTCCTGGGAGAGGGAGCAGAAGCAGCGGTCTGCAGTCTCTCCAGTGCTGAGACGCTCTCCTCCTGGGTTGGGAGCTCTCAGCTGGTGGATCCAGGCTGGGACAGGAGCTGGAAGTGCTGTGCCCTGCATGGCGGCTGCCCTGTGCCTCACCTGGCATCCCTGGCTCCACATCCAAGGTGCACTGGCTTGGGAAATCACCCTCTCCTTCCTGGCCATGTCCTTCCTCCCTTCTCTACCCATCTGGTGCAGCAACCCTGTGTGCTCCACCAGCCAGGCTGGGACCTCCTGGGTCTGGCAGGGCATGGACTGGACCGGGCACATCTCCTGTGGGGCTGGGGATTGCTGCACACCCTGGGGTCTGAAAGCCATATGGGAAAGGGTGCAGGGGGAGCAGACATGGGGAGAGGGATCTATCCCATCCGTAGCCTGTGTTCTCTGTCACTCCATATCCAGTTTCCCCACTCCCTGACACCTCCCCGGGTGATGCCCCTTCCCAAGAGCACTGAGCAAAGCATAGTTCAGACATCCAGTGGGTGCCTTGAGCACCTGCATTGCCGCAAACCCTGCCTTGTTCTTTCAGAAATGTGTCCACTACTGGCCTGAGAAGGAGGGCACCTATGGCCCCTTCACCATCTGCGTGCAGGGTGTGAGCGAGTGTGTGGAGTACGTGGTCCGGGATCTCTCCATCCAGGTGGGTTCGAGCTCCATCCTGGGGTCGAGAGGGGGACCCCAGCAGGGCCCAGCAGTGCCCCCAACAGCCCTGGTTTTCAAGTGAGATGGCAACACTGTGTGACAGAAGAGCAGAAGGCTCATGGCTTGGAGAGCTGGGTCTTATGAACCCCCTGCCAGAGGAAGGGTCTGCAGAGCTCTTGCCTGCCCAAGAAGGCTGAGAGGGAACAAGACCCAGCCCTGGAGGGGAGAGGAGAGGGAATCAGTTAGGGACAGCTTCTTTATTAGCCCTTTGCTGTTTGCACTGTGCCATTGGACTCTGCCCCATGGGCTCTCTGTAGTCACTCTGGGCTGACACTAGCCCAAAGGATCTTGCTGGCTTTGCCTGGACTGTGGGATCAGTATTGGGACACTCTGTCTATTCCCATCTTCTGGGATGGGACATCTCCCAATGTTCCTGGCTCAGGAATCTCTCCTGGGTGTTTGGCAGAAGCACAAAGAGTAGTTTGGGAGGAGAGCAGATGACATGGTCACAAGCTGCCTGGCCTCTGCTTGAGCTAGACTCCGTGTCTTCATTTGGCTCAGCCCAGCGAGCCTGTGCTCCCACATCCTGATTTCTCTTTCTTCTATGCTGGAAAAGTTTGAAGGTGAATGTCGCCAGGTCAAACACATCCTCTTCCCTTCCTGGCCGGACCAGCAGACGCCCGAGTCAGCCAAGCCCCTGCTGCACTTGGTGGCCAAGGTGGAAGAGACTCTGCAGGCTGCAGCCAGCCCAGGGCCCATCGTTGTGCACTGCAGGTAAGAGCTTTCCCCTCACCCAAGCCCTTGCGTATCCTTCACCTTGGGGTCAGCCTGCAAATGCTGGAGGGGAAAATCCCTCCAGATTATGAGCTGGTTGCACTGTGGTGCAGAAGTCCCAGGGCACAGTATCCCCATAGCAGAGTTATTCAAACAGCAAATCTTGTCCTGGCATCAGGATGATGGCATTAGCACAGTGCATACTAGCCCAAAAAGAAATCTGGTTTTGCACCTGGGTCTGCAAATGTCAAGGTGGGAGCAGGAGAACTATGCAGGGTTGAGACTCAACCAACAGACCCACAGCTCAGGCTCCTGCTTCCTCTGCCACTAATCATGGCAGCAGGACTCAGCTATGACACTTTTTCAGGGCAGTCCTCCTGGAGGATGTGGCCTCTGTGTATTTTCTCTCCCTGCTAAGTGAATTTAGGGACAGTGGAGCAGAGAGGCCTGTGGACAGTGGAGACTCGTCCCTGTGCAACACACATGGCATGCGATGCCACAGGCTGACCCACCCCAGGGCAAACCGGTGGGTGCCTGGGGTTAGAGCTGGGAGGGGGGTGCAGAGACCCCTGCACCGTGCAGGGACAGGGGCGAAGACTGGATTGGTGCTTCCAGAGCCACCTCAGCTGGGCTGTGCCAACATGGCAAGACCCCCTTGCCATGGCCGAATGATGCCAGCCCCCATCTTTTGGTCCCCGGCTGAGAAAGTTGGTCCCCAGTTGGTCTGGGACCAGGACCCCAGCATCCTTCTAGGAAGAAATGGCAACAAATCAATCCAGGGGTATGTGCAGCTCAGACAGATTAGAGCCCGGGCAGTGGATGTTGGTGGTGCTCAGCACGGCTGCCTCTGTCCCACAGTGCAGGGATCGGCCGGACAGGCTGCTTTATCGCCACCAGGATGGGTTGTCAGCAGCTGAAGAACAAAGGGGAGGTGGACATCTTGGGAATCGTGTGCCGCCTCCGCATAGACAGGTGGGTGCTCAGAGCAGGGTACTCCTCAGAAGGTCCTGCTGGCTGCCAAGCTGGGGAGGAGAGATGTGGGAGGGACGTGGGGATGGGCATCATGAGGGGGCATGGAGACAATTTTTGATGGAGACCGGAAGAGTTGCTGAAAGATACAGATGTGGTGACAGCAAACGATTGCTCAGTGCCGGACTGGTTTTGCTGTCAGGTCTATTGTAGCTTTGGGGACCTGCGGATGTGAGGGAGAGGAGAGCCACTTTGAACCTGGCAGCTGGTCTGCTTCTTCCAGCTCAGCCACTAAATTCAGAAACATTCGATTTTGCCACTTTTTGAGAAGAAGTACTGGTAAAAATTAGAGCCAAATTCATTGCTAATCTGCCTTTTGAACAGCCAAGAAATGCTTCTGTGCCCAAATACATTTTGGGCAGGTCTGGTGCCAGTTTCAGATGTACCTGGACGTGGTGGCTGAAGCAGAAATATTTGTGCCTCAGGAGCAGGGAGCCAGGGACGGGGCTGTGGGCTTTGGCGAGGTGTCAGCAGGATCTGCCTTTCACTTGCAGAGGCGGGATGATCCAGACAAGTGAGCAGTACCAGTTCCTCCATCACACGCTAGCTCTCTATGCTTCCCAGCTGCTGGAGGCAGGAGGCCATTAGCGCAGGGCTCCTGCTGGTCTCCCCGCTCCAACCAATCCTGCGCCGTCTGCGGGGACACCTCCACCACAAACCCTCCTGCTGCTGCCAGGCCACAGAGCAGCAGCACAAGTATCCCAAGATGAGCACAGCTTAGCAAACCCATGGAGATTACAGCCTTGCAACCCTGGGGATGAGCAGGGTTTGGTGGGTTCACAGGAGGGGTTCCATAGGTGCTCGAGGTGGCCATTGCTTCTGGCTCAAGGCAGATTTCACCCCTGGAAAGAAGCTTTGGCTTTCAAAACATGCAACGTTATATCCTCAACCAGAAGAGCAAGCTGTGCAGAAGAACTGAAGCTGGGAACACAGTTTGCCTTATAGCTGCAGAGAAATGTTTAGCCTGTTAGACGCGAAGCTGGTACAACTATCCTGCAAACAAACAGAGCCCCTCTCCTAATTTCACATCAGGAGATATGCACACAGGGCTGGGCTTGCTCCTGACACGTCCCAAGATGCTTTCCTTGCTAAAGATACACCTTGATGATTTAGCACAATAAGTGCACAGTTGATTGCCTTTGGTACATGGCTTTGTTTTCCTCTCCACCCTTGGCCAACACCTTCTCAACAGCCTTAAAGTAGGCTAAATGTGGCTGCAGTTCTGCAAGCTATGTATTCCCTTTTGTTACATGATGGTGGGAGTTTCGCACTGTTGGATTTTTGCTGAAATCAGAACAAGGTAAATTCTGGATTTTGTTAAGAATATTTTTTTCACTGATAAATTCAGGGGAAAAAAGGAAGAAGATGGAGAAGCATTTTGGCACAAAGTATGGAGAAGTAAAAATTCTGTAAAATACTTTAACTTTATACAAAGCTGGCCTTCAGCTGGTGGGTGTTGCACAGGCCGTTGGGCAGTGAGGACTGATAAAGAGCTGGGGGGCACCTAGCCTGTGCCTTCCTGTGCCCCAAAGCCCTGAGGTGGCCCACTTGCTGGGTGAGATCCAGGGGAAAAAAGGGTCAGTCCTTCTGCTGAGAGAGTCTGAACTTGCCTCGTCTCCTGGAGCATCCCCAGATCAGGGCTGTGTGCATGGAGCCCCCTCCACCACTCTGAAGTTCCCCAAAATGCAGTTGAACGGCTGCCAATGGTTTTGCCCTAGTGCCTGTTATTCAGGCTCTGTGGCTCTCTTGGGAGGAAAAATGATGGAATAAAAAAAGAAGTTTCATCCTTCACTCTGCAGTTCTGACTTGTCATCAGCCCATCAGTCCAGAAAGCCGGGGGTCCTCAGTCCAGTGTCATTGTCCCCCCCAGTATCCCATCCTCACTGCTCCTCTCCTCACTCCTCTCCCTGCCCCTCTCCATTTCCTCTCTATAAAAGCTGTAAACGAGCAAGTGAAGCAGCCTCGTCCAGGGACAGGTAGTGAGCCAAAGTTGGCATCTTTTCCCTAATCTCACTGGGCATAAGAAGCAAACCCAGTGGCAGACGAGTTATGTCCCACTGTGTGAAAATACTCAATATTACAGAAATTATCATGTGTTGCGGAGCTCTGGTAGTCCTTATTAGTGTTTTTCAATGTGTTTTCAGGCTCTCCAGATAGAATACTTGCCAGGGCACTTCCAATAGCACAATAAAGCCATGTTAAAGCATCTGTTCACTGCAAGGAGAAAATCCTTCTGGAGGAATGTCTCAGAGGGTGTACAGAAGAGTGACAGACAATGGGAGACCCTCTGCTAGCACAGCCCCCTCCCACAGCACCAGGAACAAAACCACGCCATGGTCCTGCAGCAGGAAATCCCCCAGATTTGAAGTAATGTCCTTCAACCTGCCATGTCTGGATTGCCCCTGCAATCTCTGTACCAGCTGCCAGGTCAACCCTTCCTTGTGCCACTGAGCCTGCCCAGCCAGGCACTGCTGGGGGATCTTGGTCTCTGCAGGGCTCCTGCCTGGTGCTTGAGCTCTTGAAGAGACCACAGAGCCTTCACAAGCCCCTGGAAGGTCAAGACTTTGCCTTCTCCATTAATGTTGCTTTTGATGGTGTCTCTGAAGCCACCAATGGAAGTTTTCAGGTCTTCTGAGACAGGCTTATTCAGCTGACCCACAGCATCTTGCTTTCCAAGTCTTTCCTCCCCATATTGCCATCAGGCAGGCGAACTTGAAGACCCTACTAGATGGTCCAAGGCATAGTCTTTCCCCACACTTCCTGGACATGCACCATTTTTCTTATGCTTTCAGCTCAAGAGGAGAGTTCTTAGGGCAGACTTGCAGCAGGAGCTGCATTGGGGGTCTCACAAGACACTCAAGGAGCAGTGCTAGGACCAGTGGCTGGGTAGGGAGTGTTGTCACCTCCTTTCAGATCCCCCATTGGGTGCTGGGAGCCTTGCAGTTCAGCTGTCTGATGCAGGTTACAATCAGTTCAGCAGTTTTCCTGTTGTCATGATTTCAGCCAAATTTACCAAAACCAGATTGACAGATGGCCCTTCCCCTCCCCACCCCTAAAAGAGAGGAGAGGAAGAGTTAAAGAGATTTAGAAGTTTAGAATGAACTAAACTACTTTAATGAAGAAATTTAATATTAAAATCGAAAAGAAGAAAATAATTAAATAGATACAATATATACAAAACCATATCAAGCTCCCAGGATGATG
>JAOXJM010000013.1:217273-228909 GCA_026413425.1 Tringa solitaria | reverse complement strand
GGGCGCGCGGCGCGCGGACAATACCGGGGCGGCGGCAGCGGCTCGGCCCGGCCTCGATCGGCCCCGAACGGCCCCGGACAAGCTCGGCCTCGCTCGGCGCGGCCCGGCCCCCGCTCTGCTTCGGCCTCGATCGGCCCCGCTCAGCCCTGCTCGGCTCGGCCCGGACCTGCTCGGCCCCTCGCTCGGCCCCGCCCGGCCTGGCACCATGCTGGCGCTCTTCAACAAGCTGCTGGACTGGTTCCGGGCGCTGTTCTGGAAGGAGGAGATGGAGCTGACCCTGGTGGGGCTGCAGTACTCGGGCAAGACCACCTTCGTCAACGTGATCGCGGTGAGCCCCGCCTGTCCCCCTCCCCCCATCGTCCCCCTGGGGAGCGGCTGGGCTGTGCGCCTGCCCTCGGGCGGAACCCTGGCTCCTCGCCTGCTCCATTGCGCCCATCGGGCACCCCCCGGCTGTCCCCACAGTTACTCTGCCCTATTGCACCCCAGCCCAGAAATGCAGGGAGGAACGGGGGGGTGCGGGCCAGGGAGGGCCCGGGCAGGTCCTGGCCTTTCCTCCTCGCATCCCCGGTGCCGAGCGTGGCGGCTCGGGGCCCGCCGGCGGAACAGGCCCTGGCAGGATCCCGGCCCCCGCCTGCCGTTCCCGGCCGGGCCTCTGCCACTGGCGGCCGCCAGTCCCTCCCTGGGTGGCCGCTGCCGCCTGGCGTCGCGGCGACCCCTGGGGCCGGGGAAGCTCCTCTCCTTGTCCCCTCCACAGCAGGCGCTTTGTCATTGCCGGACCCTGCCGCCACGAAGGACCCCGCCGGGCTCGGTGCCACCAGGTTTTTTTGCTCGGTGGCCGGTGTAGGAGGTTCTGTGTCTTGCGACCTCCATCCCTTCCTTGGCCAGCGCCCACCGGCTGCCCAAAGGGGCCAGCAGCACCTGCCCCAGGGACCCTCCAGCCCCGGTCTCCTCCAGAGGGTCCCTGGATCTGGCGGAAGAGCAGGAGCTGGGGGCTCTGGATCCCGAAGCCCAGGGTGGGGTTTCACACATGGGGATGGTCGACTGGAGTCTCCCCTCTTGGTTTTTGGGTTGTTCTCACCCTCTCCCAGCAAGGGAAGGGGCAGGTTTGGGCTGTTGCTCCCAGGGGGTTTCAGGAGGGAGGTGGATACAGATCTTCTGGCTCTCCTGGTTCCCCCGTGGCCCCCCTCGTCCACACAAGTTGCTTCACTCAGTGCCTCGGTTCCAAAGCAAAGCGAGTTATTTCTGCTTGCTCGAGGCACTGGAAGCTGCTGGGCTGTCAAAGGTGATTTTGCAGCTAATTTGGAGGCTTCGTTGCACTGCGGTTGTGCTCCCCGGGAGGGTTTCCCTTGGTGCCAGGTGCTGCAGGGACAAAAATGTCCTTCTTGAAATGCCATGGGGCAGAGGGAGGACACCCTAAGATGCTTTTTACCCCAGAGACAATGGAGTTCCTGCTCTCGAGCTGTTTTGCTGGCAGTCACTACTCGCTGCTCAGGTCTCATGTGGTTCTCCCAGCAGACCCATGCCAGCCTCAGGGGACAGGCGGCTTTGTGGCTCTGTGAAAGTGACCACAAGCACCAATCCTTTTTTGGGGTGACGGTGTCCTCAGCATTTGTATGTTTAATAGTCCTTTTTTACAGTTCCATGTTGGGGTGGGACACGGCTGTGACACGTGGACAGGTCCTGCTCTGGACCCACCATACACTGCTAGCCTGTTAATTGCAACACAGGCTGCATTAATAATGGAAAAGTAATTTAACACCTTTTTAAATAACTGGATAAGCTTTAAAGGGTAATGGAGCTTTATCCCAAACCTGCTGGGCTGTTTTTCCTGCGCAGGACTGGAAATCACTGGGGATGGTCCATATCCTTTTGCAACGGCTCTTTTGCCAGCCCGGCTTCCCTGTCTCCCTGTGTCCCCTCCTCTCCCCGCCATGTCTGCAGCAGACGGGGCTCAGCATGGGCCTCGGGGGGTCCTGCTTCTGCAAGTAAGGACTTCATACCTGGCAGTTTTGCTGTGTGCAAGTTCCAGCCTGCAAGACCCATGCACCAGGCGTCTTTCCACTTAGCCTGGATTGCTGGTGGAGAGAAAAGTGACATCCAGGACATAGAGCAGCTTCATGGTCTGCTGGTGCATTAGGAGATCTGTGGTGGAGCGTTCAGCAGCCTTGCAGAGAGTCAGGCTCAGGGTGCTGAGCAAGGAGCTCAGACTCTGCTGCAGTTTTGCCTCTGTATGTGAATTTATTTGAAAAGTTCAGATTTTGTGGCAGATGCCACATAAAAAAGAGGTGCTGGCCTTTGAGAAGGGGAAATAGCTGTGATTTGGGCTTTGGGGAGGGGAAAAACCTGAAATGAAAAGTATCAGATTTTGGCATTGTTGGGGAGATCTCCCAAGAAATCTCCGCAGGTGTAGGTGATGCTCCCCAGCCCGCAGAGTGATACAGGCACTGCGGCTGGAGCTGTTCTGCGTTGGCACTGTCCTCATCTTCCAGGATTTTTAGCTGCACCTGGCTGAAAAGTGGAATCCAGTTGCTTGGAGGATTGGGTGGTTTCCTACAGTAACCCAGAACCATGACTGTGCTGGATGAAGGCTTGGCTGAAGGCAGCCACCGTTGGAGAGGATGACTCCTTCTGGGTCACCTGGCTGGGGGTTTTATGTTCTAGGGCTTGTTTTTCCTTTTTCTGGCTGTTGGGAGCTCAAGCTTGAAGTCCTTTGTGCAAGGAGGAGTTGAAAGGCTGTTAAACGTACCTGGTCTTAGTTTTAACCTGAAGCTGGTGGGCTTTTAGTTGCCTTTTCTCCACTCTGGGGTTGATGAGGGCAATACTTGAGGGTGCTGAAAGCCCCTGAGTGGGTGCTGGGGCTCAAAACCTGTCAGTGCAGGACATGTTTAGAAAAAGTAAGTGATTTGCTGCTTTTGATTCAACATTGCATATGTTCCACCTGCGCTAGAGAGCCTTGCAAGGGAGCGAAGCCGCAGAGATTGGGTGCTGGGGTGTTGGACCTGCATGGTGGGGGAACTGGGGCAGCATCCTGCACTTGTACTCCACTTAGAAACTGATTCAAATCAATGCTGCAAGATGAAACCATGTCAGCCTCATGGCATCAGGTAGGATGATGGATGCTGTGGCAGCTGGCCAGCTCTCCAACAGTGCTGCTGGTGGAGGCATGTCCCGACAGCAGCTCAGAGGACTGCAGAGCTCAGTTCCTGCTCCCACCTATTCTCAGAGGGCCACCATCCCCCTCTGCTGACCCATTTTTGCAGGGTGTGTTTGGGTGTCTGAGCCTGGGATAGGACGTGGCATCTCCAGGTCCTGCAAGGTCTCCAAGGATTGCTGGGGAGGTAGAGAAGAGAGATGCTCGTGGAAATGCTGAGAGAGAAGCAAGATCTTATTCTGACGCATTTTCACTGGTCAGTCTGGCACTGACCTCTCCCAGTAACTCTGGATGTGCCCCTTGTGTGGGGTCTGGCAGGGCCAGGATGGGGTGGGAGGTGGACGTGGGTCCTCCTGCTGGGTGGTCATTCTGCCTCAAGATACAGAGTCTGAGCCCTCAAAAGCTGCTTCCATTGCACCTCAACTTCATAATGCAGAAGGTGGTAGGTTTTTTTGGGGAGGCTTCTCCATGTTTCTGGAAGAGGAGAAGGAGCTGGCTGGGGCACTGTCTTCCCTTGGTACTGCAAGCTCTGTCAGCCTGAGCAAAGAAAAAATGGACAGTGCTTTTTTTTTCTGGGATCATAGAGTCATGGTTTGGGTTGAAAGGGATTTTTAAAGGCCATCTAGTCCAACACCCCTGCAATGAGCAGGGACATCTTCACCTAGATCAGGTTGTACAAAGCTCCATCTAACCTGACCTGAACGCTTCCAGGGATAGGGCGTCTGCCACCTCTCTGGGCAACCTGGGCCAGTGTCTCACCACCCTCAGCGTAAAAGATTTCTTCCTTACATCTGGTCTAAATCTACCCTCTTTTAGTTTAAAACTGTTACCTTTTGTCCTATTGCAATAGGCCCTACTTAAAGGTCTTTCTTACAAGTCCCCTTTAAGTACTGGAAGGTCACTACTAGGTCTCCTCCACGCCTTCTCTTCTCCAGGCTGAACCCCCCCAACTCTCTCAGCCTGTCCTCCCAGCAGAGGAGCTCCAGCCCTCCCAGCGTCTCCGTGGCCTCCTCTGGCCCTGCTCCAACAGCTCCATGTCCTTCTGATGTTGGTGGCCCCAGAGCTGGAGGCAGCGCTGGTGGGGGGGGATGTCCCCAGAGCAGAGCAGAGGGGCAGAATCCTCATGCTGCTGGGGGTGCAGCCCAGGGTGTGGGGGGCTTTTTGGGCTGCCAGCACATGTTGCTGGCTCATGGCCAGCCTTTCATCAACCAACGCCCCTAAGTCCTTCTTGGCAGAGCTGCTCTCCATCCCCTGCCCTGTATTGATACCAGAGCTTGCCCTGACCCAGTTTCAAGACCCTGCACTTGGCCTTGATGAACCTCATGAGATTCACATGGGTCCACTTCTCTAGCCTGTCCAGGTCCCTCTGGATGTCATCTCATCCCTCAGGCTTTTCAACCACACCATTCAGCTTGGTGTCATCAGCAGACTTGCTGAGGTTGCACTCCATTCCGCAATCCATGTCATTGATAAAGATGTTAAACAGTACTGGTCCCAGTACAGACCCTGGTCCCAGTATGGACAAGTGATACCTGAGTGTGGGTCATGTCGTCCAGAGCAGAAATGTAAGCAGGTTGAAGGGCTTGACCAGAGTCCTCCAGGTGGGCAGTGGGAGCATCTTACTACTGCTTGGCAAGAAACCCCAAACAAACCCATCTGCTTGCCCTGCAGCGCAGCATGCTGCAGAGCCACAGTCTGGTCCCCTCGGGCTCTCCAGGATCTATCCTGCAGCTGGATCTACCAGATCTACCGTCTGCCAGATCTACCATCTACCCAACCTGGCATCCTCGGCACCAGCCCTCAGCTTGCTGCGGTGCCATTCAGTCCAGAGATGCTCCGTGCAGCCCAGGTGGGTAAAGCCACTTGGCTTGCTCTAAGCATCGTCCCCATGTATTCGGAATAGCAGGCTCTTGCCTGTGCTCTGGGTTTTGCCAGAAAAGCCGTGGCTGTATTGCTGCCCAGCTTGGAACAAAGGTTTGTGGGACCTGTTGTGCACTGTGAGGGGCTCTGGGGATGCTTGGAGAGGGAGTGAGCCTGGCAGGATGCTCTGTGCCATGCTCAGGCTGCCTTGAAGAAAACAAAACACCATTGTGGCATGGTCTCCAAGCCATTCCTCAGAGGCATGGTGGGGAACCCCAAGTACAGCAAAGGAGAAGCACCTTGGCATTTCACAAGATTTCTGGGACGTTTATGAGAACAAATGTGAGAAAATAGGGTGATAAAGGAATAAAAAGGGTCCATTGCATGTCAACAGGTTGCTGGTCAGTGCCTTTGTCTGGCTGTGCCCTGTGCTCAGCCAGCACAGTCTTTCCTGTTGTATCAAAGTGCTTTTCTGTTTCCCTGGGTAAGTGTCTCTGTCTTCTGTGTGCATGTGTGTGTTTGGGGGTCTGAGCACCAGCAACTGGTCTCCAGATCAGGGTTCAGAGGACCCTTGTCCCAGGTGCAGAGGACAACCATGCTTAGGGCTCACTGAAGTGTCCTTGCCGGGGCACAGGTGAGAAGAGTGACTCTCCCATGCCAGGGCTGATGCACACCAGCATCATGCTGCACTCAGGTGAGGGGATTTGGGGCTTCCGTGTCCCCTGGGCACAGGCATGTGCAGGTGTTGGGGCTGAGCTGCTGTGGAGGCATCTGCCCAGCCACATGTATCCTGTGGAGTGGGTGCCGTCCACTGGGCAAGAGCACTGATGTGTCCTGGAAAACCCAAGTGTAGCCCTTGAATTCCCCCTCAGCATCACCCGAGGTCCAGACATAGCAAAGACCTGCTAATTAAGGAGTGTTGTAATTATTTTATTTTTTTTTTTTACTAAAGAGCACAAAGTTAAAAGGCAGCCTCAGAAGAATGTAAAAACCAGTAAGACTGTGAAGTTAAAGAGCAGCATGAGCCTTGAGCAGCCTGGGTTGGAGATCTCTGGTCTTTCAAAGCAGGGCAACCTTGGAGATTGGTACAGCTTTGAATAACCACGGTCTGCCAGGCTTAGCAGGGGCTTTGTTTCTCTGCCTGGTCCTTTTAGCAACTGCTGGTCTCTGCTCTGGTGCCCCTTGCCTCAGAGGTCCCATACAGATGTATCACTACTTTGTTAACCCTTCAGCGATCAGCTTTTACCCTTGCAGTGAAGCTAGGTGCTGCTTGGGAAGATGTGGCACTTCCTCAGAAGTGTCCTTGTGCGTTTTGCAGGCGTCTGAGGGAGGAGCTGGTGCCCAGGGACCTGGGGGAATGGGCAGAGTCAGGCCAGATATGATCTCAAAACCTGGCGTCTGTGCCTGGTGGATGCTCACTGCCATAGAGGGATGAACAACACGTACACTGGGAGCCGCTAGCTGTGCAGGCTCAGAGCTGTGGACAGATGGCCAAGGAGCAATCTTCTGCATTTTCTCAGGCCTTTTAGCAAAAAGTCCACAAGCTACAGCCTCCTGACAAGTTTGTCCTTGTCCTCAGCTTTCTCCTCTCTTTCCACAGCATGCACCCGCTGCTTGGTTCTCCATTTCTCTTGTTCTGCTTTTTTTTTTTTTATTTTTTTCCAATGGAAAAAGCAAACACAGTCCTCATTTCTGCTAAAAGTGGAGAATGTATCAACATTGCTCTAGTTCTGGGCTTCGTTATGCCTGCTTTTTAATTATTGCCATTATGCAGATTTTGTCTTATGGTTTACTTCTCAGGAGCAGCAGCTTCAGCAGGTGAAAGAGTTGGTTTCTATGGGCACTGCTGAAATACTTGTGTCTCATCTTTACAGCCTTGAAGAAAGTAAGGATTTCACCTAAATTCAGTTTTACCAGTGGCTTCCAGCTCTCCCTGCTGTGGTGTTCCCCAACCATAACATACACACACACACACAGAGATCTCTCGGTTGATCCTCAGACCCTACAAGTTGCTCTGGCAGTTGTCCTGCACCTCCCGCAGCAACCTTATCCAACGGTCTCACCCCTGGGTACACCCACCCTCTGGCTCTTGGGCCACTCCAGGAGCTCAGCAGTGACTGCACGTTCACCCGCGCTCTCTTCGGTTGCTGCACCAGGGACAAGCAGCCTCTGAACCCTGATCTGGAGACCAGTTGCTGGTGCTCAGACCCCCAAACACACACATGCACACAGAAGACAGAGACACTTACCCAGGGAACTGCAGTTTGGTAAGAAGACGGGACAGACCATGCTGGCTGAGCATGGCCAAACATACTGACCAGCAGCCTGTTAACCCTTTTTGTCCCCTTATCCCTCTGTTTTCCCATGTTTGTTCCCGTAGACATCTCAAAAGAATTCTTGTGTAATGCCAGGGTGCTTCTCCCCTGCCGTACTTCAGGTTCCCCGCCTGCCATTGTGTCTGTGGGTAGAGGAACCTGCTCTATCTCTCCTGCGCTGGGAGTAGCTTGACCAGGCTTTTTTTGGGTTTGTCCACCTGTTCTTGCTTCTTTGTGCTCTTTTGTGTGTGTGCAGGTGAGCTTTTTATCTTAGAAATTAATAATTACCTCTGCCAGACTCATCTAGGAGATTCCCTGCAGCTTCCACTTGATTAAACCCAGCTCAGGAAGGAGAGCACAAGGTGTTGTCTTCATGAGGTGCCACCTGTGTCCTGCCAGGCTGCAGACCTATGGTACAGCTGCCGGTAGTGCTGGGCCCTCAGGGACATCAAGTGTGCAAGAATCCCCAGCCCTGCTGCTGATTGCCCCGCCGTGACTGGGATGTCATGGCTGTTTTGGGATGCTGTTCTTGGGGGAAGAAGGAGTGGGATGGGAGAAGATCCAGTTGAGAACAGGGCAACGGCTGGAGGTCTCCAAGAAGCCAGAGCAATGATTGAAGAAGAGGGGGAAACCTCAGCATTGTAGTTCAGTAGAAGACCAAGGGAGACTGAACAATCTCAGCAGCAAGAGTTGGGCCAAGCTGCTCCAGTGCTGAGTTTGTATGAACTGGGTTGGACCATGGGGAGAAGGCAGATGGACACTGGCAGTGACAGAGCATGAGTGTAGAGACATTATGTGTTGGGGGTGGATTGAACACCATGTCTTCAAGGTTCTGTTGCTGGGGCCATCTGTCAGGCCCAACAGGGTAGCCAGAAACAAGGGTGCAGGTACCATGCAGCCAGCTTGTGTGGTTCTATAGTGTTTCACCATGTGAAGATGTGCACTGAATAGCAGAGAGGCTGCTTCCATTTCCTTCAAGAGGGAAAGGGCAAAGCTGCGACCTCCACCTTGTCCCAAAGGACCTGTAGTCCTCTAAAGGTGTTTCCTGCTGCCCCCGTGCTGCAGTGTTGGCTTGGGATGTGTGGTGCAGAGCTGCTCTGCTTTCCTCCTGTCCCACATTGTTCCCTGAACTTGCAGGAGGGCACCTTTTCAGTGCTTTGCTTACATCCGGAGGCTTTTGCTTTTCTCCAGAGTTTCTATAACAGACCCTGTGCTGCCATCAAGTAGTGCTGATGCTGGTGGGGGCTGTACGCGTCCAGCGCCGCGAAGCCTGGGCCAGCAGCGGGTGGTCACACTAGAGTCACCAGCACTTCATGTGGCCATGACCTTTGTCCCTCTGTCCAGATGATGCCTCATTACAGACACATCCTGAATGAGAGCAACCACTAATAAATTTGTAGGCAGTTGTGGGGTCTGTCTGGACAAAGGTGGGAGCAAACATTGCTGCAGCTCTTGTAGATAGATGCCTTCTCCACCTGGGAGTCGAGAGCTGCCCTGCACATCCCCGGGGAGCTGCTGGGAGCATCTCCTATGTGTCTGTGCCTCAGCCTCAGACAGGGTGTTGGGTCAGCGCAGTTTCAGCGCTGCCATCCAGGGTGTTTTGGGCTGTGGTGCAGAGCTGAAGAAGAAGAAGCAGCCCCAGAATTTTCCTTTTCATCTGAGAAACCTCATTTTTATGAAGGAAACCGAGCTTCAGTGATACCATGCTCTAAAAAAAAACCAACAATCAAAAGCCATTAGCTGCATTGCAGGGAGTAGGATGAATCTGTCCTGGAGAGCATCGTCTTGCCTGGCTCCCATGGGCTTACTGGCAGTGCCAGTCAGGCTGGCATCACCTGGGTTGCGGGATGACCTGGCGTATGGCCTGGCTGCCATCTGCAGGCTTATCCCCGGATCCTGTTTTTGCTCTCAAGATCAGAGTGCTCTGGGCTTAGGAAGGCAGCACAGCCTGTTTCAGCTGCGGTAGCATCACTGGGGGCATGGCCAGGAGGGGCCTGTGGATTTTCCACTGTGCTGGAAGCCTGTGATGGTGAATTTCGAAGCTGAGAGGTGCTGCAGAGCCAGACCATGTATGTTAATTGCGGATGGTGGTGGTGAGACCACCTGCTTTGGGATGGACGGGGAGTGGGTGCCTATCCCCATCCCGCAGTGCTATACTTGCCCAGCTCGGGCTGCTGGCCTGCCCATGGTGGTGGTGTCTGGCCGACATGAGTCCCTTCAGCACAGTCCCTCTGCACAGAGGTTTTGAAACCAAAGCATGCTGAGGATTTGGGGCAAAAGTCAGTCTCAGACCCGTGCAGTTCTTCCTTCTTGCTGCTGGCCCTGGGATAGCTCTGTCCTGCCCAGCTCGGAGTGGCAGCCCCCCTTCCCAGGTCTTTGGGTTCCCTGGGAAGGCTGTGCTGCGCTCGGGGACAGCCCTGTCCCCTCCAGTGTGTGCTCTGCAGGAGGACACAGGGCTCCATGCTGGAGGTGCCCTGCGATGCTCAGAGCTCCAAAGAGTTGTACATTGTACGATCTGCTGTCGAAGAAGCATTGCAAAGGCTTGGCTTGAATTTGCCTTTTTCCCATCCAGATGGGGTACTTGGAGTCAAGTGTCTGTCTGTGGGGCTGTGACAGCTCTGCTTGTCAAAGCGACATGTGCTAAGGGCTGGAACAAGCCTGTGCCACTGGTCTTTTTTAACTGTTTCAGAGTAACTTTTTTAACTCCTGGAAGAGCAGCAGCTTTGCAGGTGAAGCTCCTGGCTGCCAGGCACTCCTGCCCAGTGCTGTGCACAAAGCCGGTTGGGGAGGTTCCAGGTGAGAAATTAAACACCCGGCATTTCTCTCTGGGTTGGAGCTTGGACAGAGTTCGGCACTGTGCCACCCAGCAGGAGATGCCTGCAGGAGCATGGGGCTGGGTGGTTCTGGGCATGGTCCAGGTGCTGGTGGGAGCCATCCAGCCAAGGACGCTTTGGACATCTGCCTCTGTCCCACGGAGGACCATGTTCTGGTGGAGATGTGACCTAAGACGACCAGGGGCCAGGCTTTCAGTGCTGCCATCTCCGGTCCCCAGGGAACGGCTTTTTTGTGAGCATATGTGGATATGGGGCTGCAAAACAGCCAGCAGTGATTTACTGAGAGCAGGTCACATCAAAGCAGTGTAATCCTGTGCTAGGAGAGGGTGACAGCTGCCTGGCCACGGCGAGGAGCAGGGCCTGGCCACCTTGTCTCCACGTGCTGCTTGCCAGAGCTGGTGGCTGTGGTATGGAGGCTGAGGTTCTTTCTTTGTGTGTGCCAGTGAGCTGAGGTCCTGCGTGCTAGCCAAGCAGGGAACGATGGCTGAAGTGACAGATGACGTGGTGTCCATGTACCTGTGGCAGAGGATGGGGCTCAGAGTGAGCTGAGGGTACTGCTCACCCTCGCAAAAGCTGGACCCTGGCCACTTCTCCCAGTAACCCAACTGGAAAGTGGTGGGGCTGGGCAGAAAGGTCATTTGTCTTCCAGCCAGGGCACTGAGGCAGGGTGATTTGGCCAGGGTGCTGAGGGGGCCCTGGCAAAACCAGCAATGAACTAGAGCTTGCAAAGACCTCATCCACCCATTGTAGCCACAAAATCCATCTTGTCTACAAGGATTTTTGTGCATCCTGGAAAAATCCCATTCCCAAGCGATTGGTGTGGGTGGGCCTGCTCTCCAGGGTCAGCGCCGATGCTGTCCATTGCATAACCAAAATTTGGAGGAAAGATATCTCCAGCAAAGCTTTTGCGTGCCTGCAACTGGGCTGGTCTCCACTCTCCCTGGCAGTGGAGTTGCAGATTGCTGGTAGTTGAAGATGTGGCAAAGACATCGGCGTCCTGGGCAGTTGGAGAGGAAAGAGAGGTCGTCGTGTTTCCACTGTTCAAAGTTGCTTTCAGAGAGCAGCTGATGCAGAAGCAGCTGAACACATTGCATCATATTGAAGATGCTGCTGTGGGTACCAGGACATCAGGGACCACGTGCTAGCCATCCTGGACCACAATGTGTCACGTTCCCAGCCCAGCGTTTTTGGACAGCACATGTGGTTTTGTCTTTTGGACGTGGGCAGCCTGGAGGCAGGTGCTGCGGTGGGGGAAGGATTTGGGGCAGGGACCAAGGCCATGCTTTCCTCACAGAGATGTGCTTGCTCCTATCTCTATTGGAGGAAAGCAGAGGTGCCTCCTGGCTCCTGCAGCTCATCCTTTTCTAGAAGAGCCATCGCTCCTGAACTGTGTCTCAGGTGGCTTTTGCACAGCCAGCAGTTAGAATCATAGAATGGTTAGAGTTGGAAGGGACCTTAGAGATCATCGAGTTCCAA
>JAOXJM010000013.1:155308-211110 GCA_026413425.1 Tringa solitaria | reverse complement strand
TCCCTGGAGGTGTTTAAGGCCAGGCTGGATGGGGCTTTGAGCAACCTGCTCTAGTAGAAGGTGTCCCTGCCCGTGGCAGGGGGGTTGGAACTTGGTGATCTTTGGGGTCCCTTCCAACTCTAACCATTCTATGATTCTTATAAGAAAGGAGGGAGACAAAGGATTTGAAAGGACATTGAGATCAACGCAGTGATCACAGATGTCGGCCTACTGTCTACCTGCCCCTTGTCAGCTGATTTGCAGACATAAACAGTTGTCCAGCCTCCTTTTTTTTTTTTTTTCCACAGAAGGATCTTTCAATATAGCCTTTAGTTGTCTTCTTTTCTGTTTTTATTTGATGCTAGAGCAGGGCAGTGGTAGACATGTTGGTATTAGACATGCAAGGAAAGGAAGAATTAAAGAAGCAAACGGAAGGTCCATGCTAGAACGAAGAGTAAACAGGTAAACTGTTTTGTGATCATGAGAGAAAGATGTCAAATGACAGGCTGAACAACTTGGGCAAATGGAGTTGCTATTCTCCACGTCATTTTAGTAACTGATGATTAAATAAGAAGAAAGAGAGGGCAAGCAAGAGTACTTTACTATTAAAAGGGATAAGAAGGAAAAAATGTATGGTCTCCTAGGACAGATCACACACCCAGAGCTAAACTTGTCACAACAGAATCAGGTTGATTCATGAGTCTGTGTGCTGTGTGTAATTATAAGTTATTTAAAAATATTAAAAGAAAAGGAAAAAAATTAAAAAAGGAATGGCCTTAAGGACCAGCCACGCTGCTCTTGCAGAGCTAAATCCTGCCCAAATTAGGGAGGAAGAAACACTGCTGAAAGGCCCTGAATTGCAGAGCTCCTCCTGGCCAAACCAAGATTCCTCGGGATGGTTGAGGCAGTACGTTCTAGAAACAAAAACACACTCGGGCCTTCCTCCAAAGGCAGCTGTCGTGCTAGCAAGCCTAATAAACTAGCCACCCCCCCAAAACCACATGCCGCGGTAAGCTCTTGCGTGAGCTTGCCCACATGGTGAGCTGGTCTTCTGTGCTAGCGCTTTCTTGAGCGGGGAGAACCTGATCAGCTATATGGGCTGGAAAAAGAGGCCCCCTACATCTGCTGAACAGCACATGATAGGATTTAGCCAAGAGATGACTTAATTTCTGTGGAAATAGCCTGATTTTTTCCAAAGTGGCTGAGCACCACGCACATCCTACTGAGATGAGGGGAGGGGGAAGATGCAGGCGCTCAGCCTCGCTGAAGACCGCTGTAAAGGGCTGTGCTCCTCGGTGTGATGAGGAGATGGGAAGGGCTGTCAGGTCCTGCACATCTTGCAGACGTATTTTTCGCTCTTGCAAAATTCAGCTGTGGCTGAAAGGATCCAACAAAATATTTTCTGACACAGAGACAAAGCGAGGAAACTGTACCCTGAGCAGAAAATTGCTCAGAAATGTAGGAATGGGTGATAATAGGATTCAAAAAAACAGCATTGCAGCTTGAAGTGAAACCATTGCTACTCTAGAGGCTTGTGTATTCTGATGAAGAGTGGGAGGCAAATTAGGGCTGGCAATACCTCTGTCTAGTCACCCCACCTGCAGAGTTTCCGAGCGTGGTATTTCCGAGCTTTCTCTATTAAACAGCTGAAGTTCAGCCCCTTCCACACTGCAAAAAACATTTCTCTCTTTCTCTCTCATATGTCCTTGATTAAGTGATGGCTACTGATAATATTAATCCTCCTCCGCTAGCACCCCTTCATCTAAACCGCTACTGTTAGCAAAGACTTCCAGTCCAGCTGGCTGAATTATTGCCTTCATAGCTTCTGTTTTTCCTGACTCCCTCTGTCCATTAATGTAGCAGGGAAAGGAAGGAACGGAGGACACCGATCGGGAAGGGACACAGACAGCCTGGGCTGCCAGGAGTTGGGTGCCAGGAAGTGTTGGGAAACACCCCGATCCTTCTTTGAGCTCACAGATGTTGGCATCAGACAGCCTTGCCGTACCCCACCAATGGCACTGTTGAGAGCCTGGAGTTAGGTCAGTTAAAAATGTGCAAGCTGTAGCTACTCTCTGCCCCCACACAAGTTAATCGCACCATCAAATGTCAAACAGCTTTTGTTACCATTTTCTGCCAATTGAGTGCCTGGTCTGAAAGTGTGTTTTTGACCACCTACTCCATAAATTCTCACCATTTTCATCTTTCACAACGATTTCTCATTATCTGTTGCCTGACTTGTTTGCCTTTGCTGGTGTCATGGTTGCAGCTCTGGAAGCTCCTCAGTCTGGGGCACATGTATTTCTGAGGTGTGATTTGTCTTGCGCAGACATTGCTCTCCCACAGCCTGTTGACTTAGTGGGGGTGGCACCTTTACACTGAATAGCAGAGCATTGCTCTGAATGTGAAACATCCTAATAAATAATAATCTTGTTGACCAAATGCCAGCTGATTTTGTAAGCCTAGGATGGATAAACCAGCAATAGCTTGGTATTTGCTTGTCTGGTGTGAGCTTCTCCAATTTGTGAGCTCAGTGTGGGATGGGCATGGAGGAAAAAAGCATTGGGCTCTTCTTTGACTCCATCTTTAGGGCTGGTTGGGTAAGTCAAAGCACTCATGATATTGTGCTGTGGACAGTTTTATACTGATCTGTCCATGCGACCACTTTCCTCCATACATACTCCCTGTTGGTGTTCCGCTCTGCCTCAATATCCTCGTGGTCACGCTAGTGACCATATGGCCACATTAGCACTAGCGTGACCATGAGGATATCAAGGCGGAGGGGAATGTCAACAGGGAATATGCATGCAGGGAAAGAGGAGGAAGCAGGAGCGTGCACCAGAGTGAAAACATTGACTCAGTGGTGATCACAGAACCACTCGGACACATGGCTGGTGGTAGATGAGTCACAAATGCCAAGAGGCCTTGGCCCATCCACCTCTACTTCTTGCTATATCATGGCTTTGGAGGTGAAGTAAAGTATTAGGGACAAAATGTTTGTGAACATGTCAGGGCTCTTCTGCCAAGTGGATAAGATGGTTCTTCAGTCACTTTGCGTCACGAGAATGGGGGTCTGGAATGAGCCCAGGTTGTATGTGCGCCTTGAGGCTGCCCAGTGCTTCAGGGTATTGATGTTTAGACACCAAAAGAAATGTTAAATTGAACCCTGCTTTCTCCTTAGCAGAGTATTGATCTTTAAATAGGAAAAGACCAAACCGGAAACTCTATATCCATGGAAACATGGAGCTTAGCTCCTACGACTCAACAAGCACAACAGTAATTATTTTGCTGTCATTTCTACAACTTCATAGCTTAATGCTATTAAGAGACCCTTGGCTCCTTCAGTTGATTATTATCTGTCATCTGTGGTTAAATAATATTGTCAAAAGAATATCACTGACTGAAATTTTATGTTCACATTTCAAAAATAACACCACATACTGCTGTATTAAATAGCATTTGAGGTTTTAAAATTAGATAGATAGATGGACAGACATACAGACAGATATATAGGTAGATATTTTGTCTCTTTTTTCTCTATATTCATTTTTTAAAATGGAAATACAAACACGTTCTGTAGTTTTATTATAACCCTGATAGAGCCTATTCGCTAAATTTCTGCTTTCCTTGGTTGACAGGTTGGTCTTTCACTCAGCGGGGAAGGAAGCTTTTTGTAAATTGGAAACAAAAACACTGTTTCTAAACTGAAAAGGCAACCAGAATACCTCTGGCAGGACCAATTTATGTATAAAGACTGCTTTTTTACTGCAGCATCAATACTGCTGGAACTGGTTTTAACAGAGAATAGAAATGCTCCTGTTAATGATAGCTTTTTGGGCTTATCTCAGAGCTTTGGGGGGACCATATAAACAGGCTGGGGCTAGGGTAAGTGGCTCTCAACTGAACATGGCCAAGCTTTGGGTGACAGGACGTTTCATCTTTTAAATAAAAGGTGTTTTACTGTATTGGACCTCATGGTATTGTTTACTGCATAAATATGCACTTATTCATATCGAGGAAGACCGTTTCATGCCACATGTGGAATAAACTAGCTTTAGATAGAGTATTTTTCACCGGTTTTGTAATAAGTTGACGGCAGGCTAAAGTCAGCATTGGAAAACCCATATTTAATCCTGGGGAGAAGGAATGAGAAGGTCTGATTTCCTTACCAGAGCCTGCAGGATGCTCCCTAAGTGCAGCAAGTGGTACTGCAACTTGCAACACAAAGGGCTCATAAACAAGGGAACCTTTATTGCAGAAAAGTTTCCACTGCAGCGAGTTCTCAAATGGTCCATAAAAGGGCATAAATTGGCTCTTTCATTTCAGAAAAATAAAATGCCTTCCCACTTGATAGCACAAATAGTAGAACCCGAAGCCAGCTCTTGTTTAAGGTGTTTACAGGATTAGGCACACATCAGAGAACGGGAGTGGAGTAGGGCAAGGGAGGAGCCCACACCTCCCTGGATTGCTGCGTCATGTACCTGGACCCAGAAGACCCATTCAGGATTCATGTTAAAAAAGGCAAACAAACAACACCTTAATGGTTTAAAAAGCACTGGCAAACGAGAAGCACCAGGAAATGTGCTGGTTTTGTTGCAGCCTGACTAAAAGAGAAGGCCTTTAATTTTAAGAGTTCCAGGGCTTTTTTTTTTTTTTTTTCTCAGTTATTCGCATGAGAAAATAACTAGGCATTCCAACGACATCATTTGGCAGAAATGAAATCTAAGTGCTCCAATTTGAGTTTCAATAAATCAGTACTAGAATTGGCTCTGTCACTCTATAAACTCTTGGGCATTAGCTTTTATACCCTTTTGGAACTGGCTGGCTGCACTCTTAAGCACGCTGATCATGACGCAGTGATGTTTTCATCATGACACGCTCTAATCCAAAAAAAAAAGGGCAGGAGAATGTTTGTATTCCCCCCCTTCCCCAAAGATGAGTAAATTTTTAATGGTTTTGTTACAGCCTAATGAAAATAGAATAGTTTATTTAACATTTCCAGGATTTCCTTTCTTTTCTCTTTTTTTTTTCTTTTAATTATTTGGAAAAATAAAAAGGCAATATGATACCATGCAGCAGCCACTGCTGTTAACATGATCTTTCTGTAATGGTGTGTGGAAAGAAGGCACAACAAAGGAACTAGAAAAGCTTTGTAAATATACATTGCCCATTTTGGCAGAGAATAAGCCTGTCTGATTATCTTTCTGCTACTGCTGTAAATGATATTGCCCTTTTATTGAACAGATGCAAGCCCTTCTGAATCCAATTAAAAGCTTCTCAGGTGTGCCTGTATGAGCAAATTTTGGATGCTGAGGTGTACATGCATTGGTGCAGCAGGTATTTCTGTCGTAAAAGCTATGAAGGCCTGGGTATAAGTGTGTGTACATTGAGGGGACTATGCGTTTTTCCAGCGTAGATGCTGTCAGCGGCTCTTGGTATCAAAGAATATGAAAAGCATCGTTGTTTCTCTAAATGTTATGGCAAAAGCATGAATGGAATTACAGCATTTCTAAATATTTTGCCTAATTAGTCTGTTGGGAAGAATTTGAACTCCACTTGTCCTGGATGTGAATGCAAAGTATTGACTAAACCCAAAACACGCTTGCTGGCCATCAGGAAGGCCCAGGGTCAGTATCATGAGAGAGCTGCAAATCCCAAAGGACGCTTTTCGTGAAACCCTCCTTCCTAGCCTTTGCATTCATGAGGGTTTTTTGACTCTGAACCAGAAGTGTCTCCAATTACAAGCCCGGGTCTTCCTCCCCTGGTTTAGAAGCGTGTGATACAAACAAAACTGAAGGCATAAACCATTTCAGTATAAAGTAACCCAGGAAAGGATTATGTCCCTATAAAGCAGCTACACCCTTCTAGACCCAACAGCTGTGTTCCTCTCTGCTGTATCTGTTAGAGGGGCACCCTCCGATACATTATTCCCCGGTTTATTCAAAACCAAGGCTTACTTTCTGTGGTAGAAAAAATAGGTGCTTTCCCACAGGAAAGAAGAGCTGGAGCTAGGGGCTCTGCCTGCCCTTCTATAGCCATTACTGGCAGAGCTGGAAACGGTGGAGTGACGAGAGATCAAAGCGTTTTATCATTGTGCTACAGGTTTAAAAAGAAAAGAAATGGTTCTTAAATGCTCTTTCTGCCTTTGGTCCACTGCTACAACTGCCAACACAGCCACAATAACAATAAGCTGTGGTGGTTAGGTTTGCCAACAGAGACATGGCCCTCTTCATAGGGAGGTCTCCCTGGAATCTTCCAGTTCTTGGAAAGCACTGGAGGATGATGCAAGCCAACTGCCTTTCTTTCAGCTCTTCAGAGCATGGATGTGCTTGAGCGTGTCTGAGCAGGTTCCTGTACATTGTTAGTGTAAATCTCATTTAAAAAAATCCTGCATCCATTTGGTAGGGCACATCCTTCCCATATACTTCATCACATCATGTCTGTAAGAATTGGGAGCCAGCAATGGAGAGGAGCAGGGTGATGGGGGAGCTCAGAGGTAGGGAAAGGACATAGCAACAATTCTAAAGCCACTTATGAAGCAGAGGCAGATGAGTTTGACCTCATTCTTCCTAGGTGGGTATGCAACAGGCCTCCTCTGGATGACTTCTCTTCCATTAAAAGGAGAGCCACTTACCTTCCTTTCCAGAATTTGTCCTGGTTGGTTGAGAGAGGGTCTTCTGATATGTGTGATACTCAGTCCTAGATTCCAAAAGTTTTTCCAGCTACCTCGTTCTGGGTGACACTTTGGTTGTCCCTTAGGTGTCTGCCTGTTGCAGAATACCTCAATTGTGGTCATGTAGAGATGAACCTCACTCTTTCAGCTTGAACAGCCAATACAGACACCCTGATTCCTTTCACAGCAGGAAAGGCCTGGAACTCAGAAGGAAAAAATATCCCACTATTTCTTGTCCACAGGCTAAGGCTACCTGTGCAAGTGAAAAATACACATGCTGCTGCGTGTGGCATGTAAGTCTGCATGCACTTAACTGCTGTGAACGTGGGTTAACCTGCCATCACCTAGTGAACAAATTAACAATCTCCTAATAAATTCTGTTCCTACTAGGCTGACTTCTGCCTCCCACTGCTGTTCCTCTCCTCCTCGGCCTCCTGGCCAGCCCAAATCTTCCCTTACCTCTTCTCTGTTTCAACCAACCCTTTACTCTGCTGGGGAACAGAAAGTCCCAGCCTCCCACCTCCTGCTTTCACACTTTCATTGTATACCTCACCCAGCTTTTGCAAAAAACCGCTCCCCATCTCCTTCACTGGGGTCCTGATCTCGCTCCCTACCAGCCTTGCCTGCTGCAGGGGGCTGTGCTCCTGCCTCTCCAGCCTGAGGGTCCTGCTACCCGGTGTCAGAGGTAGGCAGCATGAGCAGGACCTGCTGCTGGCCAGCTGTCCCCGTGGAGAGGCTGGGAGAAGGCGGAAGGCACTGTCTCGCTGACAGCGTAGAGCAAGATTAGAAGGCAATTGCAGTTTCAATATGCAGAGGAGGCAAACTCATCTCACTGAGTTCACAGGAAGTTTTACCCCTTATTGTGGAGAAGCTGGCTTATTTTCTGCTCACATTTTCACACCATAACATGAATTGACTTGCAGGGAAGTGATGATTCTTCCAAGTCACCTTTTTATGAGTCTCTGAAAACACACAGTGCAAGGTCTTGGCTCTATAGAAGGCACAGCTGGCATCAGGTGGCACCTAGAGTCACTTTGAATAGTAGCCAGTGACTTCCCAGGTACGCTGTAGAGCCCTATGCGTTCAGAGCACTAACCTCCTATAATCCATGCTGGGTGTATTAAGAATCATGTATGCTGTGAAGATGGATTTGTTACACTCAAATAAATAAATACCAAGGAAATGAGCATGTTGAAAAATTCAGAAAAATGTGTGTGAGGAATTAAAATTAGTGAGGAACTAAATGGCAAAAATGCCTACTTAAGGGGGAAACGGCCAAGAAATCCTGTATTAGCGAAGCTTGTTAAATTAGCAACCTGTTGTGTCTGATATTGTAAGGCTATTAGCAGGCTTCCCACTTCACTGTGCGGCACTGGGTTGCATGAATTTTTTCTGTAATTTACTGTGGCCAGGGTTAATTCTCTGAAATGAGAGGAGAGGTTACTGCCAGGTAAGGTGTTCAGTATTCAAAAGTGTCTTTTAGCCACAGCCATCAAGTAATGTTATCAGTAAAATGTTAGTATTTTTTATGCTTACAGTAGAAAATAATCATATCTTAGATGCCTTGGTGAGATTATGCTCACCAAATGCAGGCACTTTAGGAGAATTTTTGCCTTCAGAACTTCTTCTTGAATCAAGCAAACCACTGATCTGTCTCATTTCTACATGTAGCCCACATTTGTGGTAAACTATTATTTGGTTATATTCTCATGTACCTGAAGGCTTCTACCTAGCTGAAATTTGCTCTTTCATTTCAGGAAGTTGTCTAGATAGGGTTACAGCAAATGGCCCGTGGCAATCCTTAATGCTAATCTTTCACACGCTTTAGAACATTAGGTTAAAAGGAGGACAAATCACGTACTTGCTCATGTAATTTATATGTTCCTCCTTTCACTGACCAACATTTTTTTCTGTAAAAGTGAGGATATGGCCATTATGTACATCTTTTCTGTAACTGCTGGTAATCTTGCTCATGACCAGGCAGCACAAGTGTGTGTTATGCCATCAGGTCTGCATGTGAGTCTTGTCCTTCAGGACAGGACTCAGAGGTGAAGTTTGTGCTCCTAGTGTTTCTCAAACTTCCCGACTTTGGGCCACCTTTTCAAGAGTGTACCATGGTTTAGGATGCCTCATTTCTGAGCCATCAAGTTGAGATACCTGACATTTTCTTTTTGGACCAAAGGAATCCTCAAGAGTGGCACCTGCAATTGGTGGCTGCCCAGCAGAAATTCAAGCTCAAGTGAGCCCTGCTTGAAGCCATGCAGAATGGGTGCTACTTCGGAAAACGCTGCCTTCCATCTTACTTCTCTTCCTGGAAATTTCTACAAATAATATCCCTCATCAGGAGATAATTTGGCTGATAGTCTTTCTAGACTCTCTGGGCTGTTTCTTTTTGATATGCAGGCTGACTGAAAGTGTCAAGCTCCAGCAAATTTAAACTAAGCAGAAACTGCATGTTCTTACTTGGTACCCTAGCCCATTTGTTAAGTTCAAAGGGGCTTTTCTGACTCCTTGGGTGTATGCCTGAGTTATGAAGTGAGTACATGCCTAGAAGCAGGGAATAGGAAACACAAATAGGTAACATGGGGAGGCATTGATTCGTCTTCATTTGTAAAATTGACTGCTTAACAAGTCTTTTATAACAGCGACTTCTAGGACTGAGTCCATCTGGGATAAATAACTTTTATATAACATTTGGGGTCTAAATTAAGAGCTGGATTCGCCTTTGGCTGCTCCCCCCCCCCCCCCAAGTGAGAGAGCAGAGAAGCACAGATGGTAGAAAAGCTCAGTGTAAAGTAGTGGCCTTATATGCAATACAACTGCCCAGCCAACAAATCTGCTCTTTGCACTAGAAGATATTGCTCATGTAGCAGACTGCACACCGAGGTAGCTCTTAGTAGCTAGAAAATAGCTAATGGGCTATTTCTTGCGTTAGCATATGCATGCGTTGTCCTCAGCGGCAAAAGCAGCTGCTGATACTGCATGCAATCAGTTGCTGCTGGAAAGAGGAGCAAGGAGCTCCTGGCTGCCTGGTACAAACTGGCCTTCCATGATTGTGCTCTTTATGAACTGAGGTCCCCAGAATCTTTGTTCTTTGCTAACTGGGGGTAGGATGCAGAGTCAGGATGGCCCCTACCACTCCACTGACAACAATCAATCATTTTAAATACTTCTGTGCAGGATTGGGCTCATCTTCTTTTTGCTGGTTGGGTTTCATTTTGAAGGCTAGGGAGCGAGCAGTACCTTCTGCTGGAAAAAGGCCTTCCAGTCCCAAACAGCACAGGCAACTAAGTGCCCTTGCACAGTAGGTCATCACCAAATGGGGAATAAAAACAAATGGAAGGAATACGTGACCTTCCAACCTTAAGCTCTGCATGCCATGTGGCTGGTGGGAGGCATTTAGCAAGGCTCCACTGTTCATTGTTGTGGGTGTCTTTATGAACATTAGTGACAGAGAGCCAGCAGGCTAGCAGTAAATACAGATAAGCACCAAAAGCCACATTAACACTTCTCCTCTCCACTGACAACAAAAAAGATACTGGGAAGTGTTAGTGTTTTTCAAAAGTTATGTGTTGAATTCAGTCTGCAAAGCAGAGGTATTTAGGGCCATGGTGACATAATAAATCCCATCAAGTTAGCAGTATTTGCAGGGGACTGTGTACAAGCTAACTATATGTGTGCTCTAGCCCTACTTAAAATAAACCTACACATACTATCACTTTCTTATTCTGGGAACCAGCTGAAGGGAATGAGGGCTGCGGCAGCTATATATCACTATATACTGCACATACGCTGATTACTCCCACTCTTGTCATGGCCATTTCTACTCAGCAGTTGCCAGTGTTGGGGAGAGGCATAACTCCTGATATTTTGGAGAATGCAGGAACAGGGTAGTCAATGTTTGCTTTGCACCCTCATTGTTGTCAACCGAGGTGATGGGTTTCCAGCCGCATGTGTGCATGGAGAAGCAATACGTGTGCATGCAGGCAACTGGGTTAAAATTCCTTGCTGCTGCGGAAGACAAGGGTGTATTTATTGACTGAGAGGCGTGACTGAAGTTGGTGGGAATGTCTATGATGGTGTTACAGTAGTAGTGTTACAATCCTAGAGATGGCAAAGCAGCAGTGGAAAATACGCATGATGCTCACTCAGCAAAGGCTACAAACCCTAATGCCTATCTTCCCTCTCCCAATCCCCCCCATTCTTTTCCACTCAAGTGTGCTGGATGAGCTGGTAGAGATGAAAAAATAAATGCTTTGGGATAATGATGCTGAGTCATTAACCACGTGATGGAAACAATCCATCCAGTTATCACCAGCCAGCTCCACCTCCAGCCTCCCAGTAGCTGGGGGCTGCTAAAGTGCTGTCCCTCCTCCTCCTCGGAGCCTTTTGTGCTACAAGTCCCTCTGTCCACATGCAGGAGCAGGCACTCTGGTATATGACTCATACTCTGGGCACTGCATTAGCTACGATAATGCTTTCTTCTCAGACCCTTTCATATCTAACACAGTTGGGAAAGTCTGAAATAAGTACAGCGGGGAGAGGAGAAAGATTAGCTTCCAATTGCTTCTCTTTTAGGTATTTAAATTAGTACCTGAAAACAAATTTTAAAAGGGACCTCAGCTTGGCCTCTGCAATTGTAAGTCTCAATTTTCACATCTATTTCTGTGTATGCACCATCCTGGATATAGGTGCGTACGTACTGCAGATGCTAGTTTGCATACAGAAAAGCTATTTGTGCAGTTTAGGAGTTGCGGGAAGAGCTTTTCTATATGCAACCAACATCTAGTTTTTGAAAATGTGTCATTAAGTGGTTGTTTATCACAGATTTTTTGCCTGCCTTCCTTCCAAAAGACTGTACACATGCGATTGAAATACCGTGCGAACCACAAGTTGGATTTTCTGATTCTTCAGTAATTTATATTTACTTCCATCTAACAATGAAAATTGCTTACAGTGCACAACTTTCAGCCTACTATGGATTAAAATGCATTTTGGAAATCTCCCCAGATTCCTGGCACATTTATTACAACAACTCAAAAATATAGAGCATTTGGGATCTTTAATCTTCACATTCCGGTAATAAGAAAAGTTGTATAATCCAACTCTGAAGGACAAATCCTTATGAAAATAATGCAACTATATACTGATAATAGGCTTTCTTCGTATTAAATCTCTCATCCATATTCAGTGAGGAAAAGCCTCTCATTTTCTTGTATTTGTTTGTTTGTTGAAAAGCGCCCATGAAAACTCAGCAGCCTGTTTCTGAAGGTCCACTTTCCCTCTCCATCCCCCTTTTTCCTCTGCATGGGGCAGCTTGTAGGTGGGCAATGATGGGATCAGAGCAGTGCCCGCTGGAACGGCGTGCCACCTGGGAATGAGGAGAGAGGTGAAGACCAAGGGGTAGACAAGCAGGCGGAAAGGCAGGGTTAAAGTATGGTGCATGTGCTTCCTACTCTTCCCTACTTGGTGTACTTATTGCAGTCCTGGAAGGAGCAATCTTTCTCTGGCAGAGGTCTTATGGGTCATTTCCATCCCTAACTTCTAAAGTACTAAAGTTAATGGCGTTTTATGGCTTCTTTTCCAGTTCACCTCGAATAACTTGGCCTCCGTACATTGCAGCTGCAGATAAAATATATACATGAAGGAAAATTCCACTGAACATATTGTTTTTCACTTTCTCCTTGTTTCCAAACACCACTCTCAAAGCACGCAATGCCAAGTTACATATTATATATTAGTCCTCCTATTTCTGGGTCCTGTACAGAAACCTGTTTGTCATCTGGAAGGGCAGCTGAAGAGCAAGAAACAAATGGATCATTCTTTCATGTGCAGTCCGGATAGCAAAACAGCTAAGCTGGTTTGTTGACAAAGACCTAGTATTAGAAAGCATAAAATTTTCTGGAAAGGTGCGTTGTTTAGTGATCACCTATCTAACAAGTGATCTTTGGATGTGACACAACATGAAAAAAGTCTTGCTATTACTTGGATTCTTTCAGGGTACAGACATTGTGTATTGCCTGCTGAATCTGAGAAACCAAAGAGAATCTGTTTAAACTGGAATTCCCTACTATGGATAAGAAACAGTGTTTGTCGGTGACGTGGAAAAAACTGGGATTGAACCTATCAGAACTTCAACAGGTTCAGTTCAAAACTTTGACAGTCATTTGCTGTGTGATATCTATATCTATATTTTTAGCTATAGATAGAGCTAGACCTGTTGTTGTCCTTGCCAAATAAAAGGATAGATATAAATCATCTACAAAAACAGGAGATATGGGACCATTGCTTATATGATATGGAATAATTTCATTATTGTTAATTATTCATTTTGGTAGAACTAAAGTGGTAAAAAACTTTTTTTTTTTTTAGAAAGATAGGAAACAAAGCAAACTTAAAGCATTCCAGTTTCTTTGGCATTTTCACACTGATAACGCGATTGTTCAGCTTCAAGACCTAGAAATGCTTAGAGCCCAGGAAGCTAGAGTTTAAAAAGGCAATTTTTGCCTTACCATGCTGCTAAAGGGCATTTTTCAGTTCCTACGTATTTCTAAGTGCAAGTTTTACTGCTTTTTCCAGTGTGGCTGTCTAAAACCACCAAAATTGCTACACAGGGTGGAGCTGCTGTTTCTTACAGGTAACTGAACTTCTGTACTTCTGTATGTTTTTCTCTACTTCTTTCATTACCTTAATAATTTCTTTGTTGATTTTGTATTGCGTGATTGCCCCCTGGTTCTGCAGCCCACACTCCCCTGCAGTAATGCTTACATGAGTGTCCTGCTCGTGTGTTTGCAGCAGGCGTAACACAGTTCCACAGCAGTTTAAGCCACCAAAAAGACAAGATTACAGTGATGCTGGTACTGCAGTTCCACAGTTTATGCTAATGCTGCCACCAAAACCGTGGTCTCATCTTCCCTCTGCCGCTCTTTATTCTCCACATGCTTGTTCCTCCCACCTCCGCTTACCAATGCTAGCATTTACTTGGCTTGGTTGTTGAGTCAAATTTGATCTGTCTGAAAATTAAGCAAGCCCCACAACTCCTCCATGAACATGTACGCTTGTGTGCACACACACGCATGCCTTTGGAATTACTGTAGAAGTGCTACCATAGGCTGCAGACACAGGTCATCAAACGGTAAATAGTTTGGGCTTTGTCTTGTTTCCTCTTCACAGAGTGCCTGGCACACACGAAGCACTAGACAAATAGCAGCATTGCCATGGAAATGATCATAGCCAGTAAAGATGATTGCTAGTATTCGTTTCTTCTCATGTTGAAGGAACTACTGAGACACCATTGTATTGGTACCCTGGGTAAGTGAAAATGTCATGTCATTTAATTGTTGGCTAGAGCTAGGACTCAGCCCCTATCATACATATTCTATGAGCAGAGAAACGACAGCGGTGTTGGAGGGGGCTTTCTGTTGGCAAAGAAAATCCCCAGCGTGAACGCTGCCCGGAGCATGCAGTGGTGTGTGACCACTGCGGAGAAGTTGTTCTCTCCACTGGTATCAATCTGTGTTATCGCAGCGTGCCGTGGGAGCCATGGGCAGCTCGGCTCCTTTGTGCTCGGTTCCCTCTATGTGCAGAGGAGTGGACGGTTCAGGCTCAGCCGAAACCGCTGCCTAAATAGGTGAGCAAACAAAGGAAGGCAGGATGTGGTCTTGCAGTTCTAATTTTACATCAGGGGATGTTGGCACAGCGCTGAGCATGAGTAGTTGGTGGTGCCAATGGAAACATGCCAATATTGTCAGCTGCTGCACTGCCAATATTGGAGGGGAAGAGGGTGTAAAGCACTGGGTATAATTATGTACATTACTGCCCTATTAACATGAGGTAGGTGTTTGGTACCTCCTATCTTATAATCTAGGTTTTCCATGAGAACTGGGAATGTGACATATTAAAGAAGTGCCAGCTGAAAGACGTGATCCTGAGAATTAGATTATATCATATCCTCTGCACGGTTTTGTGCAGGGAGGGAACCATGCAGACTCCACTGCTAAAAAGCAAAGAAAGGAGTTGCTGTTATGCCCTGAGTTATTCTGCTGAGAATAGCACAAGTTGTTCTGCCTCACAGACTTGTAACATCTTATTACACAATACAGACAATTCCACATCCCATAAAGCAATGATATAGTTCATCGTTTCACAGTGTCCATTTTTTGTATCTAATTTCACCAGCGGAAATGGGAATTGCTAGAATAATTTGTGTGTGTGTGTATCAGCATTCATAACATCTCTGCAAGGGGCTATTTGACTTCCTACTTTCCTGCAGCTGTCATCTGTTTTGCTGTATCTTCCGCATATTGTTTTTCACACGCATTTGCTATAGAAATTGTTGTGTGACTTACCTAATCCTGACTTCTGTACGTAGATCCTCACATTTTGCTGATACAATATACAGTTCTGAAGGCAAAGTTCTGTTCTGATTCACCTCATTTCTGGCAGCACTGTCAATACTTTAATCGCCCTGCACGCATTGCAAGTCCCAGTAAAGATGACAGCTAGATCACCTTCCACTAAAAAAAAAAAAAGGTGCGACTTTCCCAGACACTTGTGGCTGCTGAAGCGAGTCTGAAAATTCCTATTTTAATGGGACACGCCATTGAGGATCAGTGTGGTACCTCATAAAGACAGTCCCATTTTGTTCTTACCTGCTGGACAATAACTTGTGTACACACACACACACACTGGGGAGGGCTGTGTGCGTTGCTGCCAGACTCCGTGCTTGCCCTAACTTGCTGTGCTTAGTAACTCAGGTTCAACACACTCTTGCTCCTACCAAGCTCACTGTGTTGTTAAATTGTGTGTTAAATTGCAGAATAGACCCAGCAGGGCTGCAAGCAGAAAGCAAATCCTACTGATTTTCTCGAAAGCTATGAAGTTAAGAGATTTTGGACGCAGATTGGTATCTATAAGAAATGGTACTGCAAACGGTTTTAATCTGTTTGCTGTATCATTTTTGTCTCCTTTTTTTTTTTTTGAAATTGAAGTCCTGAGAGAGGTTTCTGAGTTTTTATTCAAAGTATGGAAGAAATAGCTGATCCTCAATTTTTACACTTTCAGATATTCATGCTTGAAGTGTTTTATTTCAAGGCTTTTGTTTTGTTACTTCACTGTGAATAAAAAAAGACTGAACAAGCCGGAGCTTTTTCCCTCTTACAGATGAGACAGAGCTGTTTACTGTACTACATTGAGTTAACTCTCTGCAAATTCACTGAAGGCAATGGGATAGCTAAGATGCCATTAATGGCATAAAAAGGCCAACAAGTGTTATGACTGGAAATGATGCATATGCTATTAAAATACCCCTGGGCTGATCCTCACAGCCCATGCTTTTTTCAGGTCTGGAGGTTGGAATATGCTTTCGTTTCTAGGTGGAGCATCTTTCATGCAAAAATCATTGAGACAAAAATATAGAAGCCCTGATTCCTATTTCAGGCCTTTTTTTCATAGTAAAATCCCATTTAAAAGTTCAGACTAATTTAAAATTTCACGCTCACGAATGCAGAACTGGCCTGACTTGTACTGTTCTGTCACTTCATTCACTGAAGAACTTGCAGTATATTATGCTAAAGGTTTACTACAAGCTTCATTAGCTTTTTGAAAGCCACTAAGTTCTTAATGTAGATTGGTTTGAATATACCCACGATTTAAATACAATAGATTCATGCACTGAGTTTTGGATGGGAAGAGTGAGTGCTGTAGAAATCTGTCAGGAGTCTTAGTTCTTAAAGGTCATGGATGAACCTGGTCTACCACCAGATAGCATCCCTGTGGCCTGCACATTTTATTAGGCACCTACAACTGCAAGATCTTAGGAACAAACAGCAGTTTTGTACCCAGAAACACCTTCATGTTAGAGATGATCTTCAGGTAAGTGTTTTTGCCAAGGTTGTACTTCTCTTCTGTGACATGAGAAGTGCAGAAAGATCAGAGCTAGACAAGGACGCAGCGGCCCCACTCTCTGCTCTTGACTGTGCAATGTGAGATAATTCTAATGATACAGAGGTAGGTGGGTGACTCAAAATGTTTGTATGTTCATTAAGAGGAAGTGGAATGGTTTTTGAACTGAAGCTTGGAGAATGCATTTCGTTCACCTTGCAGAATCGGGAGTGATTCTTTCATACTTCCTTGCTAAATGAAGGGACAGTGCTTTAAACAGCAGCAGAAGCTGGTGTGCCTGCTAGCCTCTTACAATGTTTTTCCTCTCCCACCGTGACTGTGTCGGTCCTTGATTTCAGACTGAGCTGTTCAACGCTTCCTTAGCCAGCTGCTAACATTCTATAAGCTATCTATCATTTTTCTGTGACACAATTGGCTGCATTTGTTGAGAAAGGAAGAGCCAAGTGATTCTCAAAGTCATTCGAGTACAGTGTATGTCAGGCTGTCTCTTCCAAGACTTGAGTTTTTCTCTTGTGAAAAAATAAAGGGAGGCTCAGACACAAATCTATAATTTGATTCCAAACCCCCAAATCTTCCAGATCTTGGGGGAGTCCAGACAAATGTTCTGGCTTTTACTCTCAGTTTGGAAGTCTCATTGTTATGTTGGGTTTTGAAGCACTATCAAAAAGACATTTTGCTACTGAATTTCCATCCAGACAGAAATACAAATTACCAGAAATTTCATAATAGTTTTAGAAAAACTGTTACGATTGAATTCTTGAAACCTACATAATTCCCAGGTGATCTCATTTCCCAAGTAGATGAGTAACATAAACACCTGTAAGCAGCCTGACCTTTGTAAAAGATAGTACATTTGCACAAATGTTAATTGTAGAAATTGAGCAACAACTGCATTAGTCATCTGTAAAAACTGAACTCAAAGCTTCTGGTTGTAACAGTATAGACATCTTCTGCCGGTTGCATGTGCATGAATAACTGTATTATCTGAAAGATTTAAAATTCTTTAATTGAAATTATTCACATTGCACTGAATAGATTTCTTTTAATATAATATTGGTACGACTGAATTCCTTTGTAGTATGACTCCAGTGAGCTCTGTTCACTGAAGTTAATACTGGGAAAATTATGGGATCCTGTTTGTTATGGACAATTATAAATTCTCACTCCATAATAAAGAAACCGAGATAAATAGCAAGGCCTTTTTTCCCCCATGACAACCTTTCTCTGGCTTGCAGCATGAGAGGGAAACAGAGAAGGTGACTGATGAATACTCTTTATGTCATGCCAAGCGAGAATTCCTTAATCTTGCGGAATGAATGACGTGGGATACACAACACTTCTCAAAGTGGGAGTAAAGCATGTCACAGCTAGCTTACTTGCCAGGCAGCCAGCCTGGGGAGGGGTAGGTTTGCCTCCTCACCTGCCAAACATACTTGGCATAGACTGACCGTTTCTCCCAAATATTCTCAACAGATTCTCGTCTCAATAGATTCTCACCTGCAGTTTCCCCATCAATAGTATAAGTTAAGTTTTAGCCTGAACCATTTCTTGTTTATTGAGTATTTCTAATATCTCCACAGAGACCTACAGAGACTTTCTTTTTCATGGGGATTTCTCAGACAAAAATACTTGTGCATGTTCTGGGTAACACATATATACCAAACCTAAGGCTTTTGAAATCTAGTATTAGACTTGCTCTGCAAGGTGGTATAGATGGTCTGCGAATGCATAATAAATCCAAAACATTCCTGTTGCATCAGAAGTCCTGCACAGGTGGTAATCAACTCCACAATATATTTGCAATGGCTCTGACACTTCTTGGGAGCATCAGCCTCACAGTGCATGAAGCATAGAGGTGATCTGCAGGTGTGCAATAGGGGGAGTCAGTGATAGTCAGACATCTATCAGCCATGCTCAAAGTCACAACTTCAGTCAGACTGATATCTGAAAATTCTGAAGAAATGTACGAAATCTGCATTTTCTGCCCAGACACTTTTTTTTAATGGAAAAAGAATAGATGTCCAGGGAAACCTGGATATATGGTAAGCTGGCGCAGAAGTTACTGTCTTCGAAAGAGGGGCAGAGACAAAGGCTGGCTGAACATTCTTCACTTTAATAAACTAGAGTTTGGGAACAGAATAATTTGAAACCATGATGCAGGGCTTCCCTTGGGAAGCAAGAGACAGGTGGGCTCCACAGAAACAAGGGAGAATTGTATTTGATTTAGGTTTTGGTTTTTCTCATATATTTAGAAGATTACGAGCACACACATCCATGTCAAGACTACTAATAGCAACATAATAGCACGGGGTTTGCATGTGTGATTTATAAGGGTGATAAGATCAAACCTCATCACTTCTCTAAATTAATCTGCGTTAGGGATTCCTCTGAGAAAATGTAGGTTTAAACTAGATTAAACAATTGGATCAGTTTAGATTTCCTCATTTGTGTTATTATATTCCCACAACACAATTTATTATCAGTGAATGCCCTCACAGAGAACATGGCAAACAGCTGTATAGCTGGGGAGAGGCATTACGCATGTAGGAGGCGTCATTTTAATTGCATAGAATTACATTATCACTTTCATAGCACTAGAAAGATGCCTTAGCAATATACACAGTCTGTGGTCATTGCCAACATAAAATGCAACCTTCACACGAGTTCTCTGCAAAGGAAACCTAGCTGTTGAAACCAATTCTTGTTACAGTATGACAGCAGTGCAAGAATATAGATGGGACCAGTTCGAACACCAGCAAGACCTGGGTTTTACTCCCACTCATATTATACACATTTTGTGCAGCTTGATGCATGTCATTCCCCCCCCTCTTTGTACCTTTGCTGCTTCTCACGCTATTTTCTTGGCTTGGCTATTCAGAACAGCAGGCCCCCAGGACAAGGACAAGGACTGTTGCCTCCCAAGTGTTTGCAAAGCAGTGCAACATAAACAGTCTTTCAAGTTCATGACAAAACCTTTCAGTCCTTTCATAAGGGAGAAATGCTAGTACTTGGTTGTCTCCCAGGTGATGGGATTTCAGGCTCCTTTTGCCAGAAATGCATGGGATGTAGCTAGACTGCTAGATATTTTTTTTTTACTTACCAAAGAAGGCTTAGTATCTGTTTTTCACCTGTAACAGGAAACCACTGCAGCAGTAATTTGGCCATTCCAGCACAGTCTGTGTCTATTTATAATTGTAGAAGGTAGGAAGGGACCTCAAGAAATTATCTAGGGGTCAGAAACCTTTCCAAGTTTGCATATTAGATCAGATTTCTTTTTTTCCTGCTTTGAGGTTACCTGCGCTGGAAAGAACTTACTGGGAGCCGAGAGATGCTTTATCCAATGATGACACTCTCATGATGCCATGGCTCCCAGCTCCAGGTACTACATATGCCTTTCAAATATGTGACTGCAAGTTATCATGCACAGTCACCTCACAAGCTACTGCCCTTGGGTCTACTACCTCCCTTTCCCAAACACACTCAACAATATCTAAATGATGCCTTTTTCAGCTGTGTTCAAAACCGTCAGTGCTGAGGACTCAATGACCTCCACTGGCACCAAGGCTCTCTTAGCCTCCCAGCTAGAAAGTTTTCCCTTATATATAGCAGGAACTGTAACTCTAGATACCATTTAAGTTCCCTGCTCCCCTCTAAGCACTTACCTACTGCCTTCCACTGAGCAGCTACCTTTTACATATTTGAAGACTGTTATCATGTTTCTTCTCAGTCCTCTTTTCTCTAGACTAAACAAATTCAGTTCTTTGAGATTTCCCTCCAGGGTCGCTTTTTAAGACTTCTAGTACTTTTTGTTGCTCTTAGGGCTTTCCCTAATTGCCCATTCCTCTCTTGAGTTCAGTGACCAAAGTCAATCAGTCCATTTTCCAGTTTGAGACCTCACCAGTGCTGAGTACGAGTGGAGAAATATTTCCCGTATCTCACCTAGTCAATTTACCTATTTCAGCAGAATACTTGCTTTTCCACACCAGTATGGCATTGTTAATTCTTAGTCAGCTTGAGCTCTTCCAAAATCCCCAATGCATTTTTGTGCAGGTCTTTCGCCTTGCTGGCTGTTCTCCATTTGGGGGTTTATTCTTACCTAAGCGTAAGAGTTTACACCTGTTCTTACTGTACTGAATCCTGCTGTTTTCAGACCATTTCTTCAATTGATCAAGATGCTAATCCTGCCATGGCACTTGTAGAACTTTCTCTACAAATTTGGTAGCCATACTCGTTATGCCATCTTCCAAAATGCAATGAAAATAGTGAATGGTACGAGTCCTGGGACGGGCATCTGCAGAACTGCCTTCTGTAATTCTTCCACCTCAACAATGAACCAATGATAATTCCTCTTTTAGTATTTTTTATTTTCAAGGAGCTATGAGTCCACCTTACAATAGTTTCATTTTAGCTCGCTTACATGAAATCACAAGAGACTGTGTTGAAAGCCTTGTTCAAGTCAAGATATGTAATATCTATTGTCCATAAGACCTGCTACTTGTCAGAGAAGGAAATTAGCTTGGTTCTGCATGATTTGTTCCTGGCAAATCTTTCTTGGCCTCTACTTATCATTTCATTATTTCCCATACACAAAAGAAAACTTTGTTTAATTATTTGTTTCAATATATTTCCAGCAATTCAAGTTAGGCTGTTTTCTCCACCTATATTCCTCAAGCTGCTTTTCTTCTCTTTTACAACCAGGCACTGCAATCACCTGTCTTCGGTCTTCTGTTTCCCAGGTGCTGTGGGAAAGGATCCCTCATGGCTGTAGGATTGCTTCAGCCAGTTTCCCACATGCTCTCAGTTGGTTTCTGCTAGGTCTGGCTAATTGGAAAGTAACTGACTTACCGAAGTAGACTATTCTGTTCTGTTATTTAGCCTTAGACATTAATGCTTACTCAACTGATTGCAGTTAATTCTTTTTGTTGAGGAGTGAGGTGAAAAAGATATTAATCACTTTGGCTTTTTCTGGGTCACCTCTTACTAGCTTTCCATCCTTGTTGAAGGGTAAATAATTTTTTTGCCATTGTCTTGCTCTAACTTCTAATGTATATAAGTGGTTTTTTTTTTACCCTCTCTTTCCTTTGCTAATTATATTGACTTTTTTTTGCCTTGACCTTTCTGATTTTATTCTCACAGGCTCCTTTTATGCTTTTATTTTTGTTTGCTGTAGTATACGGTCACATTTGAGGGCTAATGAGCCTCTTACTGAGATTTAAACAAGTTGCTACCTGTAAGCTGGGGCACAGAAACCGATGGTGTGCCTGCTGCAGCTCTGCAGCTTTCTTTCCAGGGTCATCCTCTATCTGCTCATGCATTTATAGATGTTTCCTTGTCATCTTGTAAACCCCATAAACTACCATTTGTTACCTACCTCCAAGTTTAAAGCCTTCCTTACACAGCTGAGCCCTCTCTTCCCACTTTTTGCCCTAGACCTTACTGGCACTCAGCAGGTCTTGAAAACTCACCCAAGCCCTCCTGGTGACTCCACCTTCCCAAACGCACATTAATTTCCAGTATGCCAGAGCAAAGACCATTCAGCTTCCTACTACCCCATCTTTCCCTGTCCTAGTCTTTTTCAAGACTGCTCTTTTTTCATTCTACTCTTTTCCCATTCGTTCTTAGTTCTCCCTTCCCCCTCACCTTCTCTTTTACTTCCTCTCATTAGATCCTAGTCCCAGTTTGAGTGCCTTTGCCTCTGGAAAGGCACTGACACTTTCAGAGCTCCTTACTTCTCCATTGTCCCTCCCAGCACTGTGCAGCCCTATTTGATGTGCTCATGGTCCCACCTGGCAGAACCATTAACACACATGCAAAGGAGCAGTGGAGGGTCTTTGTGAGAGGGCCAGGTGAGTCACAGCAACCTTACTGCACTGTCTTAGAATTGGTTTTTTTGTGGGCAGGACACCTCCTGGGGTATCAGGCTGAACAGCAGAAGGATGCTTCCTCCTCCCCTTTCCATAAAAAAGAATCACCAGCCATAATTACATTTGGTTACCTCTTGGGTGCAATGGTTTTTGGATGGACTTGGGTTGGAATTATCTGTAGTTTAAGGTTTTGTAGATTCTGATTAGTTGCTTTGAGACAGTTAATATTTCATGTGATTATTTCAAGAAGTTGATACACTCTTCATTCAGACCACTTTATATGCCTCGCACAAACTGAATTCAGTTTCACCGGGGATCATTCGGCACTTCTGCAAATTAGACCACAAAATGTCGATTCAGATAGCCAGAAACTAGGAGCATGAAATACGTGGCCACCTGCAAGAAGTGTGGTTTAACTGACTTATCCAGCATCATACAAGAACTATGTAGCAAAGCAGAGATTGAATCCATGCCTAAACTAGAGCTCAGCTGTTTTAACCAAGAGCTCATCCTTTTTCATGTGATCCTGTTCTGTCATTTACTGCACGTCTTCCATTTGCTGAAACAAATGTGGAAAAACCCCTGTAGACAGCAGCCTCCTCCACTACGTAGTCCTGACACAGCTCCAGAGCAGCTCCACCCTGAAAAATAAATGTGGCAGAGATCCCATGGAAAAAGTATGCAATTATATACTTTGCATATGCAAAAGGAAGGCAGAAGAAAATAACGCTCCTCATTAAGTAGTATTGATTTTGCAACCTAGTCTTCATTTAAAGCAGATTTTACATGTGCAATTATCTAGCTTTTAAAAAAAGCAAACAGAAAAAAAAAAAAACAACCGCTTTCCATCATGCAGCATCATATTGTAAATGTCATTAGGGCTGGAGCCTTTAGCTTTACCGCAGAGCTCCCTACTACTCTGAGCTAACAGGGAAACTGATAAGAGCGGTGGGTTGTCATCCGTGCATGGACAGGAAGAATATTAGACAAATTTACTTTGCTGGGGGATTCACAGGTATTTGCTGACAGAAGAGAACTGTGGCGGGGCGTGAGTGGGGGTGGGGAATCCAGAGACCTGTGGTTTTATTAGAAAATCTGCAATGCATGATTCTTCCTGTTCTCTTCTAGCACAGACCATTCAGCTTCCTCCTACTCCATCTTTCCTTGTCCTAGTCTTCTTCAAGACTGCTCTTTCTCCATCCTAGTCTTTTTCCATCTATTCTTAGTTCTCCCTTTCCCCTCACCTTCTCTTTTACTTCCTCTCATTAGATCCTAGTCCCAGTTTGAGTGTACCACATCACAATCTTCTCCACATTTCTTCCCACTTGTCCCTGCTGTGGTCTCTTTGGGCCATGCTTTACCCTGACAGTCCCACTTTTCCTTCAATTCTCAGCTCCATTTTCTTTCAATCCTTCCTCCAGGGCAACGTGTTCAGGAGCCATATTCCCAGACAGATACTTCAGGAGCCCAATGTATGAGCTTACAATGGCCCCATCTGTTAATACTGTTTCCTTCACTTCAGCTTTGCTCACTCATCTGCTCCTTTGGGACCCTATGACTTCTGATATTTCACTGTTGTGACCCAGCTCCATGCATCACCTCTTTGGAGTATGTCTGGACCACAAGCACTGCTGTGACTGCAGAGCCACACGGGTATTGCCATGCAGGCTTTGTACTCCCTAGTTCACCTGATGTTACCTCAAACGTATAGTGCTCAGCTACAAACCTTACTGAGAAGGTGAGTAAACACCAGGGAGAACAGGCATGTATCTGTGTCTGTATCTATATCCCTGTCTATAGGCTATAGACAAACACCAGTACAAGCAAACAAAACCACGCTTGGACGTAGAATTATTCTTTCCACAGGCCATTCTCCTTTACCATTACCACCTCATAAAATCTGTCCTGATCTGAAGGTGAAGACAGACAACATCCTAGTACTAACCCCGTGACAGTTTTTTATTTTAGTTTGATATTGTGCAACTTTATCACAGCTAGAAATTAAAGCTTTTATTAAGAGGAGAGAACTGGCTTTTCTGTGGTGCACAGAGTACTTGTTTCAAAACTAGGTATATTCCATCAGAAGAAAGAGATCACTGAAGGGCAATATAGTTGTGCTTAGAGAAGCTATTAATGGTAATTTTTAGGTTTTAAGAGTGCAGTATTTTCTCTTTAATTTTCCGTCTTAATCCTGCCATGCTGGACTAGCTTCTTTGTCAGGAGTCTATGACATATTGCATGACATTTTTTAATTCCCTAAAACATTTCCAACAGCTTTTTCACAGAATAGCTCCTGTATTTACGTACGCATATAGAATGCATGAGGACATATTTTTATCTTGTGCTTTATTAAAAAGAGTGACGTTACTCATTAGTGATCTCCGTGCTGCTCTCTGGCATAGGGGTGGATGTTAAAGACACCGAGATGCAGAGAGGACGGTTTGCCTTTGTAGCACACCCAGCCTCCAGCATGAAAAAGTCATGACTTGAGCTTCTCAAAAGTTTACGCTTGTTACTTTAAAAAAAAAAAAAAAAGAAATCTGTTGCATTTCCTTACTCAGAATTTAGGGCATGGACACTACATGTTTCATCTGTTAACTTCGTCCTTTGTCTATAACTGTGTGCTTTTAAATATTAAATGAGAGTCTGCTACGGTCTTTGGATACTTGTGGTTAGTGCTTTGAGAAAAAAAACAAACCTGTGAGATTTAAGGTAGCTCACACCTGGTGAGATGCACTCCATCGGTAGCCAGAAAGTCAGAAAGTGCTAGGAACTCCCAAAAAGATATGGGATGTCGCAGATGTATGCAGTGCTCAGTCCATGAGCGAGTGTGTGCATAGCTATACGTAGGCAGGATGCGTGAGAACCAGACGCCCATACATTGCAGGCACAGGTAGATATAGCTGCTCTGTCTGTGTTGCTAATATGCATCAAAGACTGACCCTCAAGCATATAGATCTCATTCAGCAAACATATACATAGTAATGCCTCTCTGGGAGTGTGTTTATTAGATGCCATGCACAAGTGTTTCTGCATGCATCAACAAATCCCAGGACACATAAAAGTGGACTCAGGCTTCAGTCTTATGTTTGCAGGGTCTTGAGATGCAGCACAGAAGTATGGGTGTGGGTGGGATTCACAAAAAAAAAGGGGTTGGGTTTGTTGGCCACACGCAGATGTGTATTTGCGGGGCTTACATGTGGAATGTAGTTGGGAGTATGAACGGTGAATATAAATGTATATCCAAGAGAGAATCAAATATTGGCATTTGAAAGCGGCACTAGATATTTCAGTGTATAGAGTTGGGGATTTGCATAGAGTTCTGTGTGTGAGATAAAGACTTCAGGAACGGGGATTGAACTTGTTTCCTTTTTTCTCGCAGAGGAGCATTTTAAGCAGGTAGAGCGTTGGTCAAGCGGCAGAGAGCAGGGTTTTCACGTTGTGGGAAGAGAACAGTGTGGCTCACACGTGACTCTTGCCACCACCGGCAGGGAGCACCAGGAAGGTGGGAACGGCTGTCCGATGGTGTGTGTACGGCAGGGATACCTGGGCATTCTCGCCTCCACTGGGGGCCACCACTTACAAACTCCATGGATTGCCCCTGGAACCGACTGGGCACCTGCTCAGAACAAGGAAGCAGCTCAGGCCGGCCAACACCGTACTAAAAAAAAACCAAACCAAAACCAAGCAGAGTAACCCATGGAGGGCTTGTATGTGGTAAGCACCAACAGGCGGTAAATTATACCTGTTAGCTGGCTGGCAACTTCTGTCTAAGCACAGGGAGGGTGGGAGTTTGGGAATACATGTAAACACTTCCCAATCGCATAGGCAATCCATCCCGGTAACCTGTAGCAGCGCACAAAACAGCTCCTAGCACCCACCTGGGCTTTGTTGTGCCTGCAGGGCACGGTACTTTGCAGGAAATTACCTAGAACTCACATCTGCTTTAGATGAGGAGGGCCCACAGTGCTGCCGGTGCTGGCTGTGCTGTGGGTCATGGTGGGAAGTGCTGGGAGAAGTTTTCAGCTTGCAATACCTGCACCTGGGATGGGTTTCACCGACTACATTATCACCCTCCACACAAGCAGAGGAAAAGTACGTGAGCCGGGCCGGTGGTGGGGCACAGCGTGGCTGGGGTTCCCAGGTGAGAGGCTGAGACCACCCTTGGTGGGGTGGGGTTGATATTTCCTATATTAAAAGATTTTTACTCTTTAAGATTTGCCTTCCTACCTACTTCCCCTTGAGCTCAAGGTACGGGGGCTCTGCTCTCTCCTCAGACAGGGCCAGGTGATGAGGGCTTCAAAACCTTGGGCACAAGCTCGGGGTGAGCTCGGCTCTCCTTGAACCCAGCCCGTGCTTTGGGGGCTCTGGGGTACGTGTAGGAGGGAAGGGGGCACCCTCGGAGGGAGGCACCTCTCTGCTGTGGAAGAAAGAAACACTGCCAAAACAAGCCTGACGTACCCCCAGGCTCTCCCCAACACCCCTCTTTGGTGGACGCAGGCGGCGGCAGGCTCCCCGGCAGGCCCCCGGTGTCGGATGTGCTGCCGACAGAGGGTATCAGTGTCGCTGACCTTGATGGTTGCCGGGCCACTACAACGCCCAGGCTGCCCAGGAGCTCCCTGGGCCGGCCATCTCCCCCTTGTGCCGCCGTTGGGACCTCCGACCCTACTGCCCCGCGGGTCCCCACAGCTCATCCACCCGCGCTCCGGCCAGCGGGCCACAGGCTCCCGCCCGCTAGGTGCCCCGAAGGCCCCTGGAAGGTTCTGGAAGAGCCGGGGGTGGGGGTGCCCCACACGTGCTGCCTCGCGCGGCTGCCGGCGCCGGCCCACCCAGGTGCCTAAGGCACGATGGCCGCGGCCGTGGGCGGGTTGGCAGGCAGGCGCGGGGCCCCCCCCACCATGTGCGGTCTCGGGTGCGTGCGTGTGTGTGTGTGTGTGTGTGCGCGCGCTCGGAGACGGGGGGGGGTGGGGGGAGCGAGCGAGGGGGCGGACTCAGTGGAAATTTCCACTCCCTGCAGCAGTCACAGCCGCGGCGGCGGGAAGGAGGAAGGCGCGCGCAGGCCCCGAGCCGCCGCTGAGGGGACGGGGAGGGAGAGAGGGGGTGGTTGTGAGGGGGAGTGCGGTGGCCAGCAGCTTCAGGTGACCCCTCTCCTCTCCTGCAGGTCCTAGTCCTGGGGAACAAGCGAGACCTGCCCGGTGCCTTGGATGAGAAGGAGCTCATTGAGAAGATGTAAGTGTGCTGGTGGCCTGAGCAGTTGCAATGTGACACAGTGTGACCCCCTGTTCCTGTCATGTCCCTGCCGGCAGGGTAACCCTGCTGTGCTCTGCTGCTACTCCTTCCCCAGTCAGGGTGGCATCATGGTACCTGGGATGGGCTGGCAGAATGGATGACTGGGGACATCCTGAGGCAGTGGCTGGCAGAGGTGACATTAGTGGGGATGGGGAGGAGCTGGGACCCATGGCTGCCAGTGTCAGGGCTGGGTTTCATGTGCCACACGGTGGCGTTAGGGCCTGGCATGGCACTGGGTGGTGGAGCTCGGCTCTGTGTGGTGCTGCTCCTCTCACCCTCTGGAGAGCGGCTCTGTCCTGCGCCCCTGGCAGCCCTCTGTGCTTGGAGGTTGGATCCTGCTCCAGCGGGTGACACCACCATGTACCTCTCCCTTACTTTGCCACCCATTGCCATGTCGACGCATGGCCTCCTCGCAGCCGATGCTGCCTCCTGCCTACCTCCACGTTGCTGGCAGCGATTCCCTCCCTTGCAGCCGGCTGTCTGGGACACTGTGCAATATCTCTGCTCCCCCCAGCCATCCCTCAGGGATCCTGTGGTGAACACCTATGCAGCTTTTGTCCTGCCAGCCCTGTGCCAAACCCTGCCTGCCCCGTCTCACCGCAGGGCCGTGCAGCCCAGGTGTAGGGAGGGAAGCTGTGTGATTTCGTTGCCAGGCTCTTCTTGGGGTTGACTCCCTCCTGTCCCATCCTGTCACCCCCACAGACCACACGTGGCCATCAGTCGTGGGCACAGTGTGCTGGTGTCCTCGCCCAACTCACATGGAGGTCCCCAGGAGCCTGGGGAGATGTTGCCTCTGCAAAGTGCCCCTGTCTCAGAGTTGGGGTCCAAAGGGACCTTTAAAAAAGGCTGCCAGGAGGTGCCTGCTGTTGCCACCAGTGTGTAGCCATGGGGGTCTGCAGCCAGAGCTCACTTCTCTCCTGCAGGAACCTCTCCGCCATCCAGGACCGAGAGATTTGTTGCTACTCCATCTCCTGCAAAGAAAAGGACAACATTGGTGAGTAGTGAGGCTGGGGGTGCGGCAGTGGGGGGCAGCCCGTGCCCATCCTGTTTGCCCAAGTACAAGAGGGGGTCACAGCAGGAGGGAGAGGCTATAAGTGTCCCCTTGCCTCCACAGACATCACCCTACAGTGGCTTATCCAGCACTCAAAGTCTAGGAGAAGCTGAGATCCCGTGCACTGCAGCTTGGATTGGGAAGATGCCATTGTACAAGCCCATGCTCCTTCTTTCTCCTGCTCTGTCCCTCCAGCTCTCTCTCTAGATGGGTATTTTTAGGGGACCCCAGACTCCACTCGCATTGAGGTGGAGCCTTTGTTTTTATTGTAAAGAAAATGTCCGACTCTGCCCTCCTCTCCTTTCTCTGTCTCTTCCTCCCATTTTGGCACTATTCTGTTGTTGTCTGTGTATACAGTATATATATATGTATATATTTTTTAATTTTTTAATTTAAGTGATAGCGCTGTTACTAAACTGGGCCCTGTGAGCGGTAGGAAGGCTGTGGGCTCCCCGAGGCTGGCTGAGGGCCAGCACTGGGAGGAAGATGAGGGTCAAGGCAGAAGGTAGCCCCTTGGGGATGGGGCTGTGCAAGCCTGTGGGCAGGTCCCCTGGGGCTCCCTCATCCCTTCCCCGGGTGTCCTGCCTGTTCCCCCAGGCCAGGAGCATCCTGGGGGGAATTGGGACTGTGCCCACCTTGCCTTTTCTTGGGCATCAGCCCCATGGGCAGGGTGTTGGGGGGAGGCAATGCTGCCCCCCCTGTGCTCCTCACCCTTTTGGGGCAACAGGGATTAGTCATGACCCGCTACCATCAGCCTCCCTCCCCCATCACCTCCAGCTGCCATGCCAGCGCTCCAACCCCTCACTGCCCCAGGCCATTTGTCCACTGCCCCATGTGCCCCCAGTCCCCGTGCCTGGGCCGAATCCTGCCCCACTGCCCAATCCTGCCGCACTGCTGTGCTGGGGCTGCGATCTGAGGTGCCAGTGCCGGTGAGGGGGGGCAGTGATTCCAGTGGCTCCCCTGCCTGCCCCAGCTGTCGCCGGAGGTGTTCAGCCCCAGTTAGTCTCTTGGGGGGGCCATGCTGGCTCCCCATGTGCCAAAAGGCATTGCCTGCTCCTGGCTGGGGGCTGCTGGCTCTGCCCCAGCTGAGGACATGGCACAGGGGGGCTGGGGAGAAGGGGACACATGGAGACATGCCGAGGGGGCTGTGAGCACCCTGTGCTCCTGCAGAGCTGCCCATCGGGCAGGGGCATGCTCTGCTTGCCCTGCTACGCGTGCCCTGTGCCCCGTGCTGGCCTCCAGCTCTGCTGCCCTGGCTGGGGTGGGACATGTGGAGCAGTGGGGCAGGGGCGGTGGGGCTGGGAGGGAACGTGGTTGGGTCCTTGTCTGCAGGTGGGGAGAGGGCAAGAGGAAATTTGGGTGAGGTCAGGAAGGCTGTACCCATCTGTGCCATGTGATGAGTTGATGAGTCTCTGCAGGCACAGCCTGGGGGCCTGGCCGGGTTGTTGGGAACCAGTCTTGAGGGGGGACTTAGCTGGGCTGGGGGGGACGCGCTGGCATTGGGAGGGTGGGTGCGTAGTGGGGTCAGGGTCAGGACAGTGGCACAGCAGGGATGCAGCTGCCTGTCCCCAGCTCACGGCTTGGGAGAGGTTGGCAGTGGCCCAGGGGCAGGGCTTGCAGGGCCCCTCTTGCTGCCCCTTCCCCTGCTCAACTCTGGGGCGGTGAGGCCGGGGTTTCTCTTCTGTTCTCGTTTTTGCAGAATTGCACAAAGAGAGGTTTCTTTTTTTTTTTTTAATTTAATGATTTGTAAAGTGTTGTCACCCCCTATCCCCCCCCTTTTTTTTTAAGAGATATTTTGGCTCAGTTATGACCTCTGTTGGGAAATGATTCTTGTAACTGTACAATTTTTTTGCCTCCTAATAATAATAAATTAACAATTTTGCGTTGGGGGGTGTGGTTGCAGTCACATTCCTGCCTTGCCATCACTGTCACCTCTCCCTCCTCGGTGCTGACCGTAGGGTGAGGGTCCCTGTCCCTCAGGCAGCACTGGACACCTGCGTGGTCCTGCTCACCCAAAAGGTGTCATAGCCAGCTCTGACTGCTCTGAATGCCTCATTTTCTTGGTCTGGGTGCAAAGATGAGCTCGGAGACCTCCAGCTGTGGCCATCACCCGCTGCCAGACCTTCCTCTACCCCTGCATCATGTCCCAGGGCTGCGCAGGGACCTGCTCCAGTGCTGGGTTTGGCGCGAGGCTGCTGCAGGGCTCCTGCACCCTCACCTGTCCCCTCGCCCACACCAGCCCCCTTCTGGGGTCTGTGGCCACTGCTGGTGGGGCCACCCCTGCCCCATGTCCTCTGGGCAGTGGCCGCCTTCAATGACCCCCCCAAGGTTGTGTTTTCTGCCTTGCGGCAGCCTGCCCTGAATACCTGGGCACTGGGGCTGGGACCACTGGTGGAGAACCCCAGCCCATGGGGTATTCGATCTGCAGTGGGGCCATATGTTGCCCACAGCCTGTGATGGTGCTGCCTGTGCCCTCCCTGCCCCCCCAGCTCTCCTCCCCACGCACCCAGCCCTGCGGGGCCGCAGCAACAAGCCTGCCTTTGTTTGCCCTTGGCCCGGGCTCAGGATGGAGCGGCACGGACCAAGCACATGAGAGCTGCCCCCAGCTCCCATCCTCCCACTGCCACCGAACCCCCCCCAGGGACCCTGCTCGCCCCACAGGTATGCGAGAATGTCAAGGGAAGGTGGGCAGCCTGGGCTCTGCACCCCCCTATCATCCCTTGCCAGGATGAGACCCCCTCTTCTCCCTGGCTGATCCCAAACGGTGGGGCCCAGCACTGGCGGGGGGGCTGGGGGGAAGGAAAGGAAAAACCCAGTTTTGTGCTCTCGGTAGAAAACTGGGGCTTTTGTTTCCCTGGAAACAGGGCTGCGAAAGCAAAGCCTGGTGGGTGTTGATGCTGCACAAAGCCCACAGTGAGCCCCTTGCATTCACCCGGCCATAGCAACCGTTTCCCTCGCCCTGGCATTTCGCGGGCTGGGGTGGGTGCCAGGAGCAGGACAAGGAGCTTTAACAGCTCCAGTGGACAGGGCTGGTGCGGCCAGCCTCTGTTCAGCCCGATCCCACCACCCCGCCTGGTCCCCAGGGCCACCCCTGGGTGCAGGAGTCTTGGGCAGGGGGTGGATGTGGGGCTTGGAAACCCTGATGCCCTCAAACCATCCTTCTGGTGTAGTTTTGTCCCCATGGTGGGCAGGCAGATGAAGGTCAGGAGCCCTGCACAGGGGATGAGATGTGCTCACCCCCTTGGGTCCCCAAGGGGTGCTGGGGATGGTGGTCCCCCATGGCCCCCCCCCCCCCCCCCCCATTGTGCAGCAGCAGCACCTTGGTCCTGTACGGTGTGGTGAGGAACTGGCTGCCTTGCAGGCTGCAGGGTGCTTCAGCCCAGTGCTGGGCTGGCTGGGCTTTACTGGGACAAGTTCGAGTCCTGCGAACCACCCCAAGCCTGGTGCATTGGAGGGGATGCTCCCAGGGGTTGGCTTGGCACCACCATCCCCCTAGAGGGACGGGGGGGTAGAGGGGCCTTTCCCCATTGCCCTTCGGTGCTGTGTGACCTGTCATGGCTGCTTTCCTGCCCCCCGCTGCCCGTGCCCACCCCACAGCCCCCAGGTTTTAGGGAAGAGCCGTCCAAGCACTGGCTCTTCAGATCTGTGCTCGGCAGCAGAGAGTGTGTGTGACATGCTCTAGGTTACTGGTTTATTGAGCTCTTACAGGGCACTGCTTGGACCTGGTGGGATATGGTCACTGGGACCTTCTCCTACTGTGGGAGGGGGCTGGCAGGAGGGGACGGGACAGGACGAGGGCAGTTTGTGTTTGCTGTCCTCTGCAAGCCACCATGGAAACCCTCCATAATTTCAGATGGGAACCTTTCCAGCACAACTCCATCTCCAGAGCAGCAACCCCTCTGAGCCTGGTCGAGCAGCCAGGATGAGAGGTGCTGATGTCCTTGGTGGCCTTTGGGCAGAGGCAAGAAGGCCACCAGTGCAGCCACGAGGACTGGGGTTTCAAGCCCCACTTGCCCAATGTGGAGTTTGAAACCCATGGTATAGCCCCCTGAGCTGTCTTTTCTGCTTGCTCCACGTCCAGATATGGGCACTAATGGCAAAACATTCGGTCTTGGGAGGAGGCGGTGGATTGATCTCTACAGCTCCCTGGTGGCACTTAGCAAGGCGTGCCAAGGGCCAGAAGGGGTGGAGGGGACTCCCGGGGCTTGTCAAAGAAGATGGAGGAGGACATCTCTGTTTTGAGCTTGCTGTCAGCGCTGCCCTCACTGGAAGCAGCGTCGGGGCTGCATCCCTCACAGCAGCAGCAGCAGCAGTCCATGAAGGCCTGGCCCAGGGGTCTGCAGAGGCACAGGAGCAGGACAGGCGTTACCGAGCACTTGAAGAATAGGAAGAACTGGTTGATAAGGTTGAGGAGGTCCAAGGTCTGCTTGGACATGTCAGGGGACATGTAGGCCACCACGATGTTGCAGACGTTCTCAGGAGTGGTGCAGAGCCCATAGATAATGGTCAACCCAATGATGGTGCAGTTCAAGTGACTCTCACACTGGCTGTGCTTGGTCCCTCGGCACTCACTCTTCTTCTCAGTGCCGCTGATCCTCCGGGTCACCAGCTGGCAGCTCACAGTGAAGAGAATGGGCAAGCAGAAGTAGCAACCGAAGTACCACCACATCCGAGCGTTTTGGTAGGTGAGCACCAGTGAGTAGACAGACTCGGGCAGGTTGGACGAGGGCTTCATGGTGCAATACTCTGTCACCATGCCAGACACGGGCGATGTGTCCTGTGCCAGCTGCCAGAGTAGGATCTCCGGCACTGACAGTGTCATGGAGCCCACCCAGATGACGGCCAGCTTGGCAATGATGGACTGGCACTGCTCGATGGGCCGGGCACTGGCCTGGGGGCTGGTGGCCGCATGGAACCTGTCAATGCCCAGGGCACAGAGGCTGAAGGTGGTGACTCCCAGCGATGATACCTGGTGAGAGGGAAGGCAGAACAAGTGGGTCTTGCTGCAGAAATATCATGGAGGGCTTGGCTTTACCAAGCTGGTGACAACTCCCTGGTTACCCAAGACCACAGCCCAGGACCCTCCCAAGGTTTTAGAGGAGTCACGGCCTGTGGCTGCATCCCAGGGCTGGAGACAGTTTTCTGACTCCTGAAATGACAGTGGATAGAAATGTCCCTTGACCCATTTGTCCCTGCCCAGCACCCTTTTCTGTAGCAGGGAGAGAGGCTTTGCTGGATCGTCTGTCCGTCCAGCCAGTGTGGGAATAGCAAGATTGTCCCTCAGGCTCTTCCTCTATTCTGGCTAGCTCTCGGAGAGGAAAAGCAAAGACCATTGCACCCACCAGCACATTCCCAAGGCCCCCCAGCTGCCCCAGGCTGGCTTGCCCCTGCCCTGTTCTGCTGAGCTGCCGCCTGCTTCCCGGACAGGACAAATGAGTTGAAGGCACCGTGTTCACAAATCAGCTTGGGGCAATTTCCGCTGCATTGAGAACTGCAGGAAAAACATCCTGTTTGCCAAAGGGAAGAGGCCAAAGGAGAGAGGGGAATTGCCGTGGCTCTGGGAGGGCTGGCAAGGCACTGAGGGTCACAATCAGCATTCATGGTCCCGGCTTCAGAGCTGCAGCTTTGCTTGGAGCCAAGTCCCACAGCCCTTGGCCAGGAAAATGGCAGTCACATGCTGGTGCCCCCCAGCTCTGTAGCCATTTCTGGTCTCCCGAAGCCATCAAACATCACCCTGTACTGATGGACCTTCCCAGCACTTGGGAAGCCACCGCACAGGGCTCTGTATGATGCCTGGGCAGCAGCCCTAAACACGTCTGGCGCCATCCTCCTACCACCCCCGGCCTTTTCCAGTGGTCCTGGGTCAGCCCCTTCATTGATGCAGAGCACAGGAGCCCATGACCAGCACTGATACCAAACACCCAGCATCACCATTCAGTTACACGCAGCAGCAGCCCCCCAGACACATCAGAGCAGTAGCCCAGTGTCACCATCCTGCACCCAGCCCCACCACCCAACAATGTTGGTCATGTCCCAGCTTCTCTACCCAACACCTAGAGCCACCATCACCCTTGCTCTGGGCCACAGCCAGCACACCCCTTGCACTTGCCCAGCTCCCCAATTAGCACCTGCAGTCCCCTCAGCACTGCTGCACTACTGCCTCTCCTCTCCCCCTACCTCCCCCCCGCGGGCTTTTCCCTCTCTCCTGGTCCCGTTGGTCCTAGTGTGTAATTCAGACACGGCAGAGCATCCTTCCCCAGTGCCCTAGCACTGTGCCACTGGGAACACCAGGCACATCCCTGCACACTGCCTGGCACCAGGAATCCACGTAGCCAGCTCTACTCCAAAAATATGGCTTTGTGTCCCCCTTTCCCTTCCCCCTCACCCCCGAGCATCTGATTATTTGCAAAGTAGAGGACAGAAGATGTGCTCCTTACAGAGTTCATCCAGCAGCCCAGAATGCTTGCACAGCCCCATACAGAAAGGCAGCCCCATTAACTACTGGGCTGCAAACTGAGTCCTCTCTCCTGGCTGACATTTTGCTTTGGATTTAGCTCTGGCCTGGCCATGCCCTCCCACCCAGGCTGAAGGGTCCATGGTGCTGGGTCCCAGGTGAACAGAGAAGCCTGAAGCCCCTTTCAGCCCTTGCCCTGGGCCCCAGAGGCAGGAGTACATAGCAGGATCAGCAGCTGGGGCGGCAGAGCGGGAATAGCCCCCTGGGTGGACCACACCAGGACCACGTTCTCCCCGGGGTTGTGCCATACCCATCCTTCAGCAGCCCCAACACCCTGGGGTTGACCTTCCTGCCTCCTTTGGGGACTGAGCTGTCCCAGGGGCATCCCAGTGCGGCTGAATCACTGCACCTGGAGGTGCCACCCCCAAGAACCCACACAGGTACACGGCCAAGGAGTCCATGGGCAGCTCAGAGACAAGCCATGGCAGACCCTCCTCAGGAAGGGGTCTGGTCTGGGGACATCACCCTTTCCTTCCCGTCCCCAGTCGGAGCACTGAGTCTGCCTGACTGGGCAAACACGGGTCAATATTCCTGCCCCTCTCTGAGTCCTCTTTCCACCAGGCTGTGATGTCAGGGGCCTGAGGTGGTGGACAAGGATGGGGCAAGCACTTCATTTAATAGAATCTGGGTTGGGAGACCTCCAGCAATGAGTAGCTCCTGCTTGTGGAGCAAGGGAGACAGTGCAGAGAGGTGGGGGCTGCCCATCTCCTCCAGCAAACACCACATTGTTGTGTTGGGCTGCTGCGGGCAGGTTTTGGGCTGTGCTGACCCATCCTGCATGTGGGTCCATCACCCCAGGCCTGTGCCCAAAGGACCTCGCGGCATCGCTTGGGTCCCCTGCTGGGGGTGTGCACAGCCAAGCCATCTGTCAACATACAGGGGCCCCCACGCCTCTGCAGACTCTGCACAAAGGCACTGACACCCAGGAGCTGACTGTCACAGTGCCAGGGCTGATGGAGCAGCAGGACAGAGCAGGACCACTGGTGGGTCAGACCTGCTCACCTCATAGCCCTGCTAGTGGGGGCATGCCAGCCCATCCAAGCGCACACCTACCCCCCCAGCCCATGCTGGAGTCACCCCAACCCACAGCTGCTGTTGGGTGAAGCTGGAGAGGACAGTCCGGCCACCAAGGGGGCGCGATGCACCCAAGAGCCCTGTGGGTCCCAGCAGAACCTGGACTGGGGAAGGGGATGTTTGGGAAGTGATTGTGATGGGACAAGTCAATGTCTCAGGGCCCTTTCTTTGCTTGCAGTGACTGAGCTCCCTGTAGCCACGAGCTTTCTCTGTCTGAATGCCAAGGCCTGCGCTCTGTCCCCTCTAGCTGTTATTTCTCTGGGCAGGCTTGAGCCCTGGTGATGGGCACAGACAAGTCTGGTGATGAGAGATGGCCAGGTCCCAACCTAGCACGGTAACAGCCCTGGGAGGAGCACGGCTGGCGTGGGCAAGGGTGCTGAGAGGAGCTAGTGGTCCCAGACGGCCTGATCAGGTTTGGGGAGAGTGAGGGTGGCAGCCCTGGGGCCCTTGGGGACATGCCATGGCCTCAGTTGTTGGGGGCACTGACCATGGGAGTAGGACCTCAGTGGGATGGGCAGGTTTTGAGTCCTGTCTGGCCTGACCAAGCCTGAGAGGGTCTTCAGGGACCTGGCACTCTTCCAACTTTTTGTTTGCACCTTTCTTTGATAAACTGGGCTCTGGAGCCACAGAAAACACACATGGGCAGGCGGGGTCTGTCTGTCGTACACAGGCATGAAGGGGAGCAGCTGGATCCCAGCCACCCCTGCAGGATGGGGAGATACCCCACAAATGTGGGTTTGTTTTCAACGCAAGAGCAGAACCATGCAAAACCATGCTATCTGGGGCGGTTTTGGTCATTTTGCCTTCCCCTGCCACCACAGTCCTTGCAGCCTTCTCAGTGGGTCCCCGATTCACCCTGAATGTGGCCAAACCATCATGCATTACTTGAGGACAAGCAAAGATCTCAGGCTCCCAAACATAATCCCTGGTCTCTCCCACCCCAGTGCTGCTCAGCACTGCCCCACCTGCAGCCTCCTGCCCTGGGGACATCCTCAGCAGCCCACCATGGCCAGTGCTGGGCCAGCACACTGTGGGGCTGAGCCCACAGGCTGGGGGCTGTTGGGCTGGGACAGGGACAGACAGAGAGAGGGACCCCATGGACAGAAGCCCCCATGCTGGCTGGACAAAGGAGGGTTTCATAGGCTCTCCCCAGCCCTGGCAGTGTTGTTGCTGTCTGCAGACCCCAGCGCAGAGGCAAAGGGAAGGTCAATATCAGGACTGTCCTTCAGCTCTTTGCTGTGCCCTACAATAGGGGTCTCTGGGGCACACAGCCCTTGTGCCAGGCCATGGGCAGCAGGAACTGCCTCCAGAGCACAAGGGAAGAGTGGAGACGAGTCCTTGAACCCCCCAGAGCCCTGTGCAGCCCCTTACCTCCATGAAGGGCACGATGCGACAGGACACATCCCCCAACAGCCTCTTCTTGGTGATCTCATTGAATATGACCACAGGCAGGCAGAAAAAGAGAATGAGGAAGTCCCAGAAAGCTAGGCTGGCCAGGATGGAGTTCCAGGCACTCTTCATGTAGTAGTTGTGCCACACAATGCACATCACAGAGAGGTTTCCAATGATGCCCACGGCAAAGACGATGAGGGACAGGAACATCACAGCATAGGCGCTGTAGGAGTTCTCTGTCACCGGGTACAAGGGGTTCTGGATTTGCAACCGCTTGTCAGACACAGTGGTGAGGTTGGCTCGGGGATCTGCCCCTTCGCTGTCTGTGGGGACTCCTTGTTGCTGCTCAGATGGGTCCGTGCTGGATGGCAGCAGGGCCTTGGTTGGGTGCAGACTGGCAGAGTTGAGGGGCCGTGGGAACTCCACCCGCACCCCTGGCACATAGTGCTGCACCGACTTGGAGTCCTCCTCTGTCCCCCGGCGCAGCCTCTCCTTCTTCAGCTGGACCTCTGGACTGTCCCAGGAAATCATCGGCAGAGTCCTATCTCCATCTGCACCCTGGCCATGATGGGGGCTGCCTTCCCCAGCCCTGCCTTGCAGTGCTGCAGCCCCTGGCACCAGGAGCATTGGCAGCAGGAGGACAAGTGGCAGCAGAGAAGGCATGGTCACCTCCGCACCTTCTGGAGAAAGCGTGTGGCAGGAGACAGAGCAGCCCCGAGTGCAGGGACCTCGGGGCTGCAGGCAGCAAGGGAGTTATCCGGAGAAGCAGCCGGTCTGTCTGGCTCCGGCCGCTGCTCTGGGCTCTCCAGAGAGCTCTGGACAGAATAAAAGCCGCGCTGGGGAGCAGCAGAGCCAGGCCCTCTGCTGGTCACCCATCCGCTCCCAGGGAGGCTGCCAAGCTCTCAGAGATGTGCCAGCGCCCAGGCCAGGCAGTTCAGCATCCCCAAACATCCCCCCCAACCTCCACACCCAGCATCCCCTGACATCTCCCCCAACAATTCCCAACATCTCCCCAGCACCCCCCAACATCCTTCAACACCACCCCAACAACCCTCTAACATCCCTCAACATCACCCCAACATCCCCCCAACAACCCTCCAACATTCCCCTAGCATCTCCCCAACATCCCCCCAGCATCTCCCAACATGTCAGCTCTTCCCACCCCAGATCTCCCCCCCTCTGCCCCTGAGCAGGGGGGGGATGCCCGCGGTGACGTCCAGCACTAGGCACCATGTGGCATGTCTTCTGCACACTCAGCCTGGACTCAGGATGCCCTCGAACAATAGACCACCTCCCCAGGTCTGGAGGGGTGACAGGGCTGCCCTTGGTGGGAGGGTGAGAGGAAGGACTGGCTGGCCTCAGGCCACATCAGGGTGTCAGATCTCCTGGCCCAGTTCTACCAAGGTTTCCTGCTGCTTTTCCTGCTGCCTTTCCTGCTGCCTTCCCTCCTGGGACAGGGGTTTGAACAGAACTGAGGCCCCTGATCCCCTGTACCTATGACTTCTCCCCATATCCATCGCCTCTCCCTCACACTCATCATCTTTCCTCCTTTCCATCGCCTCTCCCTCACACCCATCATCTTTCCTCTGTCCAGTCTCCTGTTCCCCTATCTGGTATCTTTCCCTGTGCTGTCACCCCTTCCCCATGACTGTGGGACTGGAGGGACCAGGGCCCCTCGAGGGACATGCCCTGTGGCATGTAGGCAGCCCATGGGGAAGCAATGCCAGGCTTGAAGCAGTGGGGCTACCCCAGACCTGGGGAGCTCAAGGAGTCTGTCCCTCTCCTGCACGGAGACACCTCACTCCATTTGCAGCCAGCAAACAGCAGCTTCACCATAGCTGGGACCCCACTGCAGTTTCCGTCTGGCCCCGTGCCTGCTCTTCCCCGAGCCAGAAGGGCCTCTGGGCTGGTGTCCCAGAGCGCTGAGGGGGACGTGGGCCTCTTGCTGCGTCACTGGGAGCTGGAGAGCTGATGGCCCTGGAGCCAGTGCTGGGAAACTGAGCCCCAGAGCTCAGATGCTGCCCCTTCCAGGTGAGCAAGCAGGACGTTGGCTGACATGGGTTTCAGCGGTGGGATGCTCCTGCTCCACTCAAAATCACACAGTACGCAGCTGGCCCTGGTGCTCCTCGGTGCTCCTCGGTGCTCAGCCACCACAGCTGGGCTGGCGGGGACTCTTGTTGTCCCACACCCCTCCATGGTGGGGCAGGAGGAGTCTCTGCCCTGAAATAATTTGGCTCAGCCAAGGGGAAGCACTTTTGTCCCTCCTGCAGTGGAGCTGCTGTGTGTGACAGTACTGCCCAGCAGAGACCACAGGAGTCAGAGGCACACCAGCAGCCGGGCGCTTTCGCTTGAGGTCCCAACCTCCATCTGGCAGTGCTTTGCCCAGGGCCCTGCAGCAGGAGCTGGCAGAAGTGCCCGGCTGCTCTGCTCTCCCACACCACTTTTTCTGCAGCCAGGTACTGCTCTTTGATTCTCAATAATGCTATGATTTTTTAACATCATTTGGATATTTCCAAGGGGGGAAAGAGGATTTCAGCTCTACAGGAGCAGGGTTCTACAGGAGCAATGACAATACCTGAGGTCTGTCCTGGGTGCAGAGGGACTGGTGCCTCAAAGTGATCACTGGTTTGATGCTAGCAGAGCCCACCAACTTCAGAGGAAGAATGATTCAGCCTGAGCCCAGTGACAGCCCGAGGATCACGCAGGGCTGCTGTGGGCTGCCAACAGCTTCAGGTGCTCTGGCTGCAAGGACACAAGGGGATCTGTGAAGGATCAGGGGACCAACCCCAGGGTTCATGACTGCTCTGGCCTTGGCCCACCATCGCATACCTAAAATGAGCCAACTATTATCCTTAGTGGAGAACAAGCCCTCAGAAGAGCTGCACTGTGTCCAGTTTGCACAGGGGTGCAGTGCTGTGCCCAGATGTGGGGATGCCAGCAAAGCCAGGGCATGGGCAACTTGTCCAGCCAGGCACTGCCAGCACTTTAATTGTTTGGTTAACTGAAGGATGGATAACATGAGCTTGCTCCCCAGTGAACTCACAGTGCTGATCCGAGCTCCCTCTGCAAAGGCCAGGTAGGACAGATGGTGGCATCAGTCCCCACTTGCAGCTCAGGGAGTGATGCTATTGCACCTTGGCGAGGCTCGAAGGAAAAGCACGCTGCCTGGTGACAGAGCTGAGTGAAAGATGAAGAGCAGAAAGGCAAGGCTTGGGGCAGGAGGACAGAGAAGGAGGATGAGGACTTTCCTCAGTGCCCATGTCGGCTCGGAGGAGGGAGCCCTTGGTGCACGCCTTGCCTGCCAGGAGGGACGCGGCTGCTCGCAGGGTGCTGGCACCCAGCACCCTCCTGGTGTGGCGTGGGACGGCTGGCTGTTTCCCTGTAAGGAGAGGGAGCTATTTTTAGTTTTGTTTCGTGGCTGTTGCAAAACGGCCAGGTGTGTCGCGGAGCTGCCTGAAGACAACAGCAGAGTTCACTGGGGCAAGGTGACACTTCGGTAGCATGGGAGTGACCTCGGGTGGGTTCTGTCACCCTGGGAATCATTGCCCAAGCAGCCTCTTTGTGATGCTCCTTTTCCTCCCCTCTCTCTCTCTCCAGCAGCTCCCAGCCAGCATGGGTCCCCGGCTGACCTCAAACTGGGAGCCAAACAGCAGCCCCGGATACTGTTTGGATACCACGCATTTATCTTCCCCAGCCCAAATTCACAGACAGATTAATACTGTTTCTCAGGAGATGAGTGTGCGCCTGGACTTTGCAGACATCTCCTTAGGGGTACTTTATCAGAGTCAGAACTTTTCATTGTGACCCAGGGAAGGTTTACTCCTAGATTCCTTCTTCTAGACTTCATTCAACCCCTGGAGTTTTGGATAAGTCTGCATAAAATTCACATCTAACCTAAAACCTGCATCTTCCCACTCCCAGGCCCATGGGGTGGGGGCCCAGACCTCTCAGTAACAAGTCCAACGTTGTCTGATAGAAAAGGGGCAAAAGTCTGAAGTGTTTCTGAGCCTGCATTGGACCACACCAAATGCCTTCCCCATTCTGGGGCTTTTTTAAGCTTCCTTTGGAGCAAGACAGCTTTGTTGCAGTGAAGGGCAGTTATGAAGCCACCCAGCAACTCCTCCACCTTCCATCAACCATGTTCATGTACCCACCACGGGTCTCCAGATGCTGGAGGTGGTTCAGAAGGGACACAGCGGAACATGAGGGAGATGCTGTGTCTGATCCCACACTGGACAGAGGGGCAGCAAGGGTGTGAGTAGGCAGTGTCTGTGATAGATGTGTCAGGTGGTGAGTTTCTCCAACTCCCTTCTTGCCTCTGCAGGAAGCCCCAGTGTCCTCCTGATGATGCTCCCACCCTCATGAAGGACCCCAGCAGGGTGAGCTGTGTCCAGTCCCAGTCCACGTGACATTGTGATTTCTGGGGAGAAGGAGAACTGCCCTGTGCAGTTTGCTCTGATCCAAGCACAGGGGCATGGCTGAGGTGTAGGAAGCTTGAAAGCCTGGGCAGCAGCAAGATAGCTGTCCCCATGAGCATAATGCCATGTGCTGAGATGGACAGTTGGATGGGTGCTGTCTGCAGGGACTTGGGACTGTCTGCGCATGGGATGAGGAGCATTTTTGCTAGGAGATGACAGCACCAGTGATGCTGAGCTGAGTTTGCAGGCAGGCTGGGAGAACAGCACAGTGGCAGGGACAACCTGCCCTGTTCCCCATGGCACACACCTCCCTGGCACCTTGGCACTGAGGCCAAGGTCCATGATCTCTGGCAGCTCTGCTACTCTGCATGGCCCCACTCCTGCTGCTCTGCACCTCCAGCTTGGCAGGTCTGTGCCCTGCTGAGTCATGGTGTTACAGAGCATCCTCACCGAGGGCTCCGGGAGATGCCAAAGCCATCCACCTCGTTGCCTGCTCTCAGCAGGAGCGTGTCCCTCCTCAGATGCCAAGAGGGAGCTCAGATCCAGCTCAGCTCACCTCTTCCAGAGCCTTGCAAGTGGGGAGAGGCCCCTGAAGCTACAAACAGGCTGAAGTGACTGAAGAGCGGGCGTGCTTAGACTCAATTTCAGCCCCCATTTTTCTCCATTGATGAAAACACTTTTTTTCTTAAATCAGTATAAATGTCAGACCCCCCCCCCCCCCACCCCGAGACGTCAGCCTGCCTTCTGGTGAGCTTTGATGAGCTCCTCAGGGCTACCACAAGCTATCTGGCAGGTGAGCTGCTCCAGACCCCTGGCCCCACCATGTCACCAGGGGTGCCCCTCAGCATGTGGCACCTTGCACGTCCATGTTGCTAGAGAGACTCGAGGCAGACAAGGCTCAAATACCAAATGAGAGGAAGAAAACGGCTGGCTTTTGTTTCCACCAAACAATCCGGGCTGCGTGGGGGCAAAGCAATAACAGGGCTGGTACACGCCTGTTTGCCCTGTGCTGTTAGTGATCTGTGTGGTTCCTTGGAAAGGGGGGAGAGGGCAGGGAGGGGACGTGGTAAACACAGACGGCTGGTGTGGGCAAACCAGTGCCCGGGCAGCTCCTGCTCTGAGGGCACGGCTGTGCCAGGTGGGCCCAGGTGAGGAGCTCCCCACCACTGCTATGACCTCTTATCCTCAGATGTGAGGTCCCGTGTGATTTTCATGCCCTGGGACAGGAGGATGAAACACTCCACTGACAATGCTCTCTCTCCCCTGGTCCTGTGTTCCCGACCAGCCCAGCATCTGCATTCATCCCAGCTTCTGTGTCTCAAAATCACCTCCCAGTCTGGTGGGCTGACCCCGCTTCACTCAGTGCTTTACAGCGCTGCTTGGAGTTCCCGTCAGTGTCCTGATGGCACCAATCCTGCCAGCTGCTGTCTGCTGCAGGGATGGTATGCAATGGCTCAGCCCACAAGTTGGGGGTTCTGGGGGTGAAGCCTGTGATGTTTGACCAGCTGTTCCCAGCCCACCACGGTGCCAGCCAGCTCCATGCAGGAGCCATGAAAAGTTCCGGAGCCTGTGGCCCTCCCTCCCCTGCTCCCACCCCCTCCTTCTCAGAGCTCGTGAGAAGCCTGTCTGACCGCAGACACATGGTGCTGCACACACTGCAGCCAGCACGGCAGGAGCAAACTCGCCCCCCGTGGCCTTCCCAGCCACTTGTGGGGTGCTGGCTCTGCTCCCTGCCGGCAGGTTTCCCGGTCGTCACTGGGTTAAAGCGCGACATGGACACTCAACCCCATTTTGCAACCGGGAAACCAAAATGATGGAGGGATTTTCCTTGAGCCACAGCAGGAGGTGAGTTCCCGGGGCTTCCTCACAGGGGCCACCGCGGGGACATCCGGGATCTCTGTGGGTCACTGCTGAGGCGCCGGACGCAGCCATGTCTGTGCAGGGAAGTGTTACGGCTCGTGCAAGCAGAGGATGCATTTCTGTTTGCAATGGGGTGGTCAAACTGTGTTGAGGGGAGGAACCGAGAACACAAGTCAAGTTCAGCTCAGGGCAAAGACAGTATTTTCCTGTGGAATAAAATGTGTAATGGCCTGGGAACAGCGAGAGGCTGTTTGGAGAGGCCCTGAGCTTGGCCCCTTTGTTGGAGCTCATTTGATGATTCACCCTCAAGTTCCCTTTAAATGCACGAGGTCTCACAAATGCAAAAATGCAACTCAGAGCAAAACCTCTCAGAAGTTTAATGTAGAAAATAAACCATTTTCAAGTCCACCACCTTCTTTTTTTAGGGGGGGACGTGGTATTTGGTTTATCCACTTGCCTCAATTCAGGCCCCCTGGCTCTAGTAATCACTCCTCCATATTTCCCTGCTTTGGGGTGAACCTCATGCTCCTTCGCTGCTGTGTGCCCCTGCTCTGGCTATTACACTCTGCAGCTGGGGCTCCAGAGCCGTTCAGAGCTTGGGTTTGGGGGCGACAGTTACACAGGGACTATTGCAGCATCCCCTCTAAGTCCTGGGGGACATCAGCTGGAGCACTGGTGAAAACCACCATGCTGCAGGGTTGTGGGCTTGTCACCTCCCATTTCCTAGGGTCACTTTCAGGGTGCTTCACATCCCTGACCGCTCTCAGTGAATCCCAGCCCCTCCTGCAGCTGTGGAGGTCAAAGCGCAGCTGGCTGTAGAGCACAGCTGGGGCTCCAGGTGAGCAGGAGGAAGGTCTTGGGGAGCTTCGAGGGCAGTGAGTCTGTGCTGGGGCTGCCATCCCCACTTGTGTTGGCAGAGGGACAAGGCAGATTGGGTGACCTGCAGCTGCAACCCACCTGGCCTGCCAAAACACGGGCCCTGGGGAAACACTGGTGGAAAATAAACCGCCTGCAGCAGGATGGATGCCAAGCAGTCCTGAGCAAGGCACACTGCTGGCCTCCATCCATGCTCCCCCTGAACCATTCAAGGTCTCCAAGCAAAAGTCAGGATGATTTGTGTTTACAGGGAATACCATGGTTTGTCTCCCTGGAAAGCAGCGAGGACGGAGTTGGCCCATGGGTGGGTCTGTGCTCGGGTGCACTGCTCAGGACGATGGGTGCCCCTGGGCAGGGGCGATGGACCCCCCTGAGGGCTGCTGGGCTTCAAGGCTGGCAGCAGAACGGTCCGGTGTCACAGCTCTGTCACAGCTCTGTCATAGCTCTTGCTGGGTCTGTGCCCAGCACTGGGCACAGATGGATCGGGAGCTTTGTGACAGCTATGGTGCACCCAGGGAGACCTGGTGCGCAGGCAGTCCTGCCCGCAGGGAGCAGCCTGGCAGGGCTTGAACTCCTGGGGAGGGATGGCCACATCTGCAGTGTTTCCATGCTGCAGGGGTGCCAGTCAGAGACCCCCCGCCCCACCCCACATCCAGACTTGGTCTCCTGAGTGGCCTTTCCTGGTGTCCCCCCCCCCAGTTTGCCTTCAAACCAGACAGTTCATCCTTACCATCCTGGCCAGGTGCCGCCCTTTACTGCATCCATGGGTGTCACCTGGCCACAACGGCCAGACCTGATGCTGCGAGGGCCTCAGCATCCCCAGAAATGTCCATCTGTGCTGTTATTTGCCATCAGACACAACAGAGCTGGTCCCACTGCTTGCCATTCCTGCAGGGCGAGGTGTCAGTGCCTGGGGCTGGCAGCAAGGTGGGCAGCGGGGACTGTATGGGCACTGACCCCACCGATGCCTGGCTGGGGACAGGGGTGACCTTGCCCTCCCTGGGGGACATGCTGGAGGGGCTGGCACAGGTGGTTTGCCTGCTTTCTGTGCACCAAGCCAACAGTGTGTGGGTGCAAGGGGCAGGGTCCAGATCCCTTGTCTTTGCCCCCTCTGGCTGCCCACAGCCCGGGCAGCGCTGCTGCCCGCCCTCTCAGAGAGACCGGTCCCCAGCCTGCCCGTGGGGAGCGGGGCACCGCGGTGACATTTGGCAGCTGCCATGGGTGCCCCACCCTGGGTGGGGATCAAGGTCACTGTGCAGAAAGTTTGGCTGCTCACTAACAGGAAAAATGGGGGAATTCCCTGCTCTGCACACATGCAAATGAGAGCTGGGGACCCTGTGCCCCCTGCAGCTCCCCTCCCGCCTCCCAGCCGCAGCAGGGCTGGGGGCTCCCAGTGCTGCCCCAACCCAGGCCACCATCATGGCAGATCAGACACCCCGAAACCTGTCCTCCACCCTGGAGATGTCCCGGTCACAGGGCATGGCTGTGTCCCTGGGGCAGCATGCACTGCCCACAGCCTGTCCATACATCTGGGTGGGCTGTGCCCATGCCCTGCCAGACAGATACCACCTTCGGCCCGGCCCACTCTTTGGGGCCAGAGGATCCTTCGCTGGAGACACAAACAGGCAGGGCCAAACCAAGACCCCAAGGACCACAGGTGTCCTGTGGAGCTGGTCACTTCCTCATTGCTGTGGCCGAAGAAGTGGGGCAGAAGACAGTGCCCAGGGACTTGGGAGGGAGGAGCTCCTGGGGAGGGATGGGCATCTGTCTGTGCGGTGTCATGCAGGATTGGTACCTGTGCCCACTGCAAAGTGCTGGGCAACATGGTGCTGGGGTTGTGTTGATGTTGTGTGGCCAGGCCTCGCCTGATGATGGGGTAGGCAGGACCCAGAGGTGTACACAATCAGCACCGCATGCTCTGAAGGTATCTACAGAGCAGACTCAGGAGAGGGCAGAGCACAGAAAGGGAATCACCTAAGCCTTTGCATTACAAGTCCTGTTTTTCAGGACTGCAGTACTATCTGGGATGTCTGGAGGATGATGGATGATGCAGGGAGGGAAAAACCTCCCTACCAAGCTTGTTATCCTGCAGAGGAGGGACTGGACTCCCTGCAGCTTGGGATGCCCAAGTTAGAGCCACAAGGACATAGCCACAGGTGGGTGTGATGGGCTCCATCGATGTTGGAGCTGCTTTACCCCAACACCTGCAGCATTAGCAAAGGCCATCCACAAGCACAGAGGTGCAAACAGTATTCCTGAGGCCACTGGCATGGTCCATCCCAGGCTCCAAGCCCTGCTGCCTGTGGTCAGAGGTGTCAGTCACGGCTGTGGCAGCTGGCCAGCAAGAGGGAGAGGTTGTCCTCTCCCCAGTGATACAGAAAACCCCAGGCTCCCTGTGCAGTTTTCCCTGCTCTCCTTGTGACTCAGTCTCACGCAGTGAATTGCTCAGCACTGAGACACTGACCCAAACGGCCACCAGCCAGCAGCCCACGAAGGGCTGGAGCTTCTCAACGCTGCAATAAGGCAAGAGCCAAGAGCTTGTAAGATGTTCTCCCCTAGATTCAGGGCAGCAGCTCCAGCTTCACATGGAAGCCAATGGCCCTGAGTCACCAGGTGACACAGCCATTCCTGCTGGTATCTCCCAGGTGTGGCAGCTCAACAGGTGACATGAGGCCAGCTGGCTCACAAGCACAGAGGACATGGTGGTGCAGTAGTAATTGCAGCCTGCTGCTGATGGCACTTGTGACTGTAGGTGGGTGATATCTTTCTGCTACTCTCAGCTTCGGGGAATTGCTGAGGAGCTGATACGACAAACTGCTTGGCTGGCAGATGTCACAAGTCTCCCAGGATTTGGACCAATAGGACCTGGGAGAAGCTGTCGAGCTCCAAAGAACCCTTTAGGTGCTGTCTGAGGCTCGTGTCTGAAGCAGACTCCTCTGCCCCTGACAGCATGGCCATGGGCACGTTCTGCTGCTTGCCATGTCCTGATCATCATGCTGGAAGCTTCCCCACACACTCCACTGGTGCACCAGCTGGGAACAGAGCCAGCCCTGGACCCTGCATCCTTGTGAGCAGTGAAGAGCTGTGCTCCCCAAGGCCACAGCACCAGGCCATGGGATCCTGTAGCCCCCAGACTGGGGGTGCTGATCAAATACAGCAGTGGGATGCTGCAAGCATAGAATCATAGAATTGTCTAGGTTGGAAGGGACCTTTCAGATCACTGAGTCCAACCATCTACCCAACACTGACAAAACCCATCACTAAACCATGTCGCACATTTGGGATGGGGAGAAAGAGTCCCTGGGACATGCTTTGACTTCTGCTGTTGCTGGGGAGCGCTTACTGACCAGGTAGTTCCTGGTAGATGCTGTACAGGCAGAGAGAGCACGTTCAGGCTGAAGGGAAGCATGCCACAGGCATGTCTCTCATTGGGAACCTGGCCACTTGGTACTGGACAGCTATAGGCCCATTGGCCTAAAAGTAGAGGTGTTGTTTCTTTTCCTTAAAAAACCTGACATCGCCATCTCCAAACTGCAGAAGATCTGATCTCACTGTATGGGGGCAACCCTGGGACTGCCAGCAGAGACCAAAGGCAGAGGGGGTGAGAGAGAGAGTGGGATGCAAATGGTGATACCCCATGAACATCATATGTGGCAAAGCACTGGGTGATCTCCAGCATCTCAGGACCTGACATCCCTTTACCTGTGGGGTGCTGAGTGAGCTCCCAAAGAAAGGATGGGGGAGCAGAGAACCAGCGCTGAGCAGAGCCAGCAGGGCACAGCCAGACTGTTCCTGCCCTGCATGCCTGGGCTCCTGCAAGCTCATGGTTGTGGGCGTGGAAAACCCATGAAACGTGGGAATATCTGGGGTCGTGGCCCTACTCCCAGCACTCACTGCAGACTGGCAGATAAGCTGCTGCAGGCAGGTATTTGAGCTAGCACCATGCCAGGCTCCAGGGCCGGTGGAAGGGCAGGCTGCCAGGCAGGTGGTGACGCTACCAGGGAGTGCAAGGACACTCCTGCCAGCAGATAGTGGCCAACTTTTGTGGGAAAAGCTGTGTGAGGATGTCCTTTCCCTTTACATGAAGCACATAGGGCTCTGTCTTCACCAGGACAGGGCAGCAGCTTATTTCACCAAATGTGCTGGGTTTAGAAATAACATGTTGAGGAAAGTAGTTGGAAGATTTTAATAGGACATTTTCCAAAAGTAGTAAGGAAGGACATAGTTCAAACAACTTTTAACCTAGAATTGTCCTTTAAAGGTCTTAAAACCCCATCTGGTCAAACCAGCTCCCATCTCTTCAACCCAAACTACCAAACTTCACTTGAATTTTTTGTTGGGCACTCAACAAACCCTTGGACTGGACCTAGCTTTCTTAAAAGTGCTGCTTTTTTTGCAGAATGGCCTTCTTATGCCTTGTGGTAATGCAAATACTCCTTTATCAAATAGCAAGACTACTCAGATGGGTTTCAATGGATCCCAGGTTGAAGCAAGTATGGGCGAGCACAAAGCAAGGGTCTTGGCAGGATCATAGTGTAGACTGTAACCAAAAAGATAAAATTGGCTGAAGTATGGATGGAAACATCCTAATGTGAAAGAACCTGAAAAAACACCAGGGATTTTGCAAATGGCTTGTATCAATAACCAGCAGTGGAAGTGACCACAGGCAAACTGATAAACACTGAGAAACACAGTGTTCATCCTGAGCTCAGAAAGCCTGTACTCTTGTAACAGGAGGATGATGCCAGCAGATACCCTGTGTCTTCCTCCTATCCCAACACTTTGACAGACAGCAGGCAAAAAAGACACCCAAAATGAGGATGAACTGACAAAAAGCAGCTCTGCCTGACTCTTGCGGAGGATGAAGTGAGCAAGATTTGGAGGTGAAAGATCCTGCCATAATAACTGTTGATACCTGTCCAAAACCTGCCCAAAAACTAGTTTGTCATCACCAGTTGAGAGGATCCCATGCAGAGAGGACTTGACTCCTGAAGGCTTGGCCATACCCCTTGTGCAAACACATTGGGGTGGGAGAGACCAGCAAGAAGAGTGAAAGACTGAGTCAGGTTTGTTTAAAATAGAAATCCCCCACTACCAGGCTCTGGCACTGAGTGTTGTTACATGCTCAAACGTAAGTCATTGCTTCTCCTGCGTTTCTGCTCTGATTTCCAGTTTGATCAGTGCTGCAGTCCTGGTTAGGAGGCCAGTAGTTCATTGGAGACAATTTCTGCTTTGAGGTAGAGTTTCAGTCCCAAATAGTTCCTGGCACCTGGGAACAGGTCTGTGATTTTCACTGTCCAACATAATTTTTAGTCTATGATGCCTTTCTCTGCCCATCTCATCTCCTCTGCCACTGGCAGAGACACCTCTGGTCCCTAACTCAAACGTATCTTTGGGCATTTTTTTAATGAGGTTTGTTGAAATGACACTCTACTTGCTGAAATGACTTTTCTCTTTTTCCTATAAGAGTTCTCTCGCTTTTGTTCCTGTAATTTTTTTGAGGATGCTGAAGTTTCCTGACCTCAGCCTGGAGGATGGATGGACTCTTCAGTACCCACTGGTCTTTTTCCACTCCATGACTGGAAAGTAACAAGGCCGTTAACTGCTGGGTGCCAGCACTGGACCAGTCACTGCAGGGGGAACCAGGTCTCAATAGCCATGTGCCCAGCCAGCCCAAGGTCAGCACAGTGGCACAACACTCAGGACATTCACAGCAGCCTGGTAGCAGATAAACCCTGGGGGAACTGCAAGAGGAAAAAGCAGTGCCCAGACACAGAGGGGCAACCTTCTCCTCCTCCCAGAGGAGCAAGGAGCCCAGCAAGATGCACCCACTGTAGCTCCAAGCCTTCTTCTCCCTTCTTTCCCTAACCCCAAAATTTCTGACCTTGGATGTCAGTGTGCTGCCAACCTGCTGTGCCAGGAGGAGGAGCTGAGCTCTCCTGGGTTGCTGGGCAGGTGTAGGTGGTATCTGTAGGTGGTATCTGTAGGTGGTATCTGTAGGTGGTATCTGCAGGTGGTATCTGCAAACCTGTGAGTCAGGTTGCAGGAATGCAGTCGGGATGGGGTGGCAGTGGAAGGCCAAATACGCACTGTGCCGGGGGAGCCCTGAGTCTGTGGGGGATCTTTTTCTCTGCAGGGTGACATGGTGAGAAGCCCTCCTGCCCACACCTGCAACTTGCTGTGAACCCACACACCACCTCTGCAGATGTGTAACCTTGTGCAACCCCTTTCCCTACCAACCACAGTTCCCTGCAGTGGGGATGACACAGCAGGGAACAGGGAGCATCCCTCACAGGAGGCGTAAGCCTCTCCAGCCAGAGGTGTGTGGGGTTTCAGCAGAATTAGGGTGTTTGACAGCATGGATCCTCTCTCAAGCATTATCCTCTTCTTGCAGTGTTGGAGACAGCATAAGGAGAGCACTTGCTGGGTAAGGAGGGTGCTCTGGGCTCTATGATGCAGAAGCAATGCTGTCTGCCAGGGAGGAACCCCAGCTGAGGCAGCTACACTGCCCTCAGGAGACCCCCTTTCCAGGACCTCCATTTGTCTGGGTAGGTTTGAGCACTGCACAGCACCAGCCATTGCCTTCTGCAGCACAATTTCCAGCTGGCAGCCACTGTGGTGGCTCTTTGCAGCTCTCCAGGACTTCACAAGGGCCCTGCCTTGGTGGGATCCAACCCTACCCTCCAAGACTGTGTCCCTAGCTGCTGCTGGAAGCAGCATCTTCAGCCTGGCCAGCATATCTTCAGCTCTCTCAGCCCCCAAAAAACAGTGCTGGGTGAATGCACCTCAGTTCCAGGAGTACACCCAGCCAAGTCACCAGGCGGTGTTGCAGAGACTAAATACCCACAGACATCAGTGCATCTCAGCCCCCCACAACCTGGGTGCAGACCAGCCCCAGGAAAGCTCTCCAAGGCCGTGCCAATGGGATGCAGGCTGGGACTTCCACTCAAGCAGTACCCAACCTTTGGGCCAGGCACATTGTCCTCGCGGAAGGGGATTTTGATTTTAGATTTTAAACCAAATGGACTTGGTCTCTCACATTGCCACTCTTCCAGTTTGGCTTATGCCCCGCTAACCCACAGAAGGGGTCTGACCAGGTTACCAGTGTGTGGCACCTAGAATGAGGGATGCTAGCAGATGGGTCTTCAGTGTATCTCATGGGATCCTATTTATTGGCTCCAGCAAACTGGCGAGGACAGATCTTTTAAACCCTTTAGGAATCAACTATTTTCATGGCAGCATCTTTAGCCTCTGATCCTTGCTCACATCACCCTCCAAGAGCTTCAGGCAGGGCTGTTGCCCTTTTTCTGGCAACAGGGGCCATCATGGTGTTGAGGAAGGCAGAAGATGTAAGGGATGTGTTTGCATCTTGTTGCTATCCTCCTGCTACCAAGGCACAAGTCTTCTGCTGGCAAGTCCTCTACAGCCAGGCTTTATCGAAGTACAGCCATTAGTGTAGTGATAGGATCAGGGGGAACGGTTTTAAACTGAAAGAGGGAAGATTGAGATCTCAGGAAGAAATTCTTTGCTGTGAGGGTGGTGAGACCCTGGCCCAGGTTGCCCAGAGAAGCTGTTGGATGCCCCATCCCTGGAGGGGTTCAAGGCCAGGTTGGCGGGGGCTTAGAGCAACATGGTCTGGTGGTGAGTATCCATCTTTAAGGTCCCCTCCAACCCGGACAATTCTATGATTCTATGATCTGGGCTGATGCAAACACCAGATTCCTCAACGTCTGTCTGATATTGATTGTGCCCCTGGTTATCAGTGTAGGCCATTCTCATAATTTCCTCTTTAGGGTTCCTTCCGGTGATTTCACAACCAGCCACTCCCACACACACTTTCTCCATCCTAGTCTCAGTACATCTGTTACATAGTTCAACAGGCAAGACAACAAACCTAGCCCAAAATGTTATTCTGATGACCATAGCAATGTCTTAGACAGGAAAACTAGCAGCATAAAGCCTGCAGCAATAGTTATGTTCAAGAAGAGGGACTCTTAAAATTAAGAAACTAAGCAAAAAGGGAAAATAAGAAATTAAAGGCAGCCAAAAGAGTAAAATATTTACCAATAGCATGGGCATTATGTAAATATGATACTGAAGGGACAGAGCAAATGTACACTGTCTGCCAAAGAGATTCTAGCAGTATTATAGCAAATGTTTTTAAAAAGCAAGTATGGAAGTCTGTTGGAAGTAAAGCGATATCTTTGAATAAGCCATAGCCATGTCCAAACAAGGCAAACAGCAAAGAGTGTAAACCTGGGCAAGTGAAATGTAAAACCACAGTCAGACAAGCCAATTTTTTTTTTTTTTAGGAACAACTTGCTAAAGGCGTAACAACTAACTTTCAAACATGTTTTTTAAGTACACAAAAGATGGTTGCATGCCAAAGACGCTGGAGTCAACAAACGATGGAGTACAACAGGAGCACTCATGGAAGATAAGCTGTAATGAGAAGTGAGATGAATCCTGCACGTTCTTTTCCCTGCAGAGGCACTCAAGGGTTTCCCAGGCTGGACTCTTTTTTCAAAGTGAGGAAATTAGATGAGGTCCCTCAAATGGGGATGGTGGTAGAAGAAAATTTCAGAACATGTTAGTTTACATGAATGGAGAGAAAAAATGCCAGGGGCTTCACTCAGAGGTGATTGTCTTCACACAGAGGCTTGGGGAACTCACTGGTGGTGGTGCTGAATAGCAGGGGATCCACGGCATGTGGTGAGCAGTACGTTATGGGGAAGAGTCAGAGTGACTTTGACAGTGAAATGCGCTCTAAAGATTGAGGTCACCAGCTGAGTCTCAGGGGGAATCCTTTCTGGAGCCAGTGCTGCTGATGGCATTAAAAGCTACAGAATGACCTTACGGTGACAAATGATTACTGATTAAGTTGGTACATGTCTGATAATGCCAAAGACAGAGCTGCCCAGGAAACCCCCAGTGTGGGTATGATGGAGTAGGAAAGGACCTTTCTGTTATCAGGTGCTATGCTGATTGGCTTAATGCTACATAGGGAAATTCAACAACGAGGAGTTAAGGAGCACAATTGATGCCTCATGCCCATTTCCCCCGACTTTGTCCAGTGCCTCTGCCTACCCATGTGCTTTATGACCTGCTCCATGCTCTGCTGCACAGGTGGAGCCGCTCCCTTCCACTATTCTCCTGAGGAATCAGAGAGATTGTTTAAAGCTCTCAGGACTGCAGCCGGGAATTTTCCACCCGCACTGCTTTGTTTTCTCAGGCTCTGGGGCTTGCTCCAAGATCACAGAGCGGAGCAGGAAGGACAGGGAACTGATGCTTAAAATCTTGGTGGTCCGTCCCAGTGGACAGCGATCCCCAGGAAGGAAGCAGGGACATCCTCAAGGTGGGACACCAGCTCCTGCACAGGGGATGCGTGTGCCTGGGCTTGCTGCGACGAAGCACACCCACGGGGCGAGCCAAGGGAACAGCCCCAGGAGCTGGCCCCATGGAGACCCACTGTCCCCAGCGCGGGGCACCAGGGCAGCCCCAGTGGTGCCCCACGGGCAGGGGCCGGGGCTCGGCAAGGGCCGGGCCCAGGAGCTGCAGGGACGGGGCCGCCGGGAGCGGGAGCGGGAGCAGGGGCAGGGGCAGGGGCTCAGGCTCGGCGGCAGCCAGCAAGAAACCTGTGGTGAGAAACAATCAGCCTCCAGGAGGGGCACCAGCAGCCAATCAGAGCCAAGCTCTCAGCAATGAACCCTCAGGAGAGACGCAAACGGCCAATCAGAGACTGCCTCTCACGGCCACACCCGTGTGAGCAGCAGCTGTGTTCTGATTGGCCCCGGGAGCCACCTTGTGCTGCAGGAGCCAATCAGAAGTGACTACTAATAAAGGGTTACTTGGGGATCAGAATTTCCTGTTGTTGGAAAAAAATGATGTGAGAATGGCTGAAAGTGAAAGGATTGGCCTGTGACATACCTGGAGGGTGTCTGGCCATTTCCTGGCCCCGTCTCTGCCGGGACCCTGTGGCCCTGGACATGCGGATGCAGGGGGACAACTCCCATGGGTGGCTCCCTCCAGAGAGCCCTAAGGTTCCTCCGCAGAGATCAGAGGAAGGCTGAGGTTGGAGACACCTCTGGAGGTCACCTGCTCCAACCCACCTGCTCAGAGAAGGGTCAGCTAAAAGAGGTTGCCCAGTACTGTGCCCAGATGATGTCTCTACAACTCTGGGTAACCCCTTCCAGGGTTTTCTGTGGTTGTGGACGTGGAGGGCTTTGTGCTACACAGTGCCATGAGCTGCCTCGGAGCAGTTAAGTCTCTGGCTGCTCCAGGGATGGGTGGTGGACGGCTATGCATCCCCATGTTGAGTTGCCCCATGTAAGTATGAGACAGTGCAGCACATGCTGCCTTCTCCCAGAAGTCATGGTCTGCCAGCACACCCCAGCAAGATCTCCACGCAGGAACACCCCTGCCACTGTGCTCCATCATCCACCATCAGAGCTTGGAGAGGCTCAGGACAAGGCAGAGGCTCTCCTGAGCTGGGGTGAGACTGTAGGTGAGGACCACTCATCTGCAGCAAAGAGCTGGTGGTGGTGCGGGCTTGGCTGCGGAGTCACCAACTGAGAGGGCTGCTGTCCCACTCCCCCAGCTGTGAAACTGCAGAAATTCCTCCTGGCTCTGGCTTTTGCAGACATGACAAGACAGCGAGCAAAGGGAGCTGGTACAGAGAGGAGGGAAGGCCTTTCGGGAATGGGAGGGCTCCACAGCTGAGGGACCTCTGCTGCAACCTCTGCCTCAGATCTCTTGAGACTTTTCAATTGGTTTGTGTGGCCAATGTACCATACTGTCTTCTGTATGAGGGAACTGAAATATCACTGGGGTCTGCGCTGGAGATTGACAGACATGGCACTGTCTCCAAGGAGATTATTCCTGGTTGCCATAGAAACTGGATTCCCCCCACCCC
>JAOXJM010000013.1:107371-155208 GCA_026413425.1 Tringa solitaria | reverse complement strand
CCCCCCCTTCTGTCCCTCACTGTTATGGATAGGATAATTGAAATAAAACTTTAGTTCAGACCTTGGAGCTTGCTGGAGGGATGGACGTATGCCAGGGGGTGCTGTCTGCCAGAGACCCCTGAGGTGCTGCTGACCAGCTGGGTTCATGCCAGGTACTTGCAGGGTGGTGGGAAGCAGTCAGGGAAGAGCAGGTACTGAGTGAGGGGCACTGCGAAATGAGGGCTGCAAGAAGGAGAAGAGGCTCAGGTCTGTGTCCCAGACCCCAGCATGCCCTGCCGTGGCCATCTGCTACTCACTCCCCACTGGGAGCATGGGGTAGGATGGTTCCCTGTGGGAAAGGAGCCCATCCCGTGCCCTGCTCCCCATACATGGGTGCATGTCCCAGTGTCACCGCAGTGCATGGTGGTGGCAGTCTGGGGGTACATGACAGTCGCAGTCACAGTCACACTGACACTGTTCCTGCCCACCATCCGATGGGAGAGGCCGCAGACAGGAGAGTCACATGAGTGGGAAAACAGGAGCAGCAAAGGACTTGGTGGCTTTGTTACTGATTTACAGGCATGGGTGGCCTCTGGATGTGCCATGTGGCACCTCCCTGGCCTCCCTGGACACCCTCTTACCCCAGGATAGGAGCAAGAGCTTTATATCTTGCAGGATCGGGCAGCCTGCGAGGTCCTGCTGCCGCGGGGAGGCTGCAGGTCAGCCCGAGCCAAGGCAGAGCCGAGGGGGATCTGCTGCAGGGCTGGCCCCGGGAGGGGAAGGGGCACGGGGCTGGATGCACGTTTGGGGACCTGTTCCTCAGAAGCAGCAGGTGTAAAACCTGCCATGCCCATGGGTGCACACACCCTGCGGGCAGATATTCCTGGCATGGGGTGGGTAAAGACGTTTCTCTTTCATGTGCAGGCCCTGCCCTCTCTGGTGTTCCTGCTGGGGAGCTGGGGCAGCAGAGCAGCTGGGGTGAAGGCTCGGGCACAGGCGGGGAGGAGCAGGAGCCCGGCAGGAGCCCCGAGGGCAGTGAGGGGGGGCTGAGCCCTCCCCGGACAGCCAGAGCGGGCACCGAGAGTGAAGCCCAGTGGTGGCACTGCACAGCCGTCCCCACGCCCCCGCGGTGCTGGAGAAGCCAGGTCTCCAGCAGCTGCAAGCACTGCCCGGGTGCCCGCCTTGCCCCTGTCACCGCTCCTGCCAGGCTGTGGACACCAGTTTCTGCCTGCAGTGTGAGCTCCTGCCAGCCTGAGCCTAGTGCGGTGACCAAGCAATAAATATCCCAGGGACAATGCAATGACACAGGTCCCTTCCCAGCCGTTGGCACTGGGAACTGACGTGAATCACATGATGGAAACCAGCCAGCAAAGAGGCCAGCAGGAGACGGGCCCACACGTGGTTTTCTCTGGAGGGCCCAGCATTGCCCAGAGCCAAACTGGGTTAACTGGGAAGTGTGTTTTGAGGTTAATTGCTGAAAACTGTTCATTTGCGTGGCATGACAAAAGGTCCTGGCTGGCCAGGTGCGAGCAGGATTCAGCAGATGATGGCATCACTCTGCAGTGTCCCATACCCAGTGCGGCAGGGATCAACATGGACCTGTTGAAAGCACCAGAGGTCTCCACCGATGGTTCCAGGGCTCCTATTCTGGGGGTCTCTGTGTGCCAGGCACTCCTTCCCGGGTTTCCAGGCATTTCCAGTTGCAGTGGGTTGCAGCGGCACTGGTGACCCTTGCTGTTGGGCGTTCATCTCCAGCAGTGCTGGCAGCAGCAAAGCTTAGTTCACCTACAGAAGAAAGTGGGGAAACAGATCGATAGGATGAAGGGTAATGGTTTTAAACTGAAAAAGGATAGATTTAGATTAGATATTAGGAAGAAATTCTTTGCTGTGAGGGTGGTGAGAGCCTGGCCCAGGTCGCCCAGAGAAGCTGTGGCTGCCCCATCCCTGGAGGGGTTCAAGGCCAAGTTGGACAGGGCTTTGGGGGACCTGGTCTGGTGGGAGGTGTCCCTGCCCGTGGCAAGGGGGTGGCACTGAGGGGGCTTTAAGGTCCCTTCCAACACAAACCATGCTGTGATTCCAGCTCATTGCGGAAAGAAATGTTGGTGTTTCTGCTTCTGACCAGCATTTCCCATCTCAAACTCCACAAGAAGCTGAAATGAAAAAAAAACCATAATTTCCATCTGTTGTCCTTGGCTTTCCTCTAGGAAATTTTTTCAAAACACAATATTTTTCTCTAAAAGCACCCGTAAAAAGGGACTTGCCTGTCTCTCTCTGTGTCCTGCCCACTCAGGACACATAACCTGGTAGCTGTCAGAAGGTGGCCGGATGGTTGGGACAGCAATCAGCAGACGGTGTAAGGAAAGAAGGGGAACTTCTGCGTCTTTCCCACATGACATCATGTGGATTTAAATGCTCTGATGTGCCACCACCTACATTTGGGTTGGGGCCATGTTTGAGTGCAACCGGCAGTTTTCAGCTGCCCTCGGATCACGCGCCCAACCTCGCTGTGGGGCATCACTTTCCCCTCGGGCAGCGGTAGGGTGCCAGCACCAGCACTGGAGCAGAGACCTGTCTGGAGGCTCCTTGCCCAGCTCCCCGCCATGAGACAGTGAGGCTGGGGTGGGGACACTGTCCCTCCTCTGCCTGGCTGAGCCTGGCGAGCAGGTTCAGGGCTGAGGAGGACGGGCTGCCCATCCTGGAAGGCACCGGCTGGCCCAGTCCTGGTAAACACATTGCGAAAGGCTGGGTTTGGCAGAGCCTGAGATTTACCCCCCTACATTGCAGCTGAGTCATCCCATGCTCCAGGCTACTCCCTTCGCTATCCCGCTCGCCAGCCTGCCCTCTCCTCTGCATGGTGGCACCAAGGGGGTCCCCTCCTCCTGTGGGCAACTGAGCATGGTGCGGGGGTCCTGGCTCCTCCGCAGCATCGCCTGAAGGTGGGAGTCAGTCCCAACCTCTATCCTGCCTCAGATTCCCCACCCATGTTATAATGTCTCCCAGGTAGGAGGCAGTTGACTCAGTTTACCAGCCGCCTGTGAGGGCAGACACATCAGACACATCCTCTGCAGGGCTGAGCACATCACTCACCGAACCCTGTCAGAAGGGCAGCTTCCCAGAGGGGTCTCAGAGCTGGGGATGGTTTCTCCACCCTGCAAAGGGTTGGCAGTACACTCCTCCTGGGTACTCCCAGATGTCCACCCAGACAAAGCTGCTGGGGGACTGAAATGCCTCTTATCAAAGTACAGTGCAGATGCAGCTCACAAAGCAATGCAGGGAAGAAAAAAATGTAAGCACGCTGCCTGCTCTGCCCTGGAGAGTTTGGGTCTGCCTCTTTGAGCCAGCAGGCACCGTCTCCCCCACAGCAGTGCTCAGCTGGTCCCCTTGCTCCTTCATCACAGGAGTCCAGGCTAGGACTGGTGCTGGTAGACCCCCCAAGGCCATTTCTACACCTTTCATTACCTCCAAGAAGAGCCAGCTGTGCCAAGGTCATGTGAGGGAGTACTTTAGCTCCTTGCTGTAAAGTGATGCCGTTCCCTGGCATGGAAACAAGCCACCATGGCAGTGTGCCACGACAGTGCTGCCACCCATCCAGTGCAGCATGACACCAGGATTCACGGGCAGGGCACTGGGCTGGCTGCAAGCACTTGGAGAGGTCCACAAAGTTGTCCCAGCCTGGGCTGCTCCAAGACCCCAGCCGTGGCTCTGCTCCCCAGCACCCCTGGGCGGGCAAAGGGGCAGGGGCTGGTGGGGGTCTTGGCTATCCCCCCTGAGCTGGTGGCTGTGGAGCAGGTGCTGGGGCTCAGTCCTGCCTGTTGTGCAACTCCTGGGCCAGTGTCCTGGGAGCAGCATGGTGCAGGAGCCCAGTGCCGGGTTTAGGGGGGAAGGCATGAACAGACTCCAAAGGCAGTAGCAGGGCTCCCTCCTGGCTCACCCCACCACCTGTGTTAGGGGAGAGGGGCTGGATAGAGCTACTGCCTCACTCCCACGTGCCCAGAGCTGGTCAAGGCTCACCCTCGAGCTTGGACAGCTGGAGGCGATGGGCAAGCTCAGCTCCCAGGCTGCTGAGAGGTTCTGTCTCAGGCAGGTAAACCCCACACAGCCCTGTCCTCCTCTGCTTGTTTTTCTTGCCATGGGGATCTCCCCAGCCCTTGGCTAGCCCACCACCGGCCAGCTGTGGTGTGCAGCCATGCTCTGCGCACACTGGTGTGTATCATCCTGGGCGCTTTTACCCATTGCTTTTCCCAGCGTGGGACTGCCCTGTGGCTGTGAGCAGCCTTGCTGAGCATGAACCATGCTGTCTGGGACTGAACAAGACACCTGTCAGCTTGGAAACATGCTCCAGATTGGGTGCTCGGTGCTGGAAGGTGCCCTGGAGCAGGCTTCCTTCATCAGCCACAAGATCTAAATATGGTCTCAACAGCAAGTGAGGGTTTCCATAAACTCCTCTCACTCAGGAGCTGGCAATACTGGAACAGCTGGGGAGATGGAAACATAGCAAAGGTGCCAGATCCAGCACTTGTCCAGGTGCTCTGAGCTCCCTGCCTGGCTTTCCCTGCTCACCTCTGTGCCATGCTCCCAGGACTCAGCACCGCAGCAGAGCTCTGGCACTCAGAGCTGTATCCCCAGCTCAAGCCAACTCAGCTTTCCCTCAGGGACCAGTGCCAACCCTGTCATCTGGGCACTTACCATTAATCAATCTGCAAAATAACCACCAGCTGGAGGGTGCCAGTAGTGGAGAGCTGTGCTCAGGCTGGCAAAGCTACCACCTGGTAGAGCCTCTTGGGCTACAGGGCCAGTGGTCAGGACCCACAGCCAAGGAGAGCCTGAGTGAGGAGTCTCTCAAGTCTTCTAGGATCCATCTCTCCAGGAAACAGTCAAAAATGTCCCAGTGCCCCTGAGCAGCTTAGACTCCATCCCACCCTTCTGCCTAGCAAAGGGCCTGGAGTACAGTGTACACCAGGTAATGCCTGTACCTATAGCTCGCCCTTAATGTCTTCGAGAAACACCTGCATGATCTCATGCCACACTTCAAGGTTGGTCTGTCCCTCTTCTTCTTTGGACCACTTGCTGGAGCTTCAAAAATGGCACTGTTCATACTAGAGTGCAACCCCAGCATCCCTAACAGCCATGTGTGTCCTGATGCCATTGCTCAGGCTGTCTCTGCGCTCTTCAATGCTTCATCTACTTATAATACATTGCTCAAATGTCCCTCCTGGGGACCATGGAGGCACAAGCTTCCCTGGTCTCAGGCACAAAAAAAATCCTGCTCATGATTTTTCCCCATTCTGTAGATGTCCTGCTCCACCATGGGCTGTGCAGGTCTGTAGGGAGTTGGAGCTGCTGAGCAGCTGAGGGTGTCCTGTTCACACACCCCTGTGAACTTTGGCCTTTAGATAGGGGGTTCTTGGGAGCTTGGATCTGGATTACATGAGTCTCTGGACACGGTCAGGATAAGCAGGCTGGTCCAGGGTAGAGATTTACTTCGGACAGTCCCAGGCTATCTGATACATCCAGGTCTCAGATCCTGCAGCATGGGCTACTGCCTGAAGCCAGCAGACTGAAGGAGAATGCAGAAGGAGCTCTTAGGGTGGGTTAAGCAACACCTGGCAGAGAGAAGAGTGGGGAGATCTTGTGAAGTCCTTGCAATGAGAATCTGTGGAGAGAGTAGGACTTGGAGCTCCTGGGCAGGCATAAGCTAATCCCCTTCTCTGTGCATGCATCGCTGCAGAGAGCACACAGAGCCAGGAGAACATGCAAACACCTGCAGGCAACTTGGGGCCCCAGCTGTATGCAGACTCCCACCCATTAAGGCAGGTACACAGAGGCACACGCATTCACATGCATGCCAAAATGGGCACAGAGCAGCTGCAGTGCCCGACGTACACAGCTTCATGTCTGCTCTGACATGGTCTCCGTTGGATCTCAGCCACCAGTGGAAGAGACACCCTCCTCCTCCAGGGGTGTTTCATGTGAAGTGTGGACTGGGACATCTCTACTGAACCAGAAGAGCAATTAGCCGGTGAAAACTGGTACATATGGCATGAGTTGATTTGTCCCCAGGCTCCCTTCCTAACACCCCTGCATGCACCAGGTTTGAGTGCAGGACATATATCATCACCATGGCCTGAGCATGGAGTGGATACTGGCTGGGAGCAGCCACCAGAAGCCAGTGTGCATCTGGCCAGGCTGCAGGTGTGAGTGGAAGATGCTGCAGGGAGCATGGTGGACCTTTGAGATTCTTGGAGATATGCAGGGATCCAGCTTGATCCACTCAGTGCTGCTTAGGGGAGGCAAACAGCTGCTGTGAAATCCCCCACCTGTAGTAGACCCTTTGTCTTCTGTTTTGCTGGGGCAACTGGGAGCATCCTTGCCTCGGGGGCTGCCAGAGGGAGGTGCAGTCAAAGTGCAAGAGGGGTTGTAGCAGCTTATGGGCAGCAGGGTTTAAACAAGGCAAGTTGCCCTCCAGCCTGCTTACGGAGTAAAGCAGCTCTCGGGCAGCAAGGACACATGCAGAGGCAGAGAAGCAGAGTTTTGGCACCATGGAGGCTCTTGGCTCCTTCCCCAGATGGGTGCCAGCAGTGCCTACGCAGTGTTGGATCCTTGGGGTGCTGAGACCAGGTCAGGAGGCTAGTGGCACCCACGGGAGGCCAGCGCCCAGGTGGGCGTTGCTGTCTGGAGAGTAGGAAAGGGTTAGCGTTCCTGGTGATGCCTTGGTCCAGGTATGGGAGGTATGTGCCAGCACAAGCACACCAGGCTCGGCAGGGGAGATACGCTCCCTACTGGGGCTGGGTTGCCTAGAGATAGCTCTGCTGGAGCGTGGTGGGTGGGGAAAGGTAGCAGGGGGGTGGCATGGAGATGGGCCCCCACATACCACACCCTGCTGACGATAACAGCTTCGCGGGGCCAAGCGGAGAGGTTGGCCGCTGGCCCTCAGTTGTGCTCTGCTCCCTGGGGAATTTACCTGGCAAATGAGCAGGTGTCCCTGCTTCACCGCCCCTGCACAGCCTAGATTTGCTTTGCAAAACCAGAAGGTGACATCCAGCACACAGAGAGGGCAACAAACACACCCAGAAACCACACACAAGGACACTGCTGGCTCTGTATTATCCATTAATTGATCAGCCTGTCAGTCACCATGACCATGGTCTCCACAGCAGCTGCTGTGTTCCAGCTTTGGCATGCCCCATCCCACAGGGTCTGCCAAGCCTCCATGGGTATAGGCAAGAGGTGGGCTGGTGTATGACAGTGGAGACAGCTGCTGCTGGAAAATGGAAGAGAGTGGCTAACACCCCTGGCTTTCCCAAGGACAACTAATTTCATTCCTCGGGCTAAGAACAGCCACGAGATACTTGGTTCCATCATGGTGTATGGGGATGATAAGCATCACCCAAGCACAGCTCAAAGCGATCAGATTGGACCCAGATGTGTCCTCAATGGATGTCCCCAGAGCATTTGTGGGGACACACTGTTCCCTAGGAACCAGACCTCAGAGCTCATCTACTCAAAATCTTCCCTTGTAGCCCAGGAAAAACTGACTGTAACAAAGCAAGGGAACTTGCACAACCGGTCCCTGTGCCTGCTGCTGGGGAACAATGTGTTGTTTTGACAAAGTCAAATGCAAACCACAGCCTCATGCCAGTCTGGGCCCCATAGAAGGGTGGAGGTGCAGACCCCCAGGGTAGACAAGGCAACTGGACAGGCTGCAGCAGGGAGAGGAAGGGGAGATGAAGGTGCCCCTGTGTCTTCCTGGGCTGGGGAAGGCTGAAGAGCTGGAAAAGGTACAGAGACAGAACATGTATACCATAAAGATGCTGTTTTTTCATATGATGTTTTTCCTGTTCAGACAAAGTCACAAAGGGGGACAAGACCCAACAGGCTGTTGAGAGGCTTCTCCTCCACAAGTCCTTCTCTGTTCCTGGTGATCATCTCCCAGGCTCTGTAGCAGGGCTGTCCGACCAGCACAGTCCATATTGCTTTGAGAAATACATGCTTAGGGCTTTCTCCTGCTGCTCAGGCACCAGCAGAGTCCAGGAGGCTGAGTATGTAGAGTCTGGAGCTGCGAGGGGCCCCAGGACAGTGGCTGAGGAGCTGCTGACTCAGGAACAATGCCAGGAACCCTCCCCTCTGATGGCAACATGCAGCAGAGGTACCCGCACTGCAGTGCGCTGCGAGCCCTGAGGTGCCCTGCTCCCCGCAGTGAGGGGCTGGGGGCGATGCCCGGGGAGGCACAGAACCCTCCATGTGCAGAAACACTCCGTGTGCCTGCTTGGCCCATCCCAGAGGCTGGATTTTTGGATTTTGAGATGTGAAGGAGTTTACTCACAGGGGAGCAGGATGGTTTTGTGGTACATCCTGGGGACGAAAGGCTCTCTCCCTGGGCTATGCATTGAGGGAATTTTACCTCCCAGCACTAGAAGCCTCCCATTTCCCATGGCTGTTGTCGAACACCCGGAGAAGGAGCTGACCCTGGTGAGGGCTTGTACAGTGGCACATCCTTCCCGCACGCCGGCCTGCTCGACACAGGGAGGGTCCGGCACACACCACAGTATAAAGAGCTCATTGTTCCCAGATGGAAACGATCATCCGATCATCCCGGTGACCTGGAAACACAGAGCAGCTCTGTCAGCAAAGCTATAGGGTTTCAAAGGCTGAGATCAAAGGCCCCCAGGGTCGGACTCTGCCAGGCCTTCAGAGACACCTGTAATAAAAGGCACCTCCTTCTAATTATTCTCATTTTGCCTGTGACAGCCACTGGGGCCGTGGGGCTCGGTGCTCGCTGAGGGAGCAGCGGCAGTGGCAGGGACATCATCCCTGCTGTGAGGGGCACAGACAAAGGGCCATTGTGCAGGGAAGGGCGGGCATGGGGAGCTTTGGCAGAGCAGCATTTGCCCCCTTCTGCCTGCTGTGAGCCCCAGCCATGGTCCTCGGCCTCTCCTACCTCCCACCATCCCTGGCCAGGCACCTTCCTCTGCATGTCCCCTGGGGAGGTCCCCCTGTGCTCTGGAGCCATAGTTGAGCAAGGTGGAGCAGCCAGAGCCGCGCTGGATCAGTGGCCACTGGGGACCTGACTTCTCCTGGCACGACCTGGCAGCCCCAGCGCCAAGCACTAGGAACCTGCTCTGCTCCCTCTGCAGGACCCTGAAATCTCTCCTAGAGGCAGCTCCCCAGACTGCTTTCCTCAGCCCCTTATCTCCTGGACTTCAGACCCCACCGTCATTATCTGCAGACACACCCTATGTGCGCAGCTATCAGCCTGTAAACACTATATTTCTCTGTCTGCATTAAATTGGCAGAGATGGCCCTGGAAATGCCAGTGCTCTTATCCAACCAGGCCAGGCTCCCCAGGGCCACATCCCTCCAGTCTGGGTCAGTGTGGCTCCTGGCACGGCAGGGACGCCAAGTCCCCTTGGCTGGGAATGAGAAGGAGGAATGAGAAGGTATTTCAAGCTCCCTTTTGAGAGGTGCAAATGGCTTCCAAAGTGCAAGGCTTGGCACCCACCTGCCCGTGGGACCAGCAGAGAGCAAAGCCCATCATGGCACATAGGTGATAAGCAGGGTGTGTTCTCAGTAGGTTGGACTCAGTGGATATTAGGAGGAAAACTAGGACTGTCTCTGACCTGAGACATCATATGAGAAATTAGCATGGCTCCCCAGGAAATTGTCATGCTAATTATAGAAGGAGGAGGTGATTTACATGAGAGGCTCCTACAGCCAAGGGTCAGCCAGGTCCTGGACTGACATGGGGCCAGCTCTGACTGTGGGCTGCAGGTTCCTGAGGAGCTGAGTGTGCATGGTCCCAGCACAGCCCTTTTCAGGTCAAATGGGCATCTCCCAGGAGCTGCTGCCTTGGTGAGGGCAGCCTGGGCAGGCAGGCCCGGCAGAGCTCACCCACAAGGCCAGAACAACACACATTAATCCCAGATGGGGACATGAGACCCCACCACTGCCACCCCCGATTTGAACCTGGCTCATCCTTCCCCAGGCAGTGCTGGGGAGATACTTCAACCTTTCCCCTCCCTCTTGGGGAAGCCAAAGGGAGCTGAGAATGGAGAGGGCCAGGCCTGCATCACCCCAGCTCCTCTGGCTGCAGATGTGACACCAGCATGGGACATGCCTGGGGCTTAGGGAGAAGGGCAGGGTGCTGCATACGGGGTGGGGGGATGTTGCACATGGGTCACAGGGTCACTCTCCCACAGTGGGACTGACCAGTCGAGGTTCTGCTCCTCAGGACAGCGCAGGACAGCAAATTTAGCTTGATGGCATCAACCATCCTCCTACTGAGAACTGTCCCTGGGTCCTCAGGAGCCACCAATCTCTCTGTCCCTAGGACCTAGCTGACATGGCACAGTTGTAAATCTGTGCTCTGTGAACATGGCTTGGGGCTGAACTGGGGGACACTGTGGGGGATGTGGCAGCCCCAGGGCTGGTGTCTGCCATGCCACAGGTTGTCCAGCTCTCCTCTTGGGACAAGGGGCCTGTGAGCTGTCTCAGGGAAGGGGTGAGGGGTTAGCAGGGGCCTGGGGTATCATCAGCTCCAGCTGTGCCCTGGGAACCCCTCAAATGCCACTCATGGCTGAAGGAGGCTGCAGGTCTGTGCCAGCCTCTGTTTGCCCTCATTTCTGCTTCTTCCGGCACAGCCGTGTTTGCCTTCACATGGCACCCAGCACTGAGCAAACAGCACATGGGGAGAGATGAGCAGCTGGCAGGGAGAGCCAGTGCTGGCTGCGTCCCCACTGCCACCTCCCTGTCCTCCCCGCGTTTGCAGGCTTTGCAATAAAAATGCAGATCCAGTTTGAGCTGGGAAGCTGTAGGGTGGGGAGACCTGGCAAACCATGGCTGCTGGAGTGAGAAGCGTTGTTGTGGGGAATGGGAGAGATCCGGCAACCTTGCTTTCAGCCGGGGATCTGTTTTATCCCATGGATGCTGTCACCCCTATATGACAATGGTGGTGATGACACAAGAATTTCTACATCGGAAAGGCAATTTTCCACGACAGGGTGGGTGCTGGGAGGGGCTGCACTCTGGGTCCATAGCAGTCTAGCCATGAGTTCTGAACCTGCATCATCCCTCCTCTGCACTATTGTTGTCCCAGGGGCAAGGTCTCAGCCATGGCAGGACTCCGAACTCTTCTTTTTGCTGTTAGGGTTTGTTATCTCCTGTTTGGTGGCCTGAGCCATGGCTACCTAGGGCTCATAGCCAGGAGAGCTCACAACCACCCCCATGACCTGAGCCCTTGTCCCCAGCGCCGCAAGCTCAGCCAGCAACAGACTCTTCAGGCATCCCCCAGGCAAGTCCCCGTGGGGAAACTGCACTGATCAAATGGATGGGCTGGTTTGCACTGATTCCTCTAAGTCCAGAAGGATAATATGAAGATATTTACAGACCAAAGTCTGCTGACAATAGAACAAAACCACTCCACTCTCAGTCTGGAGTGAATTCAAGGCGGTAGTTATACCGGTTGGTGCTGGTGTCTTTTCTCAGCAGAAAGGGGACAGCTGATGTGCTCAGTTATGTCATTTGTGAGCTGGTTTAAGCCAAACTGGAAAAAGCCAATGGTACACCAGCAAAGAACAAACAGTCCAGATCTGTGCTTGGGGAATGACCCTTAGGGTTACATGAGCTCACAAGCTCCACACAGAAGGGGTCCCACTCAACATGGGGTTTGTTACAAGCACTGTCTGGGTGTCCTGTGTGGTTATTGCCCTCCTGTGGCCATTTCCAGGCCAACCAAGTCCAGCACTGCGTGTGTGGACAAGGCTGGAGGTGGTCCAGGCTGGCTCAGGCCACCCCATCACCAGCATGAGCTGCACTCAAAGAAGCAGCCGCAGTGGATCAGCCCCCCCCTGCTTCACTGGACCCAGTCCTAAAGCACTGCTGGTGATCAGCTTTTCCTGGTGATTAGCTTAAGTCTCACCTCCTCCCATTGAACCTGTCCCAGTCTTGCTAGACAAAAGGGCCATGACAGTGTGCTGTTGGGACACCACCAGCCAAGCTGCAGCAGGACTGCTGGGCATGACCACCCACACTCACACCATTACATCCTACTGCTCATCAGCACCTGCCTTAAATCCTCCCACAGGATGCAAAGCAGCTGGAGAGCTGGCGTGTACCCAGAACCACACATTCCCCCCGCAGGTCACTAGCAGAGAAGAATGAATACGTGGTGATGAAACACCTCAGGGATCCTGTGGCATTGGAGACGCAGCACCATGTCTCTGGTCCTGACTCGAAAATACTGCACTTCCCAGATGGAGTCGTATCTGCAGCCATGATCAGCACAGGACCATCTGGGTATTACTCTGCCAGGAACTCCCACAAGGATTTGATGATGCTCCTTGATAGGGGAGAAGCAGGACTGCTGTCCCATCCCCACTGCTGGGGAAGAAGATGCCCAGGTGAACCAGGCATGCAGTGACCCAAGCAGGAGCTAGGTGGACACCATGGTTAGTGGGGTGACACTCACTGATGCAGGATAAATGCAAACATCTCAGCAGCTTCTGTGCACAGCCCCAGGTTACACATAGGGATATAGTTCCCTTGAGCAAATCTACTAGCTTTCCACCTGGCCTGCTCCTCAAAACACGCAGATGCTCCTGTTTGTAGCCAGGCTTCACAAGCAAGCAAGTGATACCTTGGGTGGGGGGTGGGTTTGGCCAGCCAAGTTCATGCCATGAAGAGCTTCACTGCTGCCAACCTGGTGGGAGTGAAGTCTCATAGCAGCCAAGACCTGTAGTTTTGGCCTTAGGTAGACATAAAGCTCCTCTGGCCACAGGGTAGCCCAAAGTTGACCAAGACTCTTCCTTTACCTACCTGTAGCCTCAGTTATTTTGGCTCCTGTTCTCCTTCCCTGCTATCTGCCTCCAGTCCCAGGAGTAGAGGGGTGCTGAGACACACAGCATTAGCCTTCACGCGAACCATTTTGCTGCAGCCCAGCAGTGTCATTGTATGGCTGTGAGCTAAAGGCTCAGGGAGGAGCTGCCCACTGGGGGTGCAGAGCTCCACGGGCTGATCTAGATGTGAGATGAATTTGTGTCAGGGCTGGGGCAGATCCAGACAAGTCCTGAAGGGCTGGATGTGGTGTCTGCATTGGGTCCTGGCCATGGGACAGTGCCGCATGAACCTCGGGCTTGGGGCTTTTGTTTCACTTCTCCTTGCTGCAGTATCACCCTTCCTGAACAGCCTGCAGGGGGGTCAGAGTGGGTCACCAGCTCTGGTCTGGGGTCTGAGTGACACCTGGGTGCTCTGAGCCCTTTCTACCCTCCAGGGCATGCTGGGGGACATGGTGTGGGTGCCTGGGTTTGGCTGCGGCAGGGGCCAGGGGTGCAGGCACAGGGGAGGAACAGCTGCCTGCGGGGCCGTGAGGCGCACGTTTTCTTTTCAAACGAGCTGTTAGCATTCACCTCCATAAATAAATAAATACCAGGAGCCTGGCACTTGTCTGCTCCCAGCCATTACAAAGAGGCCAGTGTTTGCAGCCAGGCTCCTCCTCCGGCACTGTCAGGGCTTGCTCATCCCCAGGGCTGCTGTGGTTTTGCAAAGTCAGGACATGGGCTCTTCTCCAGGGCCAAGATCTGCTCAGGAGAGCGTGTGGGGCTGGCTGGGGGCAGAGCTCTCGGGATGCCTGGGTGCCGACATGGAGCAGGTCCTGAGGATTGGAGGGAGGTGGGGAATTTCCACGGCCAGGCAGCCAGCAGCTGAGCCGAGCCTGCTCCTTGGGAAGCCCAATGACGCAGGGAGACGTGGTGGCCAACCCAAGGTCAGACTATGAGTCAGCAGCACGGGTAGCAAGGTGCAGGGCTGGGGACAAGCCTACAAACTCCATGGCACGTGTAGCAGTGTCAGGCAAAGCCTGCAAGGCTGCAGGGTTCCTGCCCAAGCGTGCCATATGAACCACCCTGCTTCTGAGAAGACAGGAGTGAAGTGCAGAAGATCTTGCAGTCCTTCTCCTCCCTGCAAGTCTGTCCTTTCCCTGGGAATGGGGGCAAATTGCTGCCTTCATCCAGCATGGATATCTCTTCCAGTCCTGTATTAAAAGGAGTAAGCAGCTCTGCCACACTTGCTAAGCCCTAGAGCTGTCAGGGGATGCAGAGGCTCTGCCACAGCAGAGGGCAGAAGGCAGAGGAGCATGGTGCATGAGCAGGACCACAGGGGTCCAGGCATTTCAAAATGAGGCTTGGTTTGGGGTGTCCACTACCATGCTCAGTGTTGCTTTTTATTTCTGTGAGGAAAAGATTTGTAGGAAAATTAGTTTCAGGAACAGTACATGTCTGAAAAGAAACAGAGCTCCACAGAGCCTGCAGCCCCAGCACTGCAGGTCCCATCTGTGCACACCTGAGCCACAGCCAGGCACAGAGCCACCTCTGTGCCCTAAAAGCCCCCTGCAACAAAGATACCTCCTGGAGCTGCCGGAGGAACGGGGCTGTGGTGAGGCTGACACATCCCCGAGGGCTCGGAGGGTTGCCTGTGCCTGGCCACCTGCACCCATTGCTCCTGTCCTGGCGAACCACTCGCTCAGGCTGACGAGGTGGCCAGGGATCTTCCCGTGCCGTGCCTTGATGTCCCTTGCTGCAAGACAGCTGGGATGGGAAGGCAGAATAGCAGAGTGGCCAAGGACTTCTCCTAAAGCCAGGGCAGGCAGGGACACCTCAGACAGGACATCCAGCCCAGGCTTTTGCTGCTGCTGCAGCAAGGAACCAGTGGTGCTGGTCACTATGGGTAAGCTGAGCTAAAAGCTTAGCCACCCTCAGCAGCCCTGGGAGACCCAGCAAGCTTGCAAGATCTCCAGCTGCCCTGGAGATGTGGGTGGGTGCAGGAAACCTCCTGCCTTCCCGCATCTCTGCCTGGAGTCCAGCCAGAAGGCGATGAACCCCAGGTCCACGTGCCCATTGCTGGGGGAGGCGAGCAGGAATGCAGTCCCAGCTGTTGCACACCCTCCAGGCACTTGGCTGGGGAAATCTTCAGTCCCAACACATTTCAGTTTCACATGAGTTGGTGGTGTGCTTTATTTATGCTGGGGTAAAGGGGTTTGCTGTGTCCCTCCATCCACCCTCTACGTCCCGCTGCCACCCTGCTCTCCCAGGCTGACCTGGATGAGGGAGGTACGGTTCAGCCCAGGCGCTGGCAGAACCCACATCTGCCCTTTATGTAGTTCATGACCCAAAGTCTGTTTGCAAAATGAATGTCTGGGCGGTGCCGCACCCCTGGCTGACATGACGTCCTCGCTCAGCTCCACGCTCGGGGGCCCTGCCCACACATACATGCATGCGCGCACACACAGAGACCTCCCACAACACAAACAGTGCTTGGGTTATACCAACCCCGAGTCGGCAGTGGAGGTGTGAGGCTGCAGGTGAGTCCTTCTGCTCACCAGGTCAGGCAGGGAGGGACCCAGGGACCCACTCTGGCGCTGGCTCCATGGGCCATCATGCAACAGGGTCTGTGGCCATATTTTGCCTGGGAAAGAGAAAATTTCCAACCATCATCAGGGCAGGAAGGAGCTGAAATCATTTCCCACACAAGCAGCTGGAGCAAAGAACAGACAAGGTGTTGAGGCAATGCTTGACCTGTCCTCAAGAAGGGGGGCCTGTAGGGTCCCTCAGACCCTGGGGGCAGGCGTCCCTGCTGGCCCTCTGCCCTGGCCTGGCAATGGAGCCAAGGGCAGCGTGGCCAGACTGGCCCTTCATTGATGTCCGGCTGCTCTGCAGCCATGGGGAGGCCTGGGGCAGCGCAGGGTCAATGGACACGGGAACATCGTCAGCTCTCACAGTGCTTCCCTGGTGCTTCCCAACCTCCTCAGTTTTCTGGAGGTTGTGGTCAAGGCCAAATCTCTGTGTAGACCACATGTGGTACCAGGTTTCCAGCCCTGACTCTTCCAAGGGGACCCTCTGGGTCAGCAGCCAAGACCCTCTCCAATACCCAAACCACAAGCCCAAAGGGTAGAGCAGGGAGAGACATGGATAGGGGGGACATTGTGGGGATGCTCTTTCCCTCTCTTTCCCTTAGGTTTTGTTTTCAGAGAAGAGCCTTGGGCTTGCTGAAACCTGCAGATGTGCTTTGAGCTACCCTACCCACGCTGGGTTGCACCCCAGGGGGAGAAGACGGATGTTTGCAGGTTCACTCTTTATGGGATCCCAAAAGCAAAAAGGGGAGAAAAAACAGACAGCCCCAGGGGCTGGCACGTGTGTGTGCACAAGGGCACAGAGAAAAGGTGGTTGCAAGGATGAGGAGTGTGTGTGCAGGGCTGAGATGTGCATGAGAGGAGCAAGGGGTCTGTGTGGGCAGAGGGGGGTGTATGGCGCAGGGGGCGAGGGGACAGCACTGCAACCTCCCTAGTGGCACATGGGGCGAGCACAGGGTCCTCAGGGTCTATGGCTGTGGCATGTCCCAGTGGGACAAGGTGCTGTTGGAGAATCATAGAATGATTGGAGTTGGAAGGGACCTTAAAGAAGAGGAGAATGAGCTTCCCATGAAGCATCGGTAGGTGTCAGAGGTAGCGAGGGGGTCCAATGCCTTGGGATGGCAGACCGGAAGGGCTCTTGTGCCTGGTCCCTGGGCCCTGCAGGGTCATGACCTCATGAAAAAGGAGTTTGCCCAGTTTTGTGATCAGGTAGCAAAGGACAGCCTGGAGAGGGCAGGAGGGGGCTCCAGGGGCTGTGAAAAATGTTCTGGTCCATCTGGGGACATTTACCATACTGGGTCTCAGGCTGGGGAGATGACAGTGAGGGACACACCTACTGCAAAGGACGGAGGTCCTGTCCCAAGCAGCAGAGGGATGCTTTCATGCTGCAAAAAACATCACAGAGGTCTCTGTTGATCCCATCCAGGTTAGGTCTCCCGATCTGACCCAAATGTGACCCGTCCTGACCCCAAACCGCCTTTTCCGGGTTTGATGATAATTATGCCCTGCAGACTGTTCAGCCTCTCTGCCGCACCTTGTAGGTGGGGGCGAAGTCTACCGCTCCCCCCATCTGTGCCCCATGGCCATACTACAGTGCCTGGCGCTGGGCTCCCGAGCCCCCACCTCCCCACAGCTCCCACGGGAAGAGGAAGGGGCTGCACCTGCCTGACTGCCCTGCTCCCGCACCCCCAGACACTCCTGGCTCCCACTTACCTGTGCTTGCCCTGGGCCCTGCAGACCTTGAATAACCTGTTCCCACTCCTCTTGCCTCATGACAAAGCTCCTGGCATGCAGTGAGGAGACTAACCACAGCAAAATGAGCTCATCGCCACCCCAGGGAGAGCGTGGGACAATTGCAGGGTCGTAGGAGCTGTGGCCAAGGACCCCTTCCCCATTCAGCTTTCTCTGAGGCACACCTGTGTTAGGTGCCTGTTGCTTCAGGGTAAGTGGGATTTTCTCTCGCTGTTTGGGGACAGGGAGGCATCAAGCTAGAGACTATTGCAGGCTCTGCATCTAGATTCCCAAAGTGCTATTGTAGATCCAGAGTGAGCATCTGCTCTCCCTACCACCCCATGCACCAGCAGTTTAGCCTGGGTGTCTGCATGGTGCCAAGTCACTTCTTGCTATGCTGCACTCTCAGCCTTCCTCACCTCCCAGTTGCAGTCATCTCCTTTGAACACTGGCCAGCATGTCTGCCTCATGGTAGACCTGATTGCTGCTTTCATCCAAGTGAACTCCCATCACCCTACCCCTGCTTTCTGGGACCCACATGTTCAGCTCGCCCAACAGCCCCAGTGATGCTTGGTGACCTTCTCCTGGGAAAACCGAGATAAATACCAGTTGGTTGGTCTGGTCTGTGAACAACCCACTGTGGTCAGCTTGCTGGGGCAGAGGGCTGCCCACCAACCTCTCCACCTAGGAAGCCACATGGCACTCCCACCCCAGCCTGTGGGGCACCCAGGGAGCTGGAACAGCTTCAGCAGCACCCCACGGGACAGGGAGGTGCAGTGTTGGTGTGTCAAGCACGGGCTCCATGGGATCTTTGGGTTGCATCTCACAGCAGGAGCAGCAAGAGGACACAGGACCCACATGGAAGAGAGACATAGCCCACAGCCCAGACACAACCCTCTGCATTGTTTTCAAGAGGGTTGTGATGTCTGCCGCTAGCCTGGGAGACCTTGAGCTGTTTGGCTTGTTTGCAAGTGGCTGGACAAGATGCTGAAGGCCTGTTGCCTGGGGCTGGAGTGGCCCGGCCAGATGCTGGTGGCTGTTTGTGACCCTCAGTTATCTGCTGCGATGCTGTGAGTGCTGGAGGTGTCTGACCCCAGACAAGTCTGTCCCTAAGCTCAGGTTACTAATAGGTCAACGAGGACTGAAACTAGGAAAACAAACAGCATGCGATCACACAGCCCAGCTGTGCCCCAAATGGGCCCTCGCAGTCCCTGCTGGGGACGTCCTGGGTGCTAGATGGGTGCCAGAGCAGGCTGGGTGCTGGCCAGCACTCCCACAGGTGCAGGTCTGGCATTGCCTCCTCTTGCCAAAATACCCAGGGATGGAGGTGAGCCCACCCATGATCTGCTTGCACCTTCACCAGGCAGGGCATGGTGTTGGCTCCTGACTGTTGGGGGTTCCTGCTGCCCCAAACAGGGAACACTCACCCTGCATCCTCACATGCCTTTGCCTGTTGCTTCCAGCTGGCCTCAGGGCTGGAGCAGGGCATGACACACCACTGTGATTCCTTGGCCCCATCAGCAAGCTGCAGGGATTTCTGCCCATGCGAAAGCCCTCCCCAGCCCAGAGAGCTGGGGGCAAGAAGACAGGCTGGCGAGTGATCAACTGATACAGCAGGGCTTGGGGGGGCACCTGGGCATCTTCTGTGGGTGGTGGGAATGGGACACAGGTGTGTCTTGGGCTGCCACCATGGTGGGTGCAGCCTGTCTGAGGGGACGTGTGCTCACAGGTGAGGAGTTGTCTGGGGGCTTGTGTGAGTAACTGCACATGAGTAACCATGTAACTGCTTACATGCCTAAAGAATGCAGTGTGTAACTTTGTGCGTACACCTGCAACACACACTACGTGTGCACACTGTGCATATGTGTGCAACTGTGTCCATTACCGTCACGCTGTGCATGCATATATTGTGTAACTGCGATTGTGACTACCAGGGTGGCACACTCTGCATGCATCTATATGCATCCATAACTGTATGTCCGCAAGTGTGTCTGTTGCTGTGTAACCCACTGTGTATGTGCTCACACATGTGCAACTGAGTGAGCTTGTGGGCAACATGCCATGGTGCAGGATACCTCCACCCGACAGTGAGTTGCCTCCCGACGTCCCTCTGTGCCAGGGGCAGATCTGTGCTGTCCCTGTGGGCTGGCACTGCTGCTCCTGCCCACAGCAGTGGAGCCACCCCTGGCAGGGCCCCGCAGGTCGGGGCAGGCAGTGGGTGCCAGCAGCTACCACTACCCTCGCTCTACCTGTCAGACAGGTGGAGCTGGCCGCCTGCCACCGTCACTTCTGGGAAGGGAGGATGCAGGAGGGATGGGTCTCGGCACAAAGGCTGTGGACCTGCACGCAGATAGATCAACCCTTGGGACCTGCTCCCTGAGGTCGCTTGGGAAGTGTTCCCAGCTCCAGGGACCCCAGAAAGCCTCAGGGCTGGAGTGTGCAGAAGGAGAGGGAACTGCAGCCCACAGACAGTCAGACCCTCCATGTCCCCATCTCCTCCACTGCTGTGCTCAAAGAACCCCTGAGCAACATCCTGGGACCCTTCCTCCCAGTCCCATGGCTGGAGCAGGGTTTCCTGCACTTGGGTCCCACCACCTTGTTGGGGTGGGAAAGGTGAAGGGCTTCCCCTGTGTGTCCTGGGGAAGTCAATGCCCATCAGCCCTTATAGATCCTACCCAGACCATCCTGGCCAGAAGCTGACTTGGGGCCAGACACTTTCTGTCCATCCTGATGGACCTGCTGCCTGCTCTGACCCTGGCTCCTGACAAGGCCAGCACTCCAGAAAGGCACCAGTTGGTGCCTGGTACCAGACAGAGCCTAGTCTTGCTATGCTCAGCTGGGTGCACTAGGAATTTACAGGGAAGAGAACTGGGACACTCAGCAGCTCTGGCATCTCCACGTCTGGAAGCCTGATCTACAGATCACCTGATGGGCAACAGCCACACTGTGACATCATGAGTCACATCATGAGTCACAGCTCATGCACCAGAAAGTGCTTGGTGCCCCTAGTGTAGAGGCTATCCTTAGTGCAGGTACAGAGATTGCCCCAGTGGGATACAGCACTGGGGCATGGAGGTCTCATTGGGACAGTGTAGGTGGTAGGCATGGTCTATGGTGTCATCCTGCAGGACCTTTTCCCAAAGTCCCCACCCACCCTCAAGCTCAGTAGCACCTCCCAGGCTTCTTATCAGTTCAGCCTGCTGGCCCCCTAAAACATGTCTCATGTAATGGCCAGTGATGGAGGTAGCTCCTCCAGTGCTCTGAAACTTGGCTCCTTTTAGAAAGGCCTGGAGCAATGAGATCCTCTTGTAGGACCCACCCTTCACCTGAAAGCAGTCTCAGGCCTGGACTTGCTTGCCTGCAAGCAAGGCAGAAGGCAAAAACTAGTGGAGTGCGAGCTCTCTAGAGAGCCTGAAGATCCCACAGGAGCTACCACCATGTTACTCCATGATGACAGCACCTCGGCCGGCTGGATGCGCCCCAGGTGAGATGTGTCTGTGGCCTGCACACTGTGGCCACAGGAGCTTGCCAGCAGATGGGGGGTCACATTGCCTGGCATGTGTTGTGACAGCAAAGACCCTGTTGCCCTAGGGGTCACTTTCCTGAATGAAGAAAGCCTAGCCAAGGGGATTTGCCCCCAGCCAAATCAATGTGAAGGGACATCCTCAAAGGCTTTGTCTTAGGATGACCAGAACTAGATCCTCAGCTTATTTCAGTAAAGATCTTCATCTCCCTGGTTCACCCTATCCTTTGGATATGGAGGGAGCTCTGCCACCTCCACCACAAGCAGACTTTTGCCCTGAGGCTCTGGAGGAGCGCAAAGTTGACGCAAGAGCGTGTCTCGTGCTCAGTGGGTGTTCTCACAGTTCAGCAGGGCACTGCCATGCCTGTCGTTGCATGCTGACACACCAGGCAGCTGGAAATTTCTGATGTTTGTGGCCAATGACAGGATACATCACTTGGGCCTGTGAGGGTCACCCTGCCCTGCAGCACAGCTATGCTCTCTGGTGCTGTACTCATCTAGGAGCTTTGGAAGAGGTAGAGCTGAGCAGTGTCGCCACTGGCCCAGCCATCAACTTCAGGGGCTAGCAGGCAGGTAAATCTGGCAAATACGGTACAGCTGGCTGTATATTTCATTATACATGTCTTCCATCTCTGCTCACTGACCCCTTGAGCCCTGCTGGAAATAGACACAGGAGGGGTGTGATGCTCCCATCCATTGCCATGGCAGTTCTGACCTCCCTGGCCCACCACAGAGTGACATGCTGACTGTGTGATGGTTTCCATGTGTCCCCTCCCTGGTGCTCTTGTCACATTGCAATGGCAACCCTTGTGCCATACCTGGTGCTGGAGGCCAGGAACGCCTCAGAATTCTTCATGGAGGACCCAGAGAGACTGCACTCTCCATCCAGGCCTGATGGGCACAATAAAATGCTCAGCAAATGGTTCCCCATGTGTCTGGATTCTTTAGGTACCCAGGAACATGGCATTGCAGGGGGGTGGTCAGCTTCTGTCTTCCAGCTCCCATCATTCCCTTGCATCTTTTCTCAGGTGTTTTGGACACCTGTGCTCCTCATCTTCCTTCCCTCTCCACCACCTCATTCCCCTCTTCCTTCCTCTCTGACTGCATGTGTTCATGTGCTCTGTCACGGGGTGCTGGGGTACTTCGGCAAGGGGAGGCAGGGAGCTGGGACAGCCTTGTTCATAGACCTCTGTGCTGCAACATAGGCAAGTCACTTCTGGCCATGCTTTCAAAGCTGCGGCTTTCAAAGAGTAGCTCAATGACTAGTTCCTTGCTGAACTGGGGTCAGGATGTACCCAAAATGCTTTGGTGGTCTCAAACACCTTAATTTACTACCTGGATTCTCAGCTGAAAACTTAGAGGTGAGCATGTGGCCATGGCTGGGGAGGAAGCTGAGCAATGAATGGAGGAAATCAGGGCTACTGGAGACCTCACTGTGAAATGAGTCTGCAGAAGCTGAAGGAAAGAAAATATCAGCTGGGAGCTGCAGCCCATGAGTTAACACAGCTCTGTCCTCCCCATTGCCAGCTGCAGTGTCTGCAACTGTCCCTGTCCCCATCCCCATGTGCTCTCATCACAAAGCCGGAAGAAACCTTTCCAGGACACAGGGCTTTCAGGACCACACATCTTGATGGTTTAACAGAAGGTTTCTGGGTTTGTTTCAGCATGGCCTGCTCAGCAGGAAGTGAGGAGAAGAGCTAGAGGTGTGTGGTCATCCATGAGAAGGTTAGATCTCAGGAGGTGTTGGTCCGTTGAAGTGAAATGTGTGTGTGATGGGACTCCAGGCAGCCTTTTCAGCATCTGCCAATCTGTTGCTGATGCCATGAGCTTGGCTGGGACCTTCAGTTCATGCTCTCTTGTTCCTGGGCTTTCCAGCTCACACCCAGTGACTCCATTTGCAACCTGGTGCAGTGCCAGGCTCTGTGCCCTGTTTGATGGATAACAAAGGGTAGAGCTGGCGAGGAAACAAGAATGTGATTAATTTTTCTTTTCGTTTCACAATGAAACAGGACTGGGATTTTTGGTGGCAGTGGTGGAGGGAGGGGAAGGGAAGAAGCTGGAAAGACCCAAGAAGACACATCAGTGCCACCTTTTTGAGGATGCCAGACACCAAGAGCTGAACATCTATCCTCACCTGGGCAGTCCAGGATGTGGTGTTTTCTGCAGGAGGGGAAGCATCTGTGCAGGGAACACAGGCTGGGGAAGATGCAGAGATGCAACTTTGTTGGACCTGGGTGGGAATAAAGCTTTGAGCTGGGAGCAGGTCCCCAGGTCTGTTCTTGAGGAGCAGATACCAGCTTATGTGGCCAGCTTGAGCCACACATGTGCAGCACGGCCAAGCTGCAGCCAGAGCCCTGGTCCCAGAGAAGCAGCAAGCACAGGACAGGACAGATGGGGCTAGTGCTATCCTTCCCCATGGGAGGTGACAAGGTAGCTTCTTTACTCCCAGTCTCTGGGGAAAATGTCTGGTGCTGAATCACCATGGGGGCAACCAGGAGCAAACTGCTGGGGGTGCCTCAACATCCTGGATGTGCTGGCATGCCAGGGAGACAAGCAGAGCACCTCCTAGTACAGACCTCTAGGAGCTCTGGCTGGAGGCAAGGGATGGGTGGGATGCAGAAGCAGGGATGCAGTACCGGCCATAGGGAAAGGCGAAGATGGGCATGAGCAGGCAGAGGCATATGGCGTGCCCCAGGGAGGTACTCCATGCCCTGCAGGTGCTCCCTGGAGTGCACAGCCCACTGGCCACCTGCTGTCTCTGGTTCCAGGCAGCCACTGCAGTGCCTTCCCCGTTCCTACAGCAGGAACAGCCGCACTCTTGTTTAAAAACCAAACAGCCCAGGGTTTTAACAGATGAGAGGGTAGCTCTCCTGGACAAGCCAAACACCCCCAGGGCAGCTACTGCTGAAAGCAATTATCAAAGAAACTGTTGGGCTTCGAGGCAGGAGGGGACGTTGTCTGGGAGCCCAGGTAACTGCTGTTGCCCAGGGGAAGAGGGACGCAGCCCTGGGGGGCCTGCCCAGCCCCAGGCATGCCATGCCAGCCCAGCCCAGCCCTGAAACCAGGCTGGCTTTGAGCCTGCTGTGGCAGCACCCTGCTACAAACGCCTGGCAGCACCGTCCTTCCCAGCTCCTATGTGATATATACCCTCTGGGCAATAACTCTGCCCTGCTTATCGCACCTGAGCATCAACCCTCCCCTCATATAATTCAGCTCCCAGAAGTGCAGGTATAAAACACCCCCATCCCTTACAGCACGTTCTCCAGCACAATTCACCTTGCTGCCCCCAGCACAGCCCCTAAAGAGACCCCGTGAGGCCCCTCCCAGGACCGCGACCTGCGGCCGTGCAGCCTGCCCCGCTGCCTTTACTCCCCCGGTGCAGTGTGGAGATCCCCCCCTGTGCAATGCTCTTGGTCGCTGAGGTGTACCTTGCTCTCAGCTCAGCAGATGTCTGTCCCCAGAGCACAGTCCCCCCTGCAACGGTGGTGCCCCTGCTCTGCCACCCCTAACCGCAGCTGCTCCCAGGTTGGCTCAGGGCTATGCCGATGGGGTGCCCCATCAGGAGGATGCTTCTCCAGGTATATTTATACCAGCTGATTGCTAGTCTGCTGGAAAAGCACGCAGAACAGTTGGGAAGCTCAAACTGTCTGACACTGCTGCTTCTCTAACAATTTCCATGTCAGAATCTGGGTATCCTGGAGCTTGGTTCTGTCCATGCACACCTCCTCCAGGTACAGCCACTCCAGAAACCTGGGAGGTATTAGCTTGGGTGGCATGAAGCAAGCCTGGGGCTGGTCAGGGACTGGCCAGGGCAGTGCCAGGTGAAATCCAGCAGGGAAAGGGTTGCTTTGTCACAGCTGCAGAAGTCCAGCTGCAATATATATCTCCCACAGGCTTCTAAGGCTTTTTCCCCCTGAATGTTTTTAGGAGGACCAGGCCCAGCAACTTACATACCTTTCCTTCTTTCTGCAAGCTTCTTCCCAGAGTCTGAAGGGCTGATTCCCGTCTAGACCAGGTACCCCAGGAAGAAACACACCAAATAAATGCCCCACCAAATAAATGTTTCCCCTGAGGAATGAAGACATTGGATATTTTGAGCCAACCTTCATTTTGGTTCGGGTGCTGTCCTGGCCCGACACTTGAGCTCTCTCCTCAGGCCCTCTCTGTGGAGTTGGGGTTGGTTTCCATCCTTGTCCTACTGGGAGCTCCCTTACACATGGCAATGGGAAGGCAGCTGGGACCCCACACGCCCAGTGACTCCCAGTATGGGGTTCAGTCCTGCTCTCCCATCCTGCTGAGTCAGAGGCAGGAGGGTAAGATAGGGTGAAAGCTAGTAGGGACTGAAGGGAGCTTGAAGAAAAGGCCGTGATAGTGGGAGGGAGAGCAGGAGGTCCCAGGGAGATGGTCTCTGCGTCCTGCAGACTGTCCCCATCCCCACCACATTCCCATCTGCCCTGATCCTCCACAGGGATGGCCACAGTCTGGCTCAGCTGGAAAATTGGGTCATGCCATTGTGCTCAGGGGCAGTTCGTGGTCCGGCATGTGCAATATTGAACACTTTCTTGCTGGCCCAGCTGAGACCTCTCCCCTTGCCCCATTGCTCTGCTCCCATTTGCCACATTTCAGCCACAGCAGCCTGCTTTGACTCCATGGGTCCAAAGCAAGTACTGCCCAGGGCAAACTGCCTTCCTCTTCCCTAACTGCTACCAGGGATCAGCAATAGCCCATATGTCCCTTAGGGGGCCTTGGCAGAGAGAAAAACCACTTTAATTCTCAAACTTGAAGGGCAACCAAGATACTTCTATGGCAACACGTTCAGCCTGGAACCACCTGGAGGGAAAGGTCTCCCAGCAGACCCCAGTGTAAATCATAGAATCACAGAATTATTTAGATGGACAGGGACCTTAAAGATCATCTAGTTCCAGCCCTCACCCCAGCCCTGGGCAGGGACACCTCCCACCAGACCAGCTCACTCAAAGCCCCATCCAACCTGGCCTTGAACCCCTCCAGGGATGGGGCAGCCACCGTTCCACCCTCACAGTAAAGAATTTCTTCCTATATCTAATCTAAATCTACTCTCTTTCAGTTTAAAACTGTTGCTTCTTATTCTGTCATTAATGTGTGAGGGGAAGTTGTTTTGGAGGAAAATCCTATTTTTCTCCATTTTCTGCCATGATTTGCCACAGCCATAAAATCCAGGCACCTCCAAAGAGATTAAAAAAAACCCAAATAAATCATCTCTTTTTGGTGCCAGTGTGCTGGGAGGCTCTGCTGGGTTGGTTCAATGGAGGTCTCTGTGGGGATTACCCTGAGTGTGTGTTGGTGTGTGCACATGCACATGTGTGTGTGTGCCTGGCTTTGCTCACCCTCCTCCAGGTCTCCCTGGCTCTTCACCCCACGGCCTTCATGGCAGACTCCAGGATCTTGTCCCCCTGCCCGTGCCCGCACACCCCTGCCCCTTTCTCCTTCTCTGGCACAGGGTGCCCATGCAGCTGAGGGCACTATGGACTCCCCACTGCTGCCCCCAGCCTCCCAGCTGGCATGGGCCCCACATGGCAATGGCAGTAGTGTGGTGGTGGCAGGTGGTGGGAACAGTGGGGGCACGGGAGGGGAGGCAGACAGGTTCCCTGCTGCTGCTGGAGCTGGTTAAACATTGTCCCAGAGCAGTTAGGTAACACAAACCGCAGCGGGAAAGAAATGAAACTGCTTGAGCAAACAAGGTGTGCTTGGCAGGGCAACAGGCTGCGTGACAAAGTGCTCCCCTCTGCCTGCCAGCCTGCCAGGGTTATCTATTGATGGAGAATAAACACCTCACCCACAACCCCAAACTCAGAGGGATGGTAGCCAGGAGCACAGATGGCTCCTGCTAGACCTGGCCTGGGGCTGGGCTTGCCCTGCTCGCTGTGTCCCTTACCTGGACACGCTGACTGCCACCAAGCACCATGCCCACTTGTGTGGGCAGTCGAAGCATCTTGGCATTATCCCTCCAGCCACCCAGTCCAGTCTGCTCCTTGAGGCAGCTCCAGGAGGTCAGGGATGGGCCTGGAGCATACTCTGCTCGCTGGAGCCAGCAGATGCAAGCTGGGAAAACCTGTTCCCTGGGGAAGGTTACGCAAGGAACCTGACGGCGGTCTGGCTGCTGCCCAGACCATGGACTGGCTCCTGGTTCACACCCAGGGACTGGAACCTCTTCTTGCACCACAGGGTAACCCTCATGGCCTCATCTCAGCATGTGGATCTGGGATCAGTACAACTTCAGCCTAGCCCAGCAGGAGGTGAGGGATGGAGCTTTTTCCATACGATTTTGTCATCCTTGGGATTTTGCATGACTGCAGACCCCCTCTTATTGTCTTGCTGAATTGTCAGTGCGGGCATGGCATGGCATGGCTGCAGGAGCCCAGGCATCCCAGCTGGACCAGTAAGGTAACTCTTCATGTAAACAGCAGTTGAACGCAGCCAAAAGAGGCTGGATCTGGCCCATGGGCACCTTCTGCCTCTGGCAAAGGAAATGGGTCATGCCCTTGCAGCGTCTCCAGGAGGTCCTTCAACTGCCACTGAGCCCACAGCCTGGGGGCTGCCAGCAGAGAAGTAGGCCAAGTAGAGCCATCGCCACTGGGAGCTGGAAGTGAAACAAGAAACTTGCGGCCAGGTATTTGGTTCCTCCAGCCCCTGGAACCATCTCTTGTTATCCATGTCCTGGTGAAGCAGGAGCTTGGGGTTCCCCAGGAAGTGCAGTGGTTTGGCAGCAGGGATGCTCCAAGCCACCAGCTTCACACATGAGCTGAGGCCAGGCAGACTGAGATCAGTTCCAAGTGCCGCAGCCAGGACAGTCCAGGGGAGACAGCACTGATGGTAAGATCTTGCTTTGAAGGATTTATTTGTCTCTTTTGCGTTGGGTCACACTCTCACAAGCGCAGGATGGGTGATTTTTAATTGTACCATGTCTCCAGCAGTAATGAAGGGCAGTCAGAGAACAATGGCTTGGTCTTCCTGCCAAAAAGGCATCTCAGGCTTTGCAGGGCACCCTCACTGCTGAGCACATCCCAAGAACTTCCCTCGCCCACCCCATGCCCCTCCCTGCCACTGGTGAGCTGGGTCCCCTCCTTAGTCACTCCAGGCACTGCTTGAAACCATTTAGAAGGATGTGGCATTGCATCTGCCTGCACATCCCAGACCTGGTCAAGCTCCAAGCTCAGAGGAGGTGTCCCGGGGTCTTTCCCCTTGAGGGTGAACAGGACCTGAGCAGTGCTATCACCTGCAGGGTCCTATGCACCAGCAACAAGACTCTTTGGTGCCCAGCAGTATGAATGCCCACTTGTCATGAAATGCAGGCAATGCATGCCAACCAGGAGCGATGCACAGCCCGCTAGTTGCCAGGCTTACAGTAGAAAGAGATCTGAGAACCTGCTTGGCCTCCAGTCCCATGAATTCCTTCTTTCTGCCCCACAGACATATCCTGTGGGTTGGACAGATCCTCCCAGCACCCCTGGGGCACCCTCCCCGCCCTCTCATAACTGGGCTGACTAGGGAGGGCTGGTGTTGCCATTGAGCAAGAAGGGGCAGATGATGTTTCTGGGCTGTCCACATTGCAAGGCCTGAGCAATCCCCCCTCCTGAAGATGTGGTACTTGAGAGGCATGCAAGTCCTAGGAGAGGCTCCCAAATACCCAGACTGGAAAATGAGCAAGCCTCAAACATATTGCAGTGCCTGTGCTTCTCCTTGATGTTCCTTCACATCTCAGAGGAGAGCAGTGGCCAGAGAGGAGCTGGAGGTCCTCTTGCAGCTTGTGACTCCCAGCCAGGCTGGCACCTTATTGTGGAGGGAGCTGAGAGAGAACCCCCCCAACTGGACCATGGCAGACTGGGCTCTGGGACCAGAAATTTGCTTCCCAGCAGCCCGTGACTGACCAAGCTCTGGCTATGAGCTAGTGCTCCAGGAAAATCTTCCTGCAAAAGTGAGTGCCAAGACTGAGTTTCTGGAGGGTCCTCAGAAGATCCAAGGTTTGGGAGCAGGTGTGAGATGCCCCTGCATCACCGGCTTTGAGACAAAGCCTCCAGATCTCACTCCCAGCAGCCTAAGGACAAGCAGCCCACCTCATCCTCAGGAAAACCCTGTGACCCTGTGCCAGGATGACCAGGCAAGTCCAGGCCACAGCAGGAAGGAAGGATGATGGTAGATGGGGTTCATGCAATGAGACATCCCAGGTAACATGAGTCTGATCCTCACTGTGTCTTTAAGTAAAACAAGCAAAATGACAGAGAGGTACAAAAAAAAACCCAACCAAACAATTTATTCCTCTTATGTTCCCATTTGAAAAGGAGGAAACTACACGCACTGGCTGGGTGCCTGGCTGGGCTAGCATCCCCCTCCTGTGGCTGACACAGAGCCAGTCTGTGCCCCCCATGACTTCAGTCCAGCTGAGCATCACCACCTGCCAAAAGACACATGTGTGTCCTACAATACATACTCTCACAAGGGAACATCTTACTCATGAAAAAATATATCTGTACATTCATTCATTTTTTGGTCTTACATAAATTAGAAGCTACTTTTGGGGAAAAGGCCTGTTTCTAGATACAGGAAAACCGGAGTGGCCCTGCTGTGCCAAGTCCTCTCCCTGCCTGAGGGCTCTCCAGGTGAAGCTCCACAATATTCCCATCTTCTCTTAGCAGGTGCCACACTGAGAAGCTGCTGCGCAGCAGGGCTTCACCCATCCCACACGGAGCAAACAGGATGGTGGGCACCTTCAGCATGGCAGGAGCAATGATGGGAGAGGACCCCGTAGCTGGGACAAGGTCTGCTTGGTCACAGGTGAGATGGTGGTGCTGCCCCTCCACCCGGGCAGGAGGTGGGTGACAGCAGGAGACCCAGGCTCTCCCTGTGGTGACAGCTGCCACTGGAACTTCTTTTCCCCTGTGTGTTTGTCCAGGCTTTGAAACAGCCAAAGTCACTGCAACTCCAGTTGGAGGTACAAATCCAGCAAGGGAAATAACGGTTTACAATAACCTACTGGAGCCAAAGTATTAGCTTTAAACACCTCAGTGCCAGTGGTCACCAGCACACACGAGCATGCCCATGCAAGAGTCAGAGTTTCACATGCTGCACAGGGCAGCAGCCTCCAGATACAGTTGCAGGCAACGTTTCTTGCCAAAGAGCCCAGCTTGGGGCTGGCCCTGAGGGGCTTGTCAGACCCCAGCTCATCCAGGACTCCTACAGCTCCTTATTCCTGTTGAGCACCTCCTCCTCCTTCCAGCCACTGGAATTCTTCCCAAACTTGTACACCAGCCGTCGCCCATCGACTCTCTCCAGGATCTCTCGTTTGTAGTAATATCTGGAGGAGATGGAGGTGGAGTCAGGGCTCTGGATGCAGACCCGTGTGCTGGGGAGCTGCTGTGGGGGTTCAGGGCTGAGCCCTGGTGGGCCTGACCCAGCCCTGTGGGGCACGTCCCCCCTGGGGACATGGTAGGGCACTCACCGCATGGCTCGGCTCAGCTTCTCGTAGGTCATGCTGCTGTTTTTCTTCTTCTGGCCCCAGAGCTGAGCCACCGCTTCCGAGCGCAGGAACTTGAAGACACCCTCCTGCCGGTCCTCCCACTTCATCAGCCCCTCATTCAGCTCTGGGTGGATGAGGATGTCTCGGATGAACTCCCACAGGTGGGTACCTCTTGGGGCTGGAAGAGGAAAGCAAGTTGTAGAGACAAGATCCTGCACTTTGGATCTCCCTAAACTCCCCTGCCAAGGGGCATGGCCAGCAGACATGGCCCTTTCTGCCATCTCCCCACTATGTAGCCACATTGGGCGAGGCAGTCCAAGCTCCCGGACTGGAGGATCCACGTACAGTGCTTGCTCTTCCGGCTCTCCAGGCAGTCTCTGCTCTCCTTGCTGAGTTTTCGGGGCCGTCCCCGTTTCCGCTTGCCATGTTTGCTGTCCCCTTTCTTGCTGCCTACAAAGCCATCTGGGCACACAGACAAGGGGAGACGTTACACCGCGTGGATCCCGCTGGGCTGCAGGCTCTCTCAATGGAGAGAAACAGACCCAGGGCACGCAGAAAATCAACCCCCTCCCTCCTTCCCAGTGTGACAATGGATGTTCAGGTGTTGGCCCTAAATCATTGCCAGATGGGGTGTGCTCAGCAGCTGCTGGAAGTGCCTGGGAGCACACCCTCCTATCCCAGCTCCAGGCAGGAAGCAAACAACTCACCATCAGGGAAGAGCTTTGCTTCCGTGGGGTCGAGGTCGAGGTCACTTCCACCGGAGTCCTGGGAGTTGGGGCTGTGGGACATCACAGGCCCTGAGAGGCAAAGCAACAGGGCTCAGACCGCCAGCTACTGGCATCTGGAGATGCCTCCCCCACCACCCTGCCCCAGGCCCCAGCAGGCAGCCTGGTGCAAGACCCAAACTCGCCCTTGGTGGTGGGGCAGTTCCCCACTGATGTCCCAGCTCAGCGCAAGCGAAGGCAGCTTTTCACTGGGCAAAACACTGACCTGAGACATCAGAGCTGCCTGGGGACATGCCACCAGGCAAGCAGGTGAAGTCTGTGGCTAAGAAAGGGTTTGTGGGCTTCATGTCCTCCAGGGAGTCCTTGGCACAGGGATTTCCCAGCTCTGGAAGGGGCAGAGAAGGGAAGAAGGGGTTAGCCCTGCCTGCATCAGCATGTGGTTCCTGGGGAAAAGGCTTGGCTGGGGCTCCTCTCTTACCCAAGTGGCTGGAGTTCAGGAAAGTCTCCTGGGAAGTCGCATCCTCTTTTTCCAGCAAGTCAATGATCCAGTTAAGCTCATCGGAGGCTGCAGGGGTGGGGGGACTGGGATTAGCGATGCCTGTTTGGTATGGAGGGGAATGGTGCATACTGGGAGCTGAGCCCAGCCCTGCCTGGACTCTGGTCTGTGCCCTCATGTCCCCCTGTGCAGCCTCCCCAGTGAAACCTCCCCCAGGCAGCCCTCTGCAGTGCCAGGGAAGCAGATGGTCCTGGGCTGGTGAGGGGAGGTCTCAGGTTTATTCTTCAAGCTGCCAGGCCTGGGGACGAAGGGGACGTTGGGACACTCACTGATCTCATGCAGGCGGTCGTAGAGCTCATCCCCCAGGGGCCCAAAGATGAGGCGCATCTGGTCCCTGGTGCAGTGGCAGAGGGCGTGCCCATCCATGTTGCAGCAGGAGAAGTCAATGGAGCTGGCATCATACTTGTTCTTCTCTACGTGGTAGCTGATCCACTCCAGCACCTGCACCTTGGTCCAGAAGTACGGGAGCTCACTGAACCACTCTGGCTTGTCTGCAAGGGACAGAGATCAGGGCTCAGGGGCAGGGCGCCGTGTGCCACGCATGGGCTTCCAACTGCAGCTGGGCACCGGGTCTGGTCCTGTGGCAATCATGTCGGGCACAGTAGGCCCTGTGCTTGAAGGGCTATGGGACTGACAGACACTTAGTGCCTGTTCCCAGGTCACCTCGCTCTGCCCTGTTCCTGTCCCGGGGGACAGCAAGGACCTGACACTCCCCCCGCTGTTGGTTATGGTGTCATTTGTCCCGTCCATGCTGGGATCCACCCTGCTCTGCTGGTGTGTTCCCTGTGCCTCCCATGACAGTCCCACTGGTGGAGTGGGGATCCCCATCACCAGGACTGTACTTCCAAGCTGCTTTCCTGGTGACCCCTCGCAGCCGATCCCCTGGGACATGCTGAGGGAGGAGGGCAATGATTCCTTCATCCTCCATGTGCATCTGATGTGCTCCAAGCAGTTGCACCTTGTGCCACCCAGGGTCTCCTACAGCAACCTTTTAGCTAACACACCCCTGGGGAAACTAAGGCATGGTGGGACCTGTTGACCTGCCCCAGTGGGACAAGGACCTTCTAATGCTCTTCCAAGCCTTGTGCGCTGGCTCCCCTGGGCAGCCACCACTGCTCCCCTCGTCCTACCTGTGCTCTGTGCTGGGGGCTGGCTGGTGGGGAGGCTCAGCCCCAGGGTGCTGTCATCCCCAGGGTGTCCCAGCATCTCCAAGGCTGGCTGCACCTCGTCCGGCTGGTACATGGCGCTGATGTAGTTAGAGAAGACATTGCTGATGTCACAAGATCCCGCCATCAAGCCCTGTGCCGAGAGACGACAGTGAGCCTCAGCCCCATGGATGCAGGGGGACTCGAGCCTGCAGCGCCCACAGCACCCCAGGACTGGGCTGGGTGAGGTCGGGCTCTCCCTCCCTCCACCCACCGTCACCACTCAGGTCACTTCTGCAGAAACATCCACCCAGCACCCACCAGCCGGGGCTGGAGCCTGACTCACCACCGCCCCAGGGGCCAGGAGCGAGGGAGGCTGAGCTGGAGCAAACCGGGGACACAGCGTCACCCCGCCTGCAGGAGAGCCCTGTCCACAGCCACCCGACCTCACCAGCCCACTGGCAGCCACAGAAAGCAGGTGGCTCGCAGAGACTGGCATGGCACAGCCCCTCTGTGACGGGCGTTGCAGGGCACTCATCCAATGCTCCCCCACAGCACAGCAGGGCTTGGGCTGGCACAGCACCTGCCCCACTGCCTGCTGCAAGGACTCCAGTGCCAGCAGCTCCAGTCCTCTCAGCCAGTCGCAAGAAGCACATCCCAGTAACTCTGCAGCCAGGAGGGGACCAAGCCTCTGCCCAGCCCTTGTGGAAGAGCCAAATCTTGCTGTTCACTTGACAAAACCTGGGGGCCGGAGGGGTGCTCTCCAGACTGCCGTCTCGCCGGCCCCTCGAAATGTCTGGGAGAACAGGCACGCAGCAAGCAAAGACCAAGCGCATCCCCTGGCAAGAGTGAAGATACACAGGAAGGGGAGCAAAGCAGCCATCCTGGGCTGGGGGACATCAACAGGCCCTGGACGAAAAAGCTTTGGTACCTTCTGCGATGGCAATCCTCGGGGCGGCAGCTAATCCAGAAAGCAGCAAGGGGAGATGGGGCACCCTGCTCAGCTGCTAGCCACTGCTCATGGGCCCGGGGAGGCTGGTGCTGATGGGCAAGCCCTACCCTCCTCTCCTCTTTTATAGCACGGGCGGTGTAATGCGATCTGGCGGCCCGAGGGGAATTCCAGCCTGAAACGTTCATGCTCCCAGATCCAGGTGATTTGCATAATATGAACCACTGGGTCCCAGCCCAGCACTGCCTTGCCGGGAAATCTGGGTTGGCCAGTTTAATCATTGTCAGAGCCCTTGCCCTGCCGGTGCCCAGAGTTTCACCCACATGGGCTTTGCGGGGTGTTTTCTTCACTGCCTTTTGCCCGACTCATGTTTGTTTGCTCGCAGCAGCAGCAGGTTCCCCCGGCCCCTGCTGCCAAGCAAACACACCCAGCAGGGCTGGTGCGGGCCCGGGGACTGCGCATCCCTCCCTGGGGGCTCTGCTGACAGCAAAGGGGCCTTGGGTGCCCACCTGGCCATATGGCATCCCCCTGCTCCAGAGGGCTGCCAGGCCCTTACACTCAGCGGGTACCGTGGCCACGCTGGGAGCACAGGCTGGGTCACCCCTCAGTCTGGCACAGGCACAGCTTCTCCCCAAGGGGGAAGAAGGACTCGGTGACGGAGCTGGGCAAATGCTGGGAGGGGACTCAGGTGGGGATGAGTGGTCTGCGTGGGGATGGAGCAGAGAGCAGGCAGGTGCCCGAGTGTTGCTGCTCTCTGTTAGGATGGGTCGATTTTTGCCAGGGGGGAGGTCTGGAAGAGGCTGCAGAGCTGTGACAGCCTGTCCTTTCACAAGTGCCTGGCACAGGCACACACGTACACTCACCAGGGGCATGTGCCAAGAGGAAAGGCAGGGTTTTGGGATGCATTTGGAGAATTTTCTGATGTCTCTTGCCCCTCTGGCTCTTGGGACAGGTGCATGGGACCCTGTCTGGATATGTTCATGCTGGTTTTAGCCGTGTTCCGGGAAAGGAGCCCTGGCCAGTCCAAGCCAACATCTTGGCACTCATTTGCTTGGCACTGGTACTTTGCTGAGCCAGCCACATCCATGCCACACACGGGCTGGTGCAAACCCAGGGCACTCGTGTGAGCAAGGCACACTGGCATCACATGGTCGACTTGAGGTCCTTGTCACTTCAAACTGGTGCCTGGCAGCAAACTTGCTCATGTGACAGGGTGCTGACAGAGTGTTGTAAATGTGGATGCTCTACTTCGGCCCACAGGCCAGTGAGAGAAGGGTGGCTGTGTGCCCCATATCCCTCGTCATGTCACCCTGGCCTGCCATGCCATGGTGTGGCCCCGGTGCAGGCAGGGGCAGCGTGCCAGCCAGGAGGCACCGACTCACACACTAGCTGATCACCTGCCCCAGCTTCATTCCTCCACAGCGCAGTCACAAATGTCGGGTGTTGCCAGGCCCTTTTGTTTCCTGGGCAGAGCATCCCCGAGTGCACAGGGATGTCACCATGCCTGGGAGCAGCCCCTGTAGGGCAAGCCAAGACCATTGGGGAAAACACTGGCGCTGGGCAGATGCAGAGACTTCAGACACAGAGCTGAGCCCAGGGCTCCACTGTGCCCAGGGACCTGGCTGCCCGTCTGTGCTTGTGGTTAGAAACCTGCCCCGGGAAAGCTTTTTCTACCCACTGCTGAAATGCAGTGTCTCTGGATCAGAGTGGGACATGAGAGCTCTGTACCATGCCCAGGGCCACAGGCCAAGGGGTGATGGGGAGGGCATGTAGTATTTAGGAGTCTCCTGCCCAAGTTCTGCCCGGCCATGGGCAGATGCCTGATGGGGCACTCTGGCATGTACCACATTGAGCATCCCCTTTCCCATGTCTCCTTTCTCTGTAGATCCACAGCAACGGTCATACCATGCACCTGGGCTATGCCACTGATGGGAGAGGTGCCCTCAGGGGGGGACATCCTCACAGCCCTTGACATGCTGGGAGCCCTCTGCGTCCTCCTGGGGCCCATCCTGTCCCCTTCCTTCCTCTTGTGTTTGGGAGCCAGGAGGCCAGTGGACCTGAGCAGTCCTCCCAAACTCCCTGCAGGTACCCTCCAGCTTTACTGACCTGGAGAAATGGCCTTGTTGCCCAGCTACCTGATCGATATACCACAATCCAGGCCCTATAATGGGCTACGGGGAGAAGATCACAGTGGAGGACACTCTCTGGATATGCTGAGACACTGCACCAGCAGCATGGGGAAGCATAAGCCTCTCCTGGGGTGTCCCCGTGCCCTCCCCAACGCCACAGTGCAGCAACAAGCTGCTGGATGGTGCTCTCCTCAGCTGAGGAGTAGCCGCAGCACTGATGGGCTGAGGGCAACTCCTCCTTGAGCCTGAGGATGTGTGGCAGAGGGCTGCCACAATCTCATCACCAGAGCCAGTGGGTCCCAATAATGTGTCCCTGCTCTCCCCTTTGCTGGTGGTCTAAACTCCAAGGGCAGCTTCAGGCATGTGGGGAGCATAGCACAGGGTGCTCCCAGCCACAGCTTGGTGTCCTGCTGGAGCAGGAAAAAGGTTGTTGAGTTGGTGACACGAGGGCCAGCAAGAAAAGGTGTCTATGGTGCAGTGACTGACTGGGACACCAGGTGGGAGGGAGATGCTACTCCTGTCACCTGCCCTGCCAGGAGTAATTGGGCCTGTGATACCCCCACATTTGTTGCTCCCACAGATGCTGTTTGCCCTGGCAGCACCAAGATAAGCCATGACACAGGGTGATGCAGGACACAGTACTGGGGATTGGTGTGGCTTTGGGCACTACTAGCCCTCCGGAGACACCGTTAAGACCAGGCTGGCCCCGGCCTCAGGCCAAGCACTGCAAGGTGTGTTGAGCACAGGGCCAGTGCCTCCAGCTCTCTCCCTGCAGTGGCAGCAGGGTGTGGGGTGCCCCAGGTGGGGAGCAGGGTGCGGGCCAGGAGGAACCACATCCGGGGTGATCAGTGTGGGCACAGCCCATGGCTGGCAGCTCCCCACTCAGCTGCTCCATCCAACCAGTTTAACCAGTGCTGGCTGGCTGGGAAAGAGAAAGTGGAGGTTGCTGGGGCTGAGGGCCTGCCCTGCGGAGTTGGGGGTACAGCTTGCTGCCTCCCTCCCTGCCCTGCAGCACCTGGGGCTGGGGCAGGCTGGTTGCCCAGTGCCTTGGGGGCACAGACTGGTGCCAGCATCGGTCACCGCTGGGCACTCAGCAGGCACCACATGCCGGGACCAGGGTCTCCTCCCCTCCACCACCACCTGCCACCCCACCTTTTGGGGGGTCACCCTGCTGCCCCAGCTCTGGCAGCTCTGCCGAGCCTCGGGCCCCGCAGTCCCACAGCCGGGGCTGCCACCTGCTGGCTGTCCCCAAGGCCACCGCTCCCCTCAGTCAGCCGGGCTGCTCCGCAGCATGTGAGAGGTGGGTGTCCAAGCTCTCAGCCCCAGGAGAGCTGGACGCCCTGAGGGCAACCACTCGAGCCCCTGTCCCACAGCACCTTTACACAGCCCCAGGGCCCTGCCAGCCTGGGGACATGGGGACCCCTCCCTCGGGGTGGTGATGCGCTGATGCAAGTTCGGGGATGCTCTGACTCCTGGGGTGGGTTGGGACTGCCTGGCTGGACTTCTTCCTCCCCTCCTCCTCCACCTCCCAATGCAATCACATCTGCCCTGTCTGCCTGAGGACTCGGTGCCTGGAAGGGTGCAGGTCACCTTCTCACACCACCCAAGGCAGGGCCAGAAGGGCTGTAGCAGCAGCAGCCTCTCCCCCAGCCCCTTTGCCAGGTGCATCAGGGTGGGACAGGCGGTTCCCGGCTGTGCTTTTCCCCTCTTCAAAGCCATCTCTGCTCCATCACTTCATTTTAGTACATTTTATTTGTGAACACAAAAAGGCAAGAAACAAACACAACCATCAAAGAAACACATGTACATCATGAGACCAAAATAACTTACACTATTTACAGGAACACATCAAGGTATAAAATATATGTACATGCCCTGTCTTCTGACAAACCCAGACCACTGGGCTGGGCTGCACAACCCAGCAGAGAAAAAAAAAGCCTTCACAAGAATTGGCCACTAGAAAACAGCTCCAAGCAAGAAAAGGCACCTGCTAGTTGCGATACTTGTGCAGCGGAAAGGGGTGATGGAGCAGGCGACACAACGCTGCAGCTGCCAAAGCCCTGCCGCAGGGCTGGACCGGAGGATACTGGGTGGTCCCAGGACATGGGGAATGCAGAAGAGCTGGCAGGTACCAAGGGCAGCACTGTCATGGATGAGGGGACAAGCCCCTGGGGGTGGGAGGAAGGTGCAAGGCTGTGCTTTTCTCAGGGTTAGGTGCAGGAAGGCAGGACAAGGCCTGGAGGTTCAGGAATGTACTGGGGTCCCTCCCAGTTACAGCTGGAGCACCATGCCGCCCATGCAGTCCAGGGCTTGAGGTCCCCTTCCCTCCCCAGGAGATTGAAGGGGGCTCAGGGAGGGTGCGCAGCCTGCAAGATGGAGCAAAGCTCCAGTGAGTTTGCTGAAAAGCAAGTGGGACCCCTGTGCTTTGCAGGGATTGTACCTGGACCCCATCCAGCATGGGACAGGGGAAGGACTGGGACAGGGGCACCGGGAGAGCACCCTGGGGAGCAGGCACTGGTTCTGCAGCACCAAGGCAGGAGGCAGCATCCAAGACCCCAAAGTTGCTATGCTGGGAGGTGCTGGAGAGGAACAACGTACCTGGGGTGGGCAGGACCCTGGTGCTCCAGCTCCTCACAGCTGGCCAGACTGGTAGACGCACTGCTAGCCTGTCTTTTTGTGCAATAAGAGTTGTGGGTGCCAGGGAGAGGGCACTGCCCAGCCTCTCTGGGTGGCCTCACAGTGTTTTGGGGGCCCAGTGCTTTCAGGCTCCTGAGTCATCTCCGCCCCTTTTGTGCAAAGCTCTGTGCCAGCACTGCACCCTCAGCAGAGGCTGGAGCTGGACCCTATGTGCTGGAGGGAGTTGACCCACGGAGCAAGAGTCAGGGCCAGAGGACAAAAGCAGCACCCAGCAATTTGAGGAAGGGAAGGACCTCCCTGGACTTCAGGTATCATCACATCCTTGGCACAAACCAAGGCACCTAAGGGTGAAGGAAAATGAGGTGCATGGCGTGAAGGCAGCTCCAAACTATCCTGCAGCGGAGGGGCTGGCAGAGGGGCTCAGAGACCATAAGAATAGACTTAAGCTATGCAACAGTGCAAGTCCTAAACCTCAGAGGAGCACCCCAGCACAGTGCAAAAGGATGAAACAGCTCACACCCTTCCTCCATCAGGCAAACAGCCCTCACCATCATCCCTAGCCTTACCTCCACCTTGGTTGTCCAAGCCTGTAGTCCCACTCTGAACTCTGAAGGACCAGAGTCCAAGGGGTCACCCTTGCTAGACCACCTGCCTGTTGGGACCTTGTGCTTTAGTGTTTGGGGGGACCTGCCCCCCTAAACTGACAGTGTGGCTCAGAGCTGTTTGCCCCTTCCCAAACCCGATAGTGGCCAGGGAGCAGGGTATGGCCCTGTGCCAGCTGCCCGGCCCCAAGGAGGGGGTAATCTGGGGGCTCCAGGGTTACCCTGGTTTATGTTCAGTGCCTGGGACAGGATCTAGATTCAACTATGTTTTGGGAGTGAAAAATCAAACATCACATACAAGAATCACCTTCTTTCACAGACTGCCCCCACGCAGAGGCTTTTACAGCACCAGTTTCCTGCTGCTCCAGGCTGCCAGCGAATTACAGCAGGATCTGCAAAATGGAGCCTAGGACCCATCATTCCAGTGATGTGCTTTGCATGACATTTTTACAGACAAAGAAGGGCTTCATTGCATCCACAGAGAATATCTGTGAGAGCAGAGGCAGGAATACAGGCTGAGCAGAGCCTTTCAGAGGTCCCTTTCCATCCTTCAAAGGGACAAGAGGGACCACTTCCAGGCTGCAGATCAACCCAATAACTAACGGCAACACCACCGAGCCTCAGTTGAAGCATCCCAACAGCAACGGGAGCAAAATCTCAGTGTTGTGACTCAACTGGGGGATTCCATTGCAAAGATGAGAACTGGGAGCACAGGAGAGAGCAGGATCATGGTCCTGCTGCACTGCCCAGGAGGAGGCAGACAGGGGAACATGAAGGGTGGCTCAGACATGCAACGAGGTGGGGTGGAGGCCACGTGTCCCCCAGACGAATTCAAGTGTTGAAACCGTAACAATAATTAAAAGAAGAAAAAACTAAAACCACAAACTCCCCCCATCATCCCCAAAACAAAACCCAGTGACGACAGCACCCAACTTGCCCCATGAGGTAGCTAAACCAGATCAACACCCAAGAAATGTTCTCCTGCATGGAAAATACCAACCCACTCAGATAGTAAAATGTACACACACACAGAGCTGTGAGATCACAGTCTCTCCTTGCTTCAAAGACACCCCCCCCTCTCCGGACACTTGTTGCTGTGCCACAGAAGCCAGCTCCCTACACTTGCAGGCTGCTGGATGTAGCAAAGAGGCGGATGCTCAGAATCACCCAGGATTTGCCACAGGCCTGGAAAATCAAGCAGGCACTTGCAGCCTACACACAGGAAGAAACTGGAGGAGAAAGGCAAGGCAGGCCTGACCCAAACCCTCCCCCCGAGCGGGTCCCTTCACTGACTGGGAACAGTGAGAGCTTTCAGGTCAGGCACTGGCAGATCTTGGTGCAGACACTGATGTACGTGGTACACCTGGCTACAGACAGTCAAATGCATGCACACGCAATGCAGCCACTGGTCCCGGGCTGTGCAGGGCTCGGTGATGACCATGAGGGACCGGTTCCTCAGCAGGGACCGGTTCCATGGCCATCACACTCTCTCTCAAGGCAAGGCAGCAGGATGGTGGGTTTTTTTCCCCCCAGAAAGCAAAAATCCCATGAAATCAATAGATATGCTCCTGCCTTTCAGAACGTGGAGGTACTCCCACACTCCAGCTGAAACGGTTTTAAGGAGGGCTCCTGGCAAATAACCTGGGGCTGGTCCGTGAGTCACCATGGTTGGAGAAAGCAGAGGGAAAATAGTCTGTGCTTTATGGGGCAGGTCTTGGAGCCACCAGCCTCCAAGATCCCAGTTCAGTGCTAATGGGACCATGTGAAGAAATCCTTAAAATTGAGTTCAAATGCTGCTTCATCTCTGACAGAGGGGAAGTGAGAGCACGTGAGGCAAGGGCACCACTCCCCAGGGTCTCCTCAGCCATCCCACAACAAGCACCACCTGGCCCAGGGCAGGACAGAGTAGGGGATGGTCCCATGAACCATAGGAGAGATGGAGGAAAGTGTGAGACCAGGGCCTTGCCAGCCCCTTACACAGGAGAGAGGATGGAGAGAGCCTGGAGAAGCTGTTGTGTCCTTGGGGACACACTCCTGGACAAAGTGCCCAGCCTTTCATGGAGGTTGGATTGTGCAGGATCTTCCACTGTAGGATTCAAGCGTGGGGGGACTTGTGCAAGACCAGTGTGTGCAACCCCTTCCTCACCCTGCTCCTGGCACAGCCAGCTCCACCCTGGCCCAAACTCTGGCTGCTCAGATCCTTGCTGGGCCCCCTCTGGTTCCAGATCCATGGGAGCCAATGGGCCAAACCCCAGTTAGCCCATTCCCTTGCAGAAGGCTGAGAGCAGAGCCCAGGGAAAGGAGTTAGAGCTTCCAGCTCCCAGCGATGGCAAAACAAGATGAGCCACAGGGGTGGGGGAACACAAATCCAGCCTTGGCTTCTTTCCCCTGTAACCTCCATTCCTGCCTCGTTTCTCCATCTCAAGGGGGTTAACATGCTGCAGGAACCCACCACAAAACCCCTGTTTTGGGCCAAAGTGTCAAGAGCAGGGCTAAGTAGCCCTTCTGCCCCCCACTTCGAAGCAGGGTGGGCACGTGGGGACAAGCCCAAGAGCCACGGGCCAGCTGAGTTTATGACTGGGGTTTGGAGAACGTTGAAGGGAACTGCAGAGTGTTTGTTTGGAAGTTGGCTGACGGAGATGTCCCTCCATAGCTGGAACATGGCAAAGGAGCTCATCTCCAATTACTAAGGACAGATAAACAAAGGATGGGGAATGATGGGATTACCTGGAAATTCTTCTTCAGGGCCCCCACAGCAGAGAGGCTGTCTCACGAGTAATGTCTCCAAAGAAGCAGCCTCTCTATGCTGTGGTCCTGGCCAGACACCAAATATCCTCATGGCCATGGAGTGGAGAAAGACTCCTGCAGGAACCAGCCCCGGAGCCAACAGGTACAGAAGAAGCACATCCCGGTGGAGGCCACATGAGCCCACAGTAGCAGGACGGAACTGGGTGTCTCTGAAAGGAGCCAAGGAGCTCTGACCCCAAGAAGTCCCAGCAAGCGTTGCAGCAGGGTGGGTGAGAAGTGAGACGAAACATTTCCTGGTCATTGGAAAACCATCAAGAAACCGCAGCAGGAGGGAAGGTGGAGCTGATGGTGCCCCCACAAAGCTGCCTTCTCACAGGAGCTGGCAGTGCTCAAAGCACCAGGTGGGACATAATCCACCCTGTTGGGTCAGGCACAAAGAAAACCCTATTCCTGGGCTGAGCTCCTGTAGATGACAGGGTCTTGATAGCAAGGGAGAGGTACCCTGACCTTCCTCCTCCTGTCACGTCTTCCAATTGTTTTGCAGTTCCTAGTTCGACCCTGCGGGCAACCTCCTCCCGCTCCAGAGCTTCACTGTCAAGTCACTGAGAAACAAAGGTGAGAGGGACAGCGTGACCCACGGGTTCCTGCAGGAGCCCCACAGACATGCTGTGAAGAGGCACTGCAAGGAGAAACACTCCCCACCCCCAGCCCATGGCAGCATGCAGCCCACAAGACTTCCAGGCTCTTTTCTCTTGGCAGGAGGTTGCCCAGTCCATTTTGGGGAGCAGGCAGGCTCAATGGGGCTCAGCCTCCACCTCACCCCACTGGCAGCAACTGGGGACAAAGGGAGATGGTGACCTCCAGGGCTGACCCTGACAGCAGGACTCCTGTGCCCCTTGAGCTCTAACTAGGTGACACCGCAGGGAGCTGCTGTGCTTGGTCTCCCCAGGGCATGGGCTGCTTTGGAGGTGGCTGCTGACTCCCACCCCACCATCCATGCAAGCCACGGCTTCCACGGAGCTGACACAGTAGATGTGGGCACTCGGCAAGGAAAGCAAAAGTTCAAACCAGAACAATGTAGGGGTATGGCTGGGACAAAGGGGCAAGTCACTTCTAACAAAGATTTATAAAGTGGGGGAAAACGCAAAATAGTTTCATACCGTGAAGAAGCAGCTCAGACCAGAGAGAAAGAAAAACAGAGAGAGAGGAGCTAAAGTAAGCAACAGAGAGAAAGACAGAGGCAGAAGGAGATGAAGAAAAAGAGAAAAGGAAAGAAAAGACAGAAGAAGAGTGCATGAGCAAGAGAGTCAGAAAGAGCAGGAGGGTCAAGGCAGACTAGTAGCACGGCCCTTTATGGCAAGGACGCGTCGTGGAAGGCAAGGGGTGAGCCCAGGCACGTAATTCCATAACTTTACCCGGCAGTCACTGTGGCACAGATGGGAGGTGGGGCAGAGGAGAGACAGAGAGAGACAGAGAAAAAAGAAGGGAGAAAAGGGACATGGTGGAAAAGAAGACATCAGAGTCTTGCTGCCAAAGAGCTCCCCGAGAACAGCAGAGGATGCCCCGCCCCAGGGGAGAGGCATCCCTGCATGGGGAATAACCCGAGGCATCGCCAGAGCATGGGCAAGGGATGGCTGGGGGAAGAGCTCTTGGCACTGCAGCGGGCAGGCCATGTCACAGGGCAGGCTAAGGTCAGCACGATGAGATGAAGGACTGGAGGGACTAGAAAGCTGCGAGACTCCCTCCTCCCCTCCCCTCCCTGCCCACTGTCCACTCAGTGCAATCCCACCCGGGGATGACAGTTCAACCCAAGGGTCTCCCACCTCCCAGAGGCTCTGGGAAGCAGGAAGCCTGGGGCTCACCTGGAGGCAGTGAAGATATGCTTTGAGTTGGTGCAGATGGCATTGATGGGGCTGTCGTGCCCTTTGATCTCCCCAACTGGGGTGAAGGTGTCCACGTTCCAGACCTTGATCATTCCTCCTCGGCAGGCACTCAGCACCATGGGGCGGCCAGGGATGAAGGCTAGGGCACAAACCCAATCTTTGTGGGCATTGGGGATTTGCTGTAGGTATAAGCAAAGAGCGGACATCGTGACCAACCTCATCTACAGCAGCACCAGCAGCTTCATGCACCCAATCTGTGAGGCTCAGATCCTCACTGTTGCCTTGGGCAGATCTGGATCGTGAGGCTAGTGATGCAAAGTTAGGAGGCCAAGGGGATGGATTCAAAAGTTGGGGCTTGGTTTGTCCCTTGGGCAGAAGACAACAGACCTGTCTTCAGAGAGGAACACACCACCTGGCACTGCAACTGATGTCGCAGCCTGTGTGTGAGGGGAGCTGGCAATCCTGAGTGCTCTGCAGCACAAACTTATGAGGGTACAGAGCCACCTCACACATACACTGCCAGATTCCCAGGAACAGGAGTTGCCCATTAGCTCAGTGCAGGACCCCAGCAGTAACATTCCTCTGCCCCACGTTACCCCAAGGACCTGTGCTGTACACTCCCCTCCAGACCTGGATAAGTTCCTGCTGCTCCAGATCCCACTTCTTTATGCCGTTGTCCCTGGAGCCGCTGAAGAGGATGTCTCCCTGTATGGCCAGGCACTCAATGCCATCATAGTGAGGGGGCTCAAAGTTGTGAGTGGGGCCAATATTTCCCACCATGCCCTCAGCAATCTCAAAAACCTGAGGGAAAAACAGTGGTTGAGAGACACCTGATGCTTCTGGAAACACAGTTGAACCTCTCTTGGAGAACATGGCTATCACCCTCTGTTTTCTAGGCTCAGGGAATCCAGAGTGATGCTGGAAAGTGGAGTGGGCATTGGCCAGTGGAGGCTTTTTTGGGCTGAGGTCTCTCCAGGGGTCCTGCCACCATCAGGGGAGGTCTTCCACCAGAGACAATCCCCATTCTGCTGCATTTTACTCATGGTGAGCTTTCACACACTTCCATGAGACAACCTAACAGCTTGCAGCTGTTGGAAGAGTGGGAACCTACCTCCCTCATCATCTCACCATCCCTCTTCACTCCCCTGGTGCCAGTTGCAATTCAATCTGCTAAAAACCAGCAAAAACCTAAAAGTGAGGGGCAAACTCTTGCTGTGCTGGGACTGTGAAGGAGCAAGTGCAAAGCATCTGTATCAGGGAGGAGAATCGAGCAGAACAGGGCAAGCTGCTAATCTGGGTCAGCCATAACATGCAGGTACCCGACACGGATGCAAATCCATCTCCAGAGGTGCATTTTTACTGTGGACCAAGCAAAAGGCAAGATTTGGAGGGAGAAGATACGCAAAAACCTCACATGCAGAGGTGAAAACAGAAATCAGGGCTCTGATTTCAGGAGAAGAGACCTTAGGGGTTGCCAACATCTGAGCATCCCTATGGGACACACAGCTCTGCGCTCCAAAAAGAGTACCTTGACGTAGTGATCTTTGGAGCCTGTCACCACCAGATCATGGTTGCTGGCCGTCTGGTTTACTGTGAGACACATCACAGGCCCGATGTGGCCACTCAGCTTCCCGATGGGCTGCAACCTGAGTTCAATAACATGGGTCAGCCAACCCCTTCCTGGGTGTCAAAGCACCTCCATGGGGCTCTCCTTGGCAGAGCCCCCCACACACATGAAGGTCCCCAGTAGGGGTTGTTCCCTTTGGGGGACTGTGAGCAGGGACACCCCTCTTCCCAGCGATGCCAGGGGCGGAAGGCAGCCTCGGGGCAAACCAGTATCTGGCTACAGAGTCTAGGCTGCAGCATGGGGGCAGCAGCCCAGGGCCCCCCTGGCAGGGAGGCAGGCAAAGGTAAAACCAGGGTGCTATTCCTGCTCATCTCATGTGTCCTTCTTCTCCTAAGCTTTGCCCACCTTACAGACAAACCCGCCATCCCAGCCAGCTCCATTGCTGCTCATCACCCCTTGAGTCTCGTAGGAAAGAGTCCGAAAGTCTTTATTCCAGATAACTTCCATTGCTAAAATGGCTTTCACTTTCCTTGAGGGGAGTCATTTCAGGCCCCTCTGAGCAGACAATATCCACTCAGCATCCACAAGCTGTCCTGCCCACCCCAGCACTACCCTCTTACCTGCTCAGCTCCCAGATGCGGACGGAGTTACCAGTGGCAGCATAGAGCATGGTGCCAGCAGGGTTGAGAGCAATTTGGTTGATCTGGTGCTCCCCCTGCACACTGGTGACAGTGCGGGTGGTGGTTCCAGCACACACATCCCCAGAGATCACCTGTCCAGAAGATCTAAGGGAGAGAGAGGTCAAAGGATGAGCAGAGATCAGTCACCAAGGAGGAACCACATGGGGCTGTTGGCTCCAGGCTGGCACAGGTGGGTTCCACATCAGGGAAAAGCCCTACAAGTATCACCATCTCTCTGGTGGGATCAACAAGACCTCTGTCCCCTAGGCCCGTGCCCTGCTTGCAGAGGGAGACAAGGATGCCAGGTGTGCGCGTGATAGGAGCAGCCTGCCCTGGTTTCCATTTGAGGGCTGCTCTTCTCTCCTTCCATTCCTCTTTGCTTCCTGCAGGAAGAGCTGGCTAGTGCTGGCAGTCAGCACAGGGAGGCAGAGGTGTTTGTCCTCTGCACCAGGGGAGAAGCACCTTCAGGCCAAGGTAGATGAGCTGAGGCTGGATGGAGAAAGGAGTTCTATGCTGGAGCGAGCTGGTAACTCTGGCCTGCCATACTCTACTAACATTTGAGCCCTGCTCCAGACTGGCAGACTACAGCTACAGCCTGTCCAAGTTCCTTTCTGGTCCTCAAACTCCTCATAAAGATTTGAGTTTCCCAATGGAGAGCTTGTGGTTTACACAGCCACGATGTTGTTAGGGGGTGCGCCTCCTCTACAGAGCTCCTGGCTTTCTTGGCCACCCCCAGAAGTAGCTGCAAATCTCCTCAAAGCTCTTTACCCAGAGCCTTTGCTACAGGAAGTGCCCATGAGTCCCCTCACCCCAAGCTCCCTGTTCCCTAAGGATGCAGTGCTGCAAATGGCACTAAAGCAGCTGGTACTTGGCCCTGTCCACAGCCCCAGTAGGTCCTGGGACTGGCTTCTGCAAAGCCAGAGATGCCCGGAATACCCAGGGTCCCCCATAGCTGCTCCCGTCTGCCACGTACGTGAGGGTGCGGATGCACCGGGCCGAGTCACGGATATCCCACACTTTGATGTACGACGTGGACACAGTGAACACAAGCCCTGTGTGGCTGCAGTACTTCATGGAAACCACGTTGTTTGGATGACCCTTGAGGGAAGCAATTTCTTGGCCTGTCACCAGGTTCCACATTTTGCAGCTCCGGTCTGTGGGAGGAGTAATGTGCCCAAGTGCGTCAGGCTGGTGGTAACACCCCTTCTGAGCATTCTGCCTCCCCCTACCCACAGGGCCAGAGGAGAGGAGCCAGCCAGTCCCAGCACCAGGGCAGTGCAGGGTAAGGTTCAACGTTGAGGACAGAAGAGAGGTCAAGGAGCGGCCTCTCCACCATCTCCACGGTGACCGGTGCTTCACGTATTCCCCTGTGCTGACCTGCTCCCATTGTGTCTGCTACCCAGCACCCCCATGTCCTCTCTGTCCACCACGCACCTTTGGACCCAGTGAAAAGCAGCTCATCGGTGGCATCCAGGCAGAGTACAGGCTTGGTGTGTCCTTCTGCCACAGAGACACACTGCAGCGGGGCTGTCCGGGCATTCTTGGTGCCACCCACCGGGTTAATGATGCCCCTTGCATGGGAAAGAAAGAAACAGCATGGTAGGGGGGGTGTGTGGAAAGGCACCACACTACACAGTCCCAGGGGCATGGGAGAGCAAGAACTGCTTCACCCCAAGCATCTTCTGCCGCGTGGCGAGTGATGGGCCCCTCCATCTGAACCTGGCACATCTGAGCAAAGCTCTTCATGGAAACCCTAGGAACAGCCCCTGCTCACTGCCTCTGCCCCAGCAATACAGATTGGGAAAGAGGGGCTGCCCAGTGGCCTCTGCTGTCCTGCCGAACCTCTCATGTCTGGCCAAGCCTGGCTGAAACAGGCAGGAAACTCAGCTTGTTGGTCCTCAGGTCAGTTTGCAACAAACTATACCTTCTCCAGTGTTTCAGAGTCCCAATATACAGCACCGCAGCTCCTTGGAGGGCTTCAGCCTGTGGCTGATGACATTTACATGGACCTGTTGGAGCGGGGCCAGAGGAGGCCACAGAGATGCTGGGAGGACAGGCTGAGAGAGTTGGGGGGGTTCAGCCTGGAGAAGAGA
>JAOXJM010000013.1:83311-105107 GCA_026413425.1 Tringa solitaria | reverse complement strand
TCTCTCTCTGCTGGACCCACACGGCTTTGCCCTTGGGGACATCCCTCCAAGGATGCTCTCGGGAAGGGTGATGCTTTCTCTCTCTCTGCTGGACCCACACGGCTTTGCCCTTGGGGACATCCCTCCAAGGATGCTCTCGGGAAGGGTGATGCTTTCTCTCTCTCTGCTGGACCCACACGGCTTTGCCCTTGGGGACATCCCTCCAAGGATGTTCTCAGGGCTGCCGGCACGTTACCGCCGGTGGCCGGGGCCGGCTTTTTCTCCAGCGTGACTCAGGCTGTCTCTGCTGCTGATTCACTCCAGCCAAGGAACCCTGGGCTGTCGTCTGGAGCGGGCTCCCAGCGCGGCTCCCTGCTGAAACGCAGCCCCTCGGGTGGCTCCGGCCCCAGAAGGTCACATCCTGCTCGGGTGCGGGCGAGGGATGTTGAGCAGCAAAAGGAGCTGTGGTGGGATCTGCTCCCGGGAAAGCCAAACCCTCCGGGCTTTTGTGCTGAAGGAAGGGAGGAGAAGAGCTTTTCCGCTCAGAAGCTTTATTTTCGGGGGCTCTTGGAAACAGATGCTCTGGGTAATGGACTCATCATGAGCTCATCCTGGCGGGGAGGAGGCCTCAGAAGGATTGATGGTGGTGGTGGGGGGAGAGCGAAACGACAAAGTGATTTCTTTCTGACACAGAAATTTCCACCTCTCATCCAAGGCCTGCAGCCTGCCCTGGGGAGGAGGAGGTGCGGAGGGGATAAAGGTCTCGCTGCTCAAGCAGAGGGGAGGAATGGGAGGGTCTGGGTGTCACCAGGTCCAGGCCTCAGCAGGATGCTCTGTCTGCTCCTCTCCTCCTCGTCCTGCTCTCCCAGTCCTGGGGTGGGCACATCGTCCACCACTGACCCTTAGGGAGCAGGGAGGGGGCAAAAGGACGTCTCTGATCCATCCTGACCCCAAACCTCACGGTCATGAATGGTGCAAATATCTCATCTAGTGGGTGTGGGGATGAAGGTGAGGGAAAGCTCTTTGAATTAGTCTTCTCAAAGTAGTGGAGCCTTACTCCGAACCCAGGCTGATGCAGGTCTCTCTTCATCCGTTCGTCACTGTCAGCTCTAGCACATCTCCACCCACAGCTGGGGCCCAGCACACCTTCCCCTGTACATATCGTAGCACTTGGAGAAATGTTCTGGACTGATGGCCCCAAACACTGAGGTTTGGTGTCAACTCATGGGACAGGTTCAGGGAACCCTCCCCATTCTCCATCATTGGTCTTGGGGAAGGGGGTGGCAGCAGCAAAACTCCTGGGGTGTTTTGAGCCTCATTTTTGTTGAATGAGAACATCTCCCATCCCTGCTATTGCTATTGACTAGGAGGGATTAGAAGAGATTCACCAAAGGCAGGTGACACCAGAAGCATGCCTCAGGCTGCCCTAAGGTCATTGTCATGGTGGTTCATAAAACCACTGCTCTCCTCCACCAGTTGGCCCAAATCACCTAATGGCCTGGGTAATCTCTACTTTTGCAGGTAGTTGCTTTTGCCTCGCTTTTCTTCATCCTGGTCTCCATCACAACCTTCTGCCTGGAGACGCACGAAGCTTTCAACATCGACGTCAACGTGACGGAGACCCTGGTGGTTGGCAACACCACGACGATCCTGCTGACGCATAAAGTGGAGACAGAGCCCATCCTCACCTACATCGAAGGGGTCTGCGTCCTGTGGTTCACCCTTGAGTTCCTGGTTCGCATCATCTGCTGTCCAGATAAGCTTCTCTTCATTAAAAACCTGCTCAACATCATTGACTTTGTGGCCATCTTGCCCTTCTACCTGGAGGTAGGTCTCAGTGGCCTGTCCTCCAAAGCCGCTCGGGACGTACTGGGCTTCCTACGGGTGGTCCGTTTCGTCCGGATCCTCCGAATCTTCAAGCTGACACGGCACTTTGTGGGTCTCCGGGTGCTGGGCCACACGCTCCGGGCCAGCACCAACGAATTCCTGCTCCTCATCATCTTCCTCGCCTTGGGGGTCTTGATTTTCGCCACTATGATCTACTACGCCGAGCGGATCGGAGCCAAGACGTCCGACCCCCGTGGGAGCGACCACACTCACTTTAAGAACATCCCCATTGGGTTCTGGTGGGCTGTGGTCACGATGACGACCCTGGGCTACGGCGACATGTACCCCAAGACCTGGTCGGGCATGGTGGTGGGGGCTCTCTGCGCCTTGGCCGGGGTGCTCACCATCGCCATGCCTGTGCCCGTCATTGTCAATAACTTTGGGATGTACTATTCGTTGGCCATGGCCAAGCAGAAGCTGCCAAAGAAGAAGAAAAAGCATATACCCCGTCCGGCCCCGCTGGACTCCCCTACTTACTGCAAATCTGAGGAAAACTCCCCCCGTAACAGCACCCAGAGCGACACTTGCCCCTTGGCAGTAGAGGAGGGGGCAGCTGAGCGGAAACGGTCAGGTGAGACCCCATGTGGGGCAGAGGGAGGGGGGGACCTCTGGGAGCACCCCAAGGCAGCATTTTTGGTCCCCTGTGTCTCTCTTGGGTTGGTGAGAACTTGGTGGAGAAAGGTCTGGGGCCCTTTGGTGTCTGGGTGTTGGATGCTACGTTGGTGGACCATGGTGCTGCAAATCAAGAAGCCTTCTCCAGGCAGGGGGGAAAGGCCATATCCTGCTCTCCTAATGGAGATCAAGTCACCATGGTGTGATTCAAGGTGTCACTACTTAACCCACCCCTTCCTCACCCTGACAGAGGCAAGACCATTTGCCCAATTCCCATCTTAACCCGGTAATGCCCTTGAGGTAGATTTTCTTTTGTTTCCTCCCACTGTAAATTAGGGCAAGTTTCACCAAAATGGATAAATCCATGGATATTCCCTGGGATTCCTCCTCCCCATTCATCTTCTAGTAGATGTAGCATGCCTGCACGGCAAGGTCAATGTTGCTCCAAATCCTGTGCTCAGGCAGGAGCAAAATCAGCCCCTGTACGTTGATTATTTGGTCTCATGCATTGAGCTGAAGTTTGGGGGTTGAACAGTCGCTCCTTCAGGTATAGAGGGCATGGCTCCCACTGTGGGCAGTCGTTGGTGGGAAGCATCACTTGGGCTAAGCTTGGGGGACTGCAAGAGCCCTGCTGTTCTATCGTTGCTGGCCGTGGAGTCTGCTTTGCCCCTTTCATCTTGGTTTGCTGCCACCAGCACCTACTAGCAGCCAGCTTTGCAGTGTGGAAGCAGGAGGAACCGTGGTGGAGTTGTGTCCTGCACCAATGTGGCATCCCCTGAGGTTGGTCCTGAGCAGCCACTCATCTGGCCACGTGTCTAACAGTGACAGTCCTTCACCTGTGGGAACTCAAGGAGCTCCAAATGCCCGAGCTGGGTGTTTCCCTTTATAAATCTCCCCTTTTTCCTGTTGGAACAGGTCCAGAGGAGGCCATGGAGAGGCTGGGAGGGCTGGAGCCCCTCTGCCCCCAGAAGAGAAGGCTCCAGGGAGACCTTGGAGTCCCTTCCAGTCCCTAAAGGGGCTCCAGGAAAGCTGGGGAGGAACCCTTTATTGGGGAGTGTAGGGATGGGATGAGGGGGAACAGTTTTAAACTGAAAGGGGAAATTTAGATTAGATACCAGGAAGAAATTCTTTGCTGTGAGGGTAGTGAAACACTGGCCCAGGTTGCCCAGAGAAGTTGTGGATGCCCAGGTCAGACGGGGCTTTGAGCAACCTGGTCTAGTGGGAGCTGTCCCTGACCAGGGCAGGGAGTTGAAAATAAATGGTCTTTAAGAGCCCTTCCAACCCAAACTATTCTATGATTCTGTAATTTGGAGACAGGGCCCTGCTCCTATACATAAGGCCATGAGGGTGACAGGACAGCACTGGCATTTGCACCCAGCACCCTTGTTGCGATGGCTGTGGAAGTTCCACATCCACCACTGGCTCTGAGCAGGAGAGGACCTGTCCCTGGCAAACCCTCCTCCAAGGGACACCTGCTGCCAATCCCCTCCACCTTAGCAGTGGTGGGGACTAACAGCCCTACCCCACCAGACCCTAGCGTGCATGGCCACCAACAGCTCTTCCCAGCTGATGTCCCAAAGAACGGCCCCCACACAGTCATGGGGCACTGGTTGTGCTAGTCTCTTCTTAAAGGCAGGGAAACTGAGGCATGGGGCTGGAGAAGAGCAGGCCTGAGGCCACATAAGGCTTGCATTAGTCATGAGGACGAAACACAGGCTCATTAATTTGGGTTTGGAAATCACTACATTGTGATCTTTCTTTCTCAGTCAGCAGCTGCACTTAAAATTCTCATTAAACAGCCCTCCCCTGAACCCTAGTGTTTCTACTACTCTCAAAGTGACACTGAATCTAAATGGAAATCCTGGCTCCCCAGGATGGGATGTTATTGATGGACTTTGGTTGCTGCCTGACTGCAAACTGCCTAAGGTGACGCAGCACGGACATGTTTGATGCCACCTCCCCAGTGACTGTGAGAACTCAGGGCATGGGCAATGTGCAGGGACACTGGGGTGTTGGAGAGCTGTTGTTCCTAAAGGATGGGGGAAAGGTGGCCCTCGTGTTGGGAAACCTCTGCAGGAGGGTGCAGTGGGACAAGCACAGGAGCACCTTAACCCCAAGGCTGACTTGGTTTCTTTGGGAAAAACATCTACCCACCCACAACCCAGCACTAGGGAAGCACAAGCAGGTGTGTGGAGCACCTGGAGATATTTGCCTGGAAGATGCTTGTAAGAAGGACACACTAGGAGTGCCCAGGGTTGCTTGCCCCCTTCCCCAGCATCACATCATCCTGCTGGAGAGCTGGGGGACAGGATGTGACATGGTGATGTTATGCTGATGACAGCCCATCAGAGATGAAGAACATGCTGCCACCCCAAACCAGCCAGTGCCCGCAGATGAGTCCAGTGCCAAGTTTCCAAGGGCTGATCAGAGCACGGACAGTTCAAGCTCGTAATCAAGGGGACAGGGTCAGACACTAGAGGTGGCATGCCAGGAGGGGACAGCACACACAGGCTGGGAGATGGGGGAGAGCAGAAAGGCGCAGGTGGAGCATGCAGGGACAAGGGAGAGGAGACTCGTGAGACAGAGAGAAGGAGGAAGAGGATAATAAATAGAAAGTTGTCTATACCTCAGCACCTCCGAGACAGAGGAATCGCTGTCATCAGACCTAGGGGCAGAAAATTAGCAGGATTATGGGAGAGAAAACCCAGACTAGAAGAGGCAGCAGAGGAGTCAGAGATGGAGGACTGTTATTGCATCCAAGCCAGTGTAGGAAAGAGAGAAGGAGGAGGGGAGAGAGGGAGAAAGAGAAGCACACAAGGAGAACCAGGGAGAGGGGCAGAGGAGCAGGAGGGCATGTGAGGATCAGACAGCAGGTCTCCATCAGGGAACATCAGCACTGCTAGCAATGCTCCGAGACAAGGGCAGCTGCCCGACCTGCTGCAGGGGGAAGCTGGAGCAGCATTTGTGGGTTGATGCCAGTCCTTCAGATTCCTGCAAGCCCCCATCCCATCTCACCCCATCCTGCTCCACAGCCTTTTCCAGGGGCTCAAGTCTGGCAATATTGTGTCTCCAAGCAGAGCTTAGTCAGAGGCCAGGTCTGCGAACTCCTGAAAGCAGCCAGCTCAAAGGTGACACACAACAGGTGGGACAGGGCAAGGTCCAGCATGGCCCTTGTAGAGCATCTGCTCCCTCATGAGGAGGAGCAGGGAGCAAAAATGGTGGCAGGAGGCTGGCTGAAGCCGATTCGGGTCTTTTGCTCCTACACCTCACCGTGGGACTGGGTACACGCCATTTGTTATGGTACGGGTCCCTCTCCCTCAGACCCTGCCCGCCCCACCAGGACTTACTTATCCAAGGCAGACCCCTGACTCTGGTTGCTCGTGAGACGAGAGAAGACATTGCGGTCGTTGCGTGGACGGGTGGGTGGGGATGAGGGAGGTGTGAAGCCAACATCTGGAGGCCTGAGCCAGGAAGGATGAGAGGGGCACATGACTTGGGAATTGCTCACTTAGCAGCTGCCTGGCATACCAGGGCCCAGCAAGAGCTGGCCCACCCAGCATCTCTTCCCCCCATCTCTTCTGGGCCACCCAGCCTCTCCCTGCCCAGGTGGCCATTTCTCCAGCTCCCAAGCTCACCTGGCGGGTTGCCCACGGTCATAGGATTTCCTCCTTGTCAGAGGTGAAGTGTCTGAGCCACGAGATTGCCTGGGACTAAAGCAAGTGAAACAGAGCACAGTGGGTGCCTGCTCCCCCTGCTCAAATCCCTCCATGCTGAACATCCATGTCCTTCCCCAGCAGAGCAAAGGAGAAGTTGGGCTGCTCTGGAGTCACAATCACAAGATCAGAGGGTGCCTCGAGCCATCCCATGAGTGGCAGAGGCTTTTGGCAATGCAAGAAGCCTCCAAGAAGGCTAATAACCCTGGGCAGCGAGCCAGGGACCCTTGCATGCCGCCCTTCTTTTCCTCCTCCTGGAGTACCCATCTCTCCATCTGCAGAGGATACCAACATACTCCTAGGCACTTTCCAAGGCCCATTGGAGAAACCTACCACTACTTGCTGCAGACAAGCCTGGAAAGACACAGAATTGGTCTTACCCTCACCGCTCTGCAACTCCATAGCCTGGGCACAGTTTCCCATCTACTGGCCCATGCATCCACAAGCCTCCCAATGCCCAGAGACCCATCACCCCATGCTCACAAGGTGCTTCCTCGCGTGGGCAGGCTGATGGTGCGCGACACCTTCTCCTTGTAATAGGCGTCTCGGATGGAGAAGCTGATCCCATCCTCTTTGATCTCCACGAGGGATGCCAAGGACTTGGTGATGTTCTTGGTGGAGACATCCAGAGTGGGTCCTAGACACTCAGCTGACACTGCCTTCATCTGTCCTGACAGCTTGGGCTCTCCCTAGAGCAGGTCAGAGGGCTTAGGCACAGGCAGCATGGGGGGAAGACAGCAAGAGCAGACAGAGAGCTGTGGGGTGGAGCAGCTCGTGCTCTCTGGCCGCAGGAGGTTGAGTTCCCCCTGCATCATGCTGGGAGGCTCATCACAGTGCTGGCTCTCTGTATTCTAAGCAAATGTGCAGAACAACAGGTGCTTTCCTCCACCTTTGCCCACAATGGATACAGCACTGCACAGGAACCTCCTTGGTGCCCACTCAAATCTGGAGGCTGGTGTTGTGGATATTTCCCAAGTCTCTGATGCTTCAGAGGACCACAGGACCAGGAGGCCTGGGTTCCACCTCACCTAGAGCTGACCCCACCCAGACACCAGTCATACTGCCTTATGCCAAGCCTGGCTCTCCAAGGGTCAGACTATGGAGCAGAGACCCAGAGCATTGCTAAACAATGTGCCCCTCCATTCCTCCTCCCATTCCCTGTAACAGAGCCACACAGAAAGGTCAACTAACCTTGAACTTGAAGTCATCCTGGCTTGCTGAGCCCTTCATGGTGAAAGACTGAGAGATGCTGTAAGGGGAAGGGACCAAAGATGGATTTTCAGTGCCAAACCGCTTTCAGAGAGCTGGTTGCCACAAGCCCACCAAACTCCTTGGGTCACTCCCTGCTCTTCAGCACCCATTCTCCAAGGGATGACCTAGTTTTCGCTCCCTGCTGATGCTTAAGAGATTTCTTTGCTCTCCTCCCCAAGAGCTGGGCACCACAGGAAAGCTTAGGTGGGGCTTTGTTCATCCATGTCCATCTGCAAGGTTTCATGGATGGCACCAAACCTCCCACTCCGCCCCTGGCTTCCCCAGCCACCACCAGCTCAGGCAGGGTTGAGCTGGGTGCTCACCTCCCATCTGAAGCCAGGCTGAACTCTGAGACCTCCTCGTCCGTGCTGGTGTAGGCGTTTTCTGTCCAGGAGGGAGACAGCACATCAGCAGTTCAGAGGGGACCCTATTGTACTGAGTCCCATCTGAACTGCATGGCGGAAGTGACAGCTCGGGCAGTTGGGGGATGCGGTATGGCCCATCTTCAACCCTGTTGTGTGGTGGCCAGAGCACATGCCCCCACCCAGCATCACCCTTGGGGGAGCCCTGGGCATGCTGGTCCCAGCCATGGAACCTCCATGTGCTTCTTGGGGGCTGGCATGGGTGGGCACCTCGCCCTCCAGGCAGCACACCCGCCACAAGGATGTGCCAGCCCTGGGTCCCACCTTGCTGGACGTTGTGGATCAGAGCCTGCAGCTCGGGGTGCGACTCAGCCTTCTCCCGCAGGGCATCCAGGATGGCGTGGTTCGGTGAGGCGCCGGTCATGTCCGTCTGCCGCAGGCGCCCCTCCAGCAGGCGGATCTGGGCCTCTTTCTGTGCCACCTGCAGCCCCTGGGGAAGGCCACGCCAGGCCTCAAGTGGGCATCTTGGGTACCTACCAGCAGGTCCCCATCCTGGCACCCTCCTCCCCTCCCCAGCTGCAGGAAACCCCATCTGGGGAAATGCATTTGGGTCCCGGCTTGGCCCCACACCTTGTCAATGGAGGCCTTCAGGAAGTTGTCCAGCAGGAGACGGGCTTCGGCCAGGGAGCAGGAGCTGATCACGACCGAGGTGTCTGTGGAGTCCAGCTCCTCCTGAAATGCGGAGGGACAGGCGTTGGATGCAGCAGGGGAGCTTTGGCACTGGGCATGGGATGGACAGAATGGGCACTGCAGCCAGCACAGCACCTCCACCGCCCCACCAGCACTCCCTAGTCCTGATGTTTGCTCTCCTCAGTCTGCCCAAGTGGGTACTGGGGAGATCCAGCCATGAAGACAGCCAACACAACACGAAGGGCATCTGGGTTGCTACAGGAATCCTGGTGCCAACACATAATTAGATGCTTATCTGCAGACACCAACCTCACCCAAATCCACAGCAGGTCAGGTCACCAGTCCAAAAGCTACTGTGAATTAAAAACAGCCCCTGCGACAGCAGGGGACAGAACACAGCCTCCAATCCAGGCTGCATCCACTAGAGGGGAGCCAGGAGCTGCACAGTGTCTCTGTGGCCTGCCCAGTGTCTAAACTGGACACAACTCCTGCAGGTTTCTGCTACAAAAAAAGGCAATCCTCCTCGGGATGTTTCCAGCACATAACACTCCCCGGGTAGGTTGGGGGCCACAGCTTCTCTACATCTCAGGACAGTGGGGCATGTGGTATCAGCAGTGGGTCCATGGACCTGCAAGGACCTGGCAGCACTCCCCTCTGCATTTAACCACTTAATGAGGAGCGAATGTGTGTGTGAAACCCCATGGAGTGTGTGGCACAGCTCACAGGAGGACGCCAGGATGCCCACCCTGACCATTCCCAAGGACACCCTAGCCTCCCAGGGATGCTCCTACTCTCTCTTTACCAGCTGGGCCCAGTCCATCCGCCTACCTTGGTCTCTTCGATCTGCATGATGGTGGCCTGGCAGTCAGAAATGCTATCGTTGATGTAGTCTATGTTGGCCCCCAGCACCTCGATCTCCTCATTCAGCTCCTGCAGCCCCTTCTGCTCCTTGAGGCCCTCTGCCTGCAGTTTCGCCCTCTTGCCCAGCAACACTTCCTGCAGCAATGCCAGCTCCTCACGTTTCTGGGGGAAAGAGAGAGATTGGCACGGTCAGCGTGCTGTACCCCTGTCCCGCACCCACCAGCCAGCCTTCTCTGTCCCCAGAGCCACTGTCACCTTGATGAGCCGCTCCATGTCAGCCTCCAGGTTGACAATGGTCATCCTCTGCATGACGATGTCGAAGATGCGCCGCTCCAGCGACTGCCACTTGAGGCGGGCGGCTTTGCTGAAAGTCTGGCTTGCCCCCTTCTTGGGGAACTTCTTCCTACAGCCAGAGGGGAGAAGACACACATGGGTGACTGACCTGACAGGCTGTGCTTGCCCCGAAAGGATGCTTGGCCTCTGGCTAGCCAGGAGTGGAGGAGGCATCTGCATAATTACTGGATTGCCCAACTTTTCCATTGCCCCTTAGCAAAGAGAGGGACAAGAGATGAGCCCAGCAGGCTTTGTGCCATGGTGTTTGATGCTTGTGGAAGGCCAGCACTGGTGACAGTCAGTCACGCTGCCAGCACAGCCTGTCACTGGGTCAGTGGTTTAACGTGGGCCAAAGGCACAGTAAGAAGCTGGCGCTCAACCTCCATCATCAGCCAGCGATGAGAATCCTGGGATGCCTCATTACACAGCCCCTGCCCTGACCTGCTGGGTCGAGCCCCATTCACAGGGGATGAGGGGTCTCCCAGGAAATTGTTGATTTTCCTGTTCCACTGTCGCACGATGCTGGAGACTGAGCGAGCACCGGACTCTGGCTCGGAGGAGGTGGTACTGGCCGAGACCTCTGCACCTGAGTCCAGCATGGTTGGCTTCTGGCTCGTCCTGCCCGCGACCCGGTCTGACATGGGCTTGGCGAGACGGCGCAGCGCTGAAACCTGCTCAGAGGACAGGCAGAGCAAGAGAGTGTCAGACAGCCCAAACCTGTCGCCGTCACTCCCAGGTCCCCATGGGATCAAGAGCAGCAGCTCTGGAGACCTTAAATCCCAGGGCCATTTGTGCCTCATTGGGTTTCCCCCTTCTCCCTCATAGCCCATCCCCTGCTGCCAGGCTCAGCTGCCCCAGGACATGGGCAATTGTCTCTTGCCTGCAACCATCTCCCATCTGGTTACTGAGCCATAAAAATCCTCCCACCCTTCTGATAAACCCACTTCCAGAGCTGGCACTGTTTCAAGGACGATGTGTCTCTGAGCCAAGCACTGGGGCCAGGACCCCCATGGGGGCTGGGGGCTACATGGAGGCAAAACCACTCTCCTGCCCCTTACCTCTTGGGTTTTCCTCCGCAGCACTATTTCCTGCTGCCTCTTCTGAGACTCCAGAGCCCGGATCTGAAACTGCACAAGAAAGAGAGAGACTCCTGGGGTCCTGCCCAGGCACCCCATTGATGGTCACAGTCCCAAGGCTCCCACCACCAAAGCTTGGAGCAGGTACTTTGCCATGAACAGCCTCACTTCTGATTTTAACAGCGAGCAGGTTTCCAGCCTTGAGGCTCTTGAGGCTGACCCTGATGGCACATTGCCCCCTGAGCACGGCGGTGAGCTCACAGCATCTCCCACAACCACACTAGGAGCTGCGGGAAGCCCTTGAGTGCCATTCAGCTGGGGCTGTGTGGCCCTCGTGAGGCCATAGGTGTAGCCACAGGCCCTGAGCTTCACCAACAGGTATTTATGAGCACCTTGGAGTGCCAGGGCAGGAAAAACATCCACTCCCAGCCAGCTCAGTTCTCCCCCTGCATGGGGACACCCAGGGCCATGTGGGCAGACTGCACTCTCACCTCCTGCCGGCGCTGCTCTTTCTTGAGCTGTGCAATCTCCCGATTCCTCTTCGTCTCTGCCAGCCGCCTCCGCTGCTGCTCCTCCCGCATCTGCTTCATCAGGGCAACCTGGAACAGGAAGGTACCGTGTGTCAGTGCAGGCGCCTGTCCCAGACAGACAGATGCCCTGCACTTGCTACCACAGGTGGAAAATACTGCTTCTGAGCAGGAAGCCAGACTTGACTGGGGAATGCCCTTCCTGCCCTGGCATGTCCAGGTACCTTTGCTTTCTTCATCTCAGCAACCTCTGCCTGCAGCTTCCTCAGCTCCCGCTCATAGCGGGACTGGTTCTTGAGCAGGCGAGCATGCTCCTTCTGGGCTGCCTGGAGCTTCTGCAAGTCCCTGTTCATCTCCTTCAGCCGCTTCTCATAGTCTGCTTTGATCTTGTTGGCTTTCTCCTCTGTATAGCATTCCATGGTGCCTGGCAGAGTGAGGAGAGAGCTTGTGATGGCCATGCACCCCAGGCCTGCACCTACACCTCCATGCCTGGACGTGCCAGGCACTGTTCCCTCCTCATCCCTCATCCCTCTGCTCTGGCACCATCACAGGCTGGGATCTATCTGGGAGCACCCACTGGAAGAGATGGGTTTAGGCCCAGTGCAGGGTGCGAACAATGGGTTACAGCACAGTTGCTGGGCTGAAAGGAGTTACAGACCTAGAGCTACAGCCATGAGCTTGTGTGATCCTGCCCTGCTGAGCCTATAGATGAGCTACACCACTAGGTCTTTGGGGTCCTTATGTGCCACTCAGCATCTCAGTTTCCCAACATATTCCCACATCCCATGAAGTGGTGTTCAAGGCTAGAAGCTTTGCCTCGCCATCCTTTCCAGTCACCTCTCCAGCACCAGTGTGATTAGGAGCTCTTCAGTTGACTAGTCCCACGCCCACAGCAAGACAAGCAGGGCCTTGGGAGTCCCAGCGGCTCAAGCAGAGGCAGAGGGATGGCAAAGCCAGAGCCAGCAATGTGTGCAGGGGGTGGATGATTTGGGTCCGAGTGAGCTGGGCAAGAGCTGGGAGTGGGGCCCCATGCTGCAGGGATGGAATCCCATGGGTGAGGTAATTCTCACTGAGGTTCTGTAGGACCCGGTCCCGCTCCAGCTGTGTGTCCCGGATCTTGTTCTGCAGCAGGATCAGCTTCTCCTCATACTGGTGCTTGAGGGTCTGCAGGCGCCGCTGACTATTCTCCAGCTCATCAATCAGCTTCTGCTTGATCTCTATCTCACAAGTCAGATCCGCCAGGTCGGCCTGGAAATTCACGGCTGGAGGCCAATGGCGAACAGTCAGGCTGGGAGGGATGGGGGAGCATCGCTCCCACAGCCCCTCTGAGCCACAGCACACAGAGAGGGCAGAGGGAGCCGATGAGAACCCTCTTTGGGAGCAGCAGCACCCCAAAGAGCACAGAGACTCCCTGCAGCAACCCTGGTGCTTTTCCAAGCCCCCATGGCCGGGGTGTCCCTTCCAGGAGCAGAACTCAGGTCCAGGAGACACCAGCAAATGCACCCCCATACCCTGGGCTGCATGCGTGGCTCCACAGTTTACCCTTCTCCTCTGCATCCGAGTCTGAGTCCACCAGGCTCTCCTCACTGCCCGAGTCTTCATCTTCATCCTCACGTCCATCCTCTTCCTCACAGCCACTCTCGTCTTGTTCCTCCTCCTCCTAAGAGACAAGTGCCTAACCTCAGCTGGCAGCATGGCCTTGCCCTTCTCCCTACAGCTCTTCCCTCCTCTAAACCTGAGCTGCAGCACCCACCATGGGCCTCAGCCCCCCACACAGGATGCCTGGGGGCTGCAGCACCACTTCTGCCCCCCTGGTGTATACTGTTGAGAGGAGCAGCTCTGAGCCCCATCCATCCCCTCCCAGCTGAGTAGCACTGCATTGCCCAACCCCCTTCACCTACATTTGTTGAAACCAAGCCCAAAAGAAGTGGGCTCCTTGCTCCACAGTGGGGCTGGCTGGGGAGCATCCAACTTTCCTCTACTCCACCATGCAGTTCTTGGCTCCTCGACTCCCCTAGCCTGCGTGCAGGGCCAGGCTGGCCTTGGACCCTCTCCCACATGAGGCAATGACAATACTCCAACAACCATGAGCATGAAGCCTGCTCACCTCTTCCACTTCATTCTCATCTGTTTCCTCGCCGTTGTCCTGCTGCAGTTTCTGCCGCTTCTTAAAAGCTTCCTTCTCCGGGCTGGGGGAGAACAGAGGTGCTGGTGAGTCCCAGCGCGGGGAAGCCCAAGGATGGGTCCTGCTGGAGTCCCCTCACCTCCTGCTTTTGGACTGTTTGGGGAATCAGTGGTGGATCATGTGGTGGGTGACCAGCAGGCCAACAGCAACACAGTGCTGGGAGGGGAACGCAGGCGTTTGGGCTCTGCGTTTAGCATGGGTGGGGAAAGAAGCAGGATAGCCAACCCCACAACTACAGACAGGGACTGACGTGCAGCCTCCCCTTCCCAACATCTCGCAGCAGCTGCCTTCACCTTTTCCTCCGCTGCCTCCTCTCTTTCTTTTTCAAGCGCTCCAGGTCCTGCTTGGCTCGTCGGAGGACATCGGAGGCCTCCGTCTCCACTGGAACAGCAGGGCTGCACAGACCAGCCAAGCCGGGTGCTGGGGATGAGCTCATGGAGTAAGGGGGCCGGGTAGAAACACGTGAGAGGCTGCGACGCAGAGACTCATTCATGGACTCGCTCTCCAGGAGCTTTGTCCTAGGGAGTGGAGAAAGGATGCGGTCAAAGAGGGGACATCCCACTGTCCCTGGAGGAGGGGACCTTGCCTGGTTTTAGGATGGTGTGAGCCACCACAAACCCATTCCCATTCATGTTGGGTTAGAAGGTCAGGATGCTGCAACACAGGGTCCAAGGACCACACAAGAGACTGGGACAGACCCAGCTTTGGGGTGAGCAGCAGTCCCTGGAAGACATCACACACTTCTGCCACGATCTTCTGCTCCATCAATGGCCACTAAAAGGACAACACTGGCCAAAGCACTGCCCGGCACCAAGGCTGGGACTCCCACAGCCCCAGTGGTCTCAGCTGCTACTCCATCAGGGCTGACGACTCACCCCAGTGATGCTGGAGACATGGAGCTGTGAGCCACACCTGGGCTCAGACCCCACCATGGCACCCTCTGGCCTGGGGATCCAGATGACTCACCAGCCCCCGTGCCTGGCTCACCTCAGCTCTTCAATCTCTCGGATGTAGTTCTGGATGAGGGCACCAATGGCTTCATTACCATCACCTGGAGGAGCAGAGGCATGGGTGGATCAAGGCAAGACATAAGCTGTACCGTAGCACCCATCCCAGCTACACTGGCTGGGCTGACACACCATGCCACACACTAGCCCAGCCTCACCTGCCTTGGCCAGCATCAGATTGGCCTCCTGGCTCATGAGGTGGGTGACCCTGCTGTTGATAGCATCGATGGCTTCCTGCATGGCCTTCACCCGCATGCGCAGGGCACTGTTCTCCTTCTGCAGCATGGCGTTCTCGCGGAAAAGGTCACTGTAACCCTCTGAGCCATCCTCCCCAATGACCCTCTTGCCCTGTGGGGACAGGAGGGGAGTCCCTGAGCATAGGGCAAGCTGGGACATGGAGGCCTACTGCTGCATCCCTGAGGGCAGCCCCAGCCACCAAAGCAGGGACAGGGACAAATCTAAGGAGCAGGAAGGCCTGAGCTCAACAGGCAGAGGGTGAGAGATTCTTCAAGGCTGCTCTCTGCCTCGGCGTCCCCAAGAGACTTGCCCAATGTCCTGTGCCAGGGCAGGAGCTGAGTTCTCATCTCTTAAGCCTTCTGACCTCTCCTGGCAATAACCCCTATTAATAGGGGCAGAGCCTGGTAAGCAGGAGGGACTTTCCCACTAAAATCGCCCCAATTAAAACATGAGGAGGAGGCTTTGTGCTTCTGTATACATCCCACATCTGCAGGCTCGCTCGGCCACTCACCGCCTTGTACTCCATCAGCTCCATCTGCAGGCGGGCAATCTCGGCCCGCAGGGCACTGATTTGCTGACTTGTCTTGTCCTGGTTCACCACCACCTTGTTCTTGATGTTGCGAGCCCGGTTGGCATACTTGAGTGTGTTCAGAGTCTCCATGAAGTCCCGGTCAGATGGACTCACACAGGCAATCATGATGGTTTGGCTTGGGGAAGGGAAGGTCAGGGTGAAGAGATGGTTTCCTACACCCTGTGCCAACTTGACAAATGGACATCTGGGACCCGTCACAGGCCACATACCCCCCAGACATCCATCCTAGACCCTTTTGTGTTTTATAACCAAGGTATAAACTGGGTTCAGTCCCTCCCAGAGCCAGAGCACTGGCAAGACCCCATGAGGAACGTATCACGTGGCACTGAGCAAAGCCAACCTCCACCAGCCAGCCCATGTGCACCAGGACTGCTGGGGAAGAATGGGTTCTTCAGACAAGCACCCCCAAAGCAGGCAGGGAATTCAATCTGTCTTGTGCTGGGCAACACCACCTGCTAAGTCCCAGATCCGCAAAGACTCCAGAGTGTTTTGCACCAGCTAATTCTGCCAAAGCTGGCTAATCATGCCTGGGCCTCATGAGGAGCCAAGGTCTTTACTTCCACAAAGTCATGTACTACCTACCAGGCGACATCATCTCCCCACCAGGCAACCCAGGAGGCATCTGAGTCCTGAAATAGCTCCTACATGGCTTCATAGACCCTTGACCCTATTTGCCCTGCAGTCCTCTCCCAGGGTTTAGCCCTAGCCTGGGACCTCCTTACCTGTTGCCCCCAAGGGAATCCTGCAGTAGGCGGGTGAGCTTGGAGTCGCGGTAGGGCACATGCACAACTTTCTTGCTCTGGTCTCCAAGAGCACTAATGACATTCCCCAAAGCCAGCTACCAACAAAAAAGAAAGGCAACCCTCAAATTCAGCCCCTGCTGAGAATACAGCTATCATGTAGCCAGCACGTCAGACCTGGGGTATGCGCTGCAGCACAGCTTTGGGGTGCAAGAGGCATGGGGCTTCCCTTGCCAGTCTCAGCACCTGCCCCCTCCCTGGGCTGTCCCTCTTTCCCACATGCACCGAGGAGCAGCATCGAGCCCTGGAGATTTTTTTCAAGCTCATGTTAGCAGACCTTGACCTTTTGGGGACTTGCACCCTTGTGCCCAGCTCTACCCCTTTGTGCCCTCAGCAGCAGGGCTGTGCCCTCATCACTGGCATTTTGGATTGTGCATATTCCTTCCTACAGGGCCAGGCAGCATAAACCCCAGCAGAGACAGCAGCAACCTGAACAGCCCCGAGCAGCTCCAAGCAGGATGCAAAGGTGTCCCAGGTTCCCCCAGGCAGGCCCTGCCTCCCCCCTCCCCTTGCATGCCGGTGGCCTACCAGCCCACAGTTGATGGAGATGCCTTCCTTCGCTCTCTCGCCGGTAGCTCCAGTTCGCTTCAGCCTCTCTGAGCCAGCCAGGTCTACGAAGTGAAACTTGGCTGTGAGGGTCTCATACTCGGTGGTGGGTTGGGATCCGTCCAGGAGGCTGGTCACCTCCCCGTTCACCTGCAGCCAGGCATACATGGAGAGAGTCACCGTCAAGGAGCTGGCAGAAGCTCCCTCAGACGTTAGCAACAGCCTGAGCATTCATGCTCTGCATCCCACCCCTCAAGGACAGGGAAGAGGGTCCCAGCGGCATCTTACTCTGGACCGTCCCTTGGGCCAGACCATCCCTGCCTTGGAGGGGGCTGCTCCAAAGCAGACCTCAGCTCCCATTAAAGGCTAACACTTGCTATGACTGGAAAGAAGAAAGACAAAGCCCTGCTCCTCTTTGTAAGACTTCAAACCCTTTCCCTTTCCAAGAGACCCCCCACATTGCCTAGGTATCAGATCCAGGAACAGCCCAGCCATGAGGAAAGAGCACATCTCACCAGCTCTGGGCGAGTGCACACTCTCATCTGACACAGGTGAATGGTGAAGATGGCGTGGGACCGAGAGCTCTGCACATTCATCTGGGTGCTGGCAGTGGTGCGGGAAAGAGCACCCTGTTTTAGGCACTGGATCAGCTACAATGAGACAGGACAGGGAAGAACAAAACCTTGAAGCACCCTTCTAGGGAGTGAGGACAGCACTCTGCCACAGCCCAGCGGGCACACCAACCTCTCCCTGCATCACTCCAGGGCTGCTCTGTCCCATCCCAGGTGAGATCCCCCCCCTTGTCTGGCTGTCCCCACGTAGCAGATCCCTTGGCAGGGAGCACCCAGCTGCCATCCCTCTTCCATGTATGTCCCATCCTGCACCCACCTCGTCCTGCGAGCTGATGAGGCGCGATGTGACCCCTGTGGTGTAGATACTCCCACTGGCATCCTCATGGATTTTGATGTTGGATTTCCGGTGGCGTGCGTCAGGGTCACGGGCACTGTCAAACAGGTCCAGGATCTCCTCGTTGTAGAGCTGAGCATGGTGGGAAGCAGGTGCGGGGTGAATAGCAGCAAGCAGGAGGCTGCTAGAGCCTGGCACAGCAGGACCAGCAGGATCTGCCCTCTGCCATCCTGCTGCTGCAGTCCCGGGAGCCAGGAGGACAGGCTGCACAGCTGGGGGTGTGCGTGTGCTCACACATACGTCCAACACGTGTGTGCTTAGGCAGGGCTGAGCAGGAGAGCTGGTCTGCATGCAAGTGTAGGAGAGGACACACAAGCGTGTGCATGCAGATAGGAGATGATGGATGGGCAAGCTCTGACTTGCATGCATGGGTACCCAGCCAGCGACAGGATGCCCAGAAGGAATGGTGCGTGTGTGCACGTGTGTGCATGCATGTGCCTGACTGGCCCATGAAGCTTTGAGCTGAAGTCTGGGTTGGTTCCGCCTGCCTGACCCTGACCTGTGCCCAGCCCACAGAAGCAGCTGTGCGGGAACCTTTGACACTTTCAGAGCCCTGTCCACAGATCAGTCACCCAGGAGCTGTGCTTCCCCCCAGTCTTCCCTGCTCACCGACCCCCCAGCTACACGAGCCAGTGGAGCCCCTCTCCCAGCACAGCTCCCTGAGGTCACCTCCTCTAGGTGGAAAGGGGACAAGGGGGACCAGGGATTGCTGGACGAGAAGGGAAAGCCCTGAGGGCCTAGAGTTGACAGAGGGTGCCCCCATCCATATCTTTACCCTGCAGCATCCTCTCTTGCCCTGGGGCAGAGGGACACCCCTGCCCGTCTGTCCCACCACCACACAATGCCACACATCACCTTCTCACACCCATGTCCCAGTGCAGAGCAGGATCACCTGAGGACTGCAGGCTCCTGGCTAGCAGAGCAGATCAGGCTAATCCGTCCCTGGCCGTCCCAGGTGCAGAGGGGCTCCCCAAAGGTTTAACCCTGCTCTGACAGCCTGCACCCAGGAGAGTCACAGGACAGGGATCAACAGGGCCAAATCCTGTACCACTGCCGGGACAGCAGAGTTGGCAACCAGCATCTGATGTGGCCACGTGCCCACACTGGCACAGGAGAGCCATTACACAAAACCCTCCCTGCATTGTACATCAGCAGAAGAGCTCCTGATCTGACATTTATGTCTGCAGGGTAGACCAGTGGGCAAAGCCCTCGGCAGGGTCCAATGGGCTTGGTCACCATGCCACCAGGCAACAAAGGGGTTTTTATTTTTCCCATACATAACAGAGCCCTTGGAAAGCCTTCATGCCCCATGAGCTGGCAGATGGCCCCCCCACCCTGGGGCTGCTGGTGTCCCACTGGGCACAGCTGGAATGGGGAACATGACCATGAGTGGCTTTGAAACACAGCAGAGGAAGCCTTGCTCCCATCCTCTACCACAGCCACTGGACAAACATCTCTGAGGCTATTTTGAGAGCCAAAACCACCGGGGTCAGAGGTGGTGAAGGCAGAGAAAGGCTACAGGAAATCCCCAATGGCAGCTGGTGAGACCCCATGCAGGGCCACTGTTCCATCACCCCAAGGTGCTCCTTGGTTGCGCTGGATCTCTAGGACTGCAGAGATGCTTCCTAGGATGGCTTGGGATGGAGGCAGCACAGGCATAGGCATCCCCTCCCCAGCGTTCATCCTTCACATGTCCCAACCCCAGCTAACAAGTCACCCAGCTCCTCAAGGCAGTGTTGGGTATTCCCAACCTGAGTGGGAGAAACTGAGGCAAGAGAAACTATAGCTGGACAGACAGCAGAGGATCTCCTAGAGGGCAGATACCAAGGCTGAGAGGGAAGGGAAAGGGTCGCATAGGGTGAGGGGATGCACTGATGCTGGCTGAAGGTCAGTATCCAGTCCAATAGCCCAGGAAAGGCAGGACTATGCCCCAACCCCAACAGAGTTATGGGACACTCCAGCAGGTGAGAAAGCCCGACAAGGTTCATCCCGTAGAAGGACTTTGGAACAGGCAGGAAATTGTCCCCATTTCCAACCCAGCCCACAGTTTCCCCAGAGCAGAGCCCCACAAGGTGAAAGATGCCTGGGAAGGCAGCCAGGAGCTTGGACAGGCTAAGTGGTGGGGAAGAAAAGATGTGGCCGGACACAACAGCACCATGGGGGCTAAAAAAGGCTCTGCGGATGGAAAGCTGGTTGGGAAGGATTTCTCCAGCAAGCAGGTCAGCCCACCAGGCTAGGAGGTGACTTTGAGCACTGCTTCTGCTCTCCAGGCCATTGACTTCTGGAGAAACCCAGATGTGACGGCCACCAAAGCCACGTGAAAGCAAGATCACAACACGAGGCCTGTGTCTCTACCTGCCTGTGTCCTCTGGGCTGTACCCCAGATCGGCACACCAACCAGACGAAGCTCGTTCAGGAGCTCAGCTTTGCTCAACATCACCTTATGTTTTCTCACCAGGGCCTTAAACCAGTTCCCACCTTGAAATCCTTTGCACTTCACCCCAGGACCTGCCACAGAGAAACCACTGCAGACACACAAGGTCAACAGGCTTTCTGGGACAAACCTCTCCAGGGAAAGAAGCAGTTAATAAAGAGGCTTTTTAGATGGAGAGGCCAAGGCAGAGGCAAGAGAGGAATCAAAAATGCAACAAAGTACATGGGAAATAACACAGTCCTTCCTCAAATCCCCACAAGAATAGCACTTCTTCCTCTCCTTGTTTCACAGGGAACACTGGTCCAGCCCTGGGGGAGCAGGTATGCCACTATCTTCAACCTCAAATAGGAGCCCAGAGCCCCCTGAACCTCCAGAGAACCAAGGCATAAGCCCCTCTCCCATGGGGGTGGCTCTCTGCAGCCAAGAAAGTGCCACCACAGTTTGTGCCCATCTTGAGGCCAACAACATTCTGGTGCTTTGAGTCTCCTCTGCCTAGACACGCGTTTCCGGCCACATGCCTGCTGTGGGGTCCAGCTCAGCCAGGGAACAGCAAGGACATGGAAGACTCAAGGAGCCCAGGACATGGGAGCTAAGCAAAGGACAGGGTAGTGGCACAATGTCACCCAGATGTGCTCTCACCAACCTCCAGGAACTGGGCGCTGACTTTGAACTCAGGTGCCGCCATGCCCTGACTCTGCGCTGCTCGCTTGCGCTCCTCGATGCCGCTGAAGAGGTGGCCAATAGCCCGTGGGATGATGCCTTGCTCATCCTCAGAGATGTTCATGTCGAAGCCAGTGCCCATGGTGTACGTCTTCCCTGCGCCAGTCTGCGAAGAGGCAGTGAGGGGGGAGCTGGCTGGTCCCTCCCAGGCTCAGCTCTGCCCACTGCACCCCACACCTCCCTCTGCCACCCCAGGCTCCCCAAACACCTCTGCTGATCCCCACCATCATACCAGTTCCCACATTCCCACCCCAGTCCTGCCTCCCTCTAGTCCCACCCAAGGCTACCCCCTGTCCCAGCTATTACTCACCCCAGGGACAACTCTCTGTCTGCTCCACACCAAGGAGCTTGTGTCCCTCCCACCTCCTCTAACCCCTGCAGATGCCATCTCAGCACCCCCAGCACCCAGCACTGCAGGACAGCCCAATGCCCATGTCAGAGCCCAAGGAGCGGGCAGTGCGTGTACCTGGCCATATGCCAGCACGGTGGCATTGTAGCCCTCGAAGCAGCCTTCAATGAGCTTGCCCACACATGTCGTGTAGATCTGCTCCTGCCATGTGTCAAGGTCAAAGACAAAGTCGTAGGTGAAGGCCTTGTCCTTCCCCAGCAGCACCTGGGGCTCACTGGGTGTCACCGAGGTACAGATGTGACATCCCTCTATTTTCTCTTTGGACAGTTGGGGACGGATCCTGCAGGAAGAGAAGTGGGCTGAGGGCAGCCTCAGGGCTCACCCCCGTCTGGGGGACACAAGTCTCGTCCTGAGGATGTGAGCGTGGCCCGTGCTGGAACTGTGGGTGCTATGGGCAGGGACCAGCAGCACCCCCACCTGCAGAGTGCAGCAAAGAGAGCAGGGCACATTTCAGCTTCTGCACCCAGCGACAGCCTTGATCTGTTTGTGGCTGAGAAAAGAGGTTCACGGAATCATGGAATTGTCAGAGTTGGAAGGGACCTCTAGAGACCATGCAGTCCAACTCCCCTGCTAAAGCAGGGTTGCCCAGAGCACATCACTCAGGAGCAT
>JAOXJM010000012.1:157463298-157477772 GCA_026413425.1 Tringa solitaria | reverse complement strand
TTTGCTACAGAGGTGCACAGCGCCATCAAAAGAGTGTTTATGTTAGAAACCCACCGTCGCTGCCTCTTCCAACACCTTTGTGCTTCCTCCTTTAGCAAAAAAGGAAATATTTTTTTAAAATCAACACACGCCTAAGAGCCGCGCAGCGCAGGCAGACACGCTGCATCGCCTCACCACTAGGGGGCAAAAAACCAGCACAAACCCCTTTCCTTGGCAGCGAGCGAGCAGCCTCAAAGAGAGCCGCGCTTCGGCAGCCCGGGAGATTCCGGCCAGAGATGATCCCTGTACCACCCTTCGGTTTATTTCCTCAGGGAAAACGTGCCCCCGCCAGCCCGGTACCGACCCGCCCCGTACCGAAGTACTCGACCCAGTTCATCTCGCGCATCTCCGGCGGCAGCCGCAGGATCTCCATGTCGTACAAGTGCTCCACCTCCTTGATGAGGCGCTCCCCGTCCGCTCGAATCCGCTCGATCCGCCGTTCCACTGCGGATGGGACGCACACGGCTCAGTCACCGCTCCGGGGCCCACTCCCTGCCCCCCACCCCGCTCCCGCCAGCCGCGGCCTACCCTCGCGGTCGAAGTCCTTCAGGAAGGCTGCTAGCTTTCTCTTGCGCGCACTCGCGGCAACCTTCTTTCGCCCGGGCGCCATCGCGGCGGTGCGGGGGGCAGGCTGGCGGCCGGACTGGGGACTGGAGCTGGGAGCACCGCCGCCCGCCGCGCGTTCAAACCCAACCGCCGCCGCCGCCCGGCCAATCAGAGGTCGGGGCCAATCAGGGCCCGGCGCGGCGCAATGACGCCACGGGGCAGTGTCGCGCTTCCGGCTCGGCGGTTCGCCATGGCGGCCGCGGCGCTGGTGGCGGCGTTGCGGGAGTGGGTGACGGCGGTGGCGCGGCAGGACGTGGTTTGGCGGGCGGCGCTGGCCGCCTGGGCGCCGCTGCTGGGCTCGCTGGCCGGGCTGGCGGCACAGATGCGGGCGGGGCAGCGGCTAGCGTGGGACGGGTCACCGCTGGGCGCCTTCGGCGAGCTGCGGGCGCGGCTGTGGCGGAAGCAGCGCGGCGCGGCCGAGGCACTGCTGGAGCAGCTCGGCAGCCGGCGGTGAGGCGGTGGGGCCGGGCCGAGCTGGGCCGAAGGTTTGGGGTCGCAGCTGAGCCCCCTCTGCTTTATCGCGCAGGGTGGAGCTGCGGGCAGTGCGGGACGCCGTGGGGGCCGGTGTGGCCGCCGTCCTGCGGCTGTACGAGGAGTGGGCGGTGGAGCTGGGCCTGGCGGCGGCTCTGTGGCGTGGGCCGTGCGCCCCTTCGCTGGCAGACGTGCTGGAGGGGCTACAGGACGTAGAGCGCTATTACTGGCACCTGTATCCTTCTGCGGAGGGGCTCTCAGGGCAGTGCTGGGGGGATGCCTTTTCCTCTTTGTCATCCTTACCGAGTGTGAAGATACCTGGAGAGCAAGCTTCTCCTCCTCCGTATCAGCTGTGACAGCCTGGCAGACATGGAAGCACTCCCGCAGTCTTGGGAGAGGATTTTGGAGCACTATGAAGCAGACGTTGTTCAAGGTAGTGGCCCTTACAGCAGACCTTTCCTTGAGCTCTGTGCTGATGTCTCAGCGCTGAAGGCCTGGTATGGCTTGCCGTGTTGGTTGCAATAGCAGTGTTGGTTGCTCAGTTTGTGCTTGATCTTTGTCACCTGCTCTGAGATGTCATTAATTACTTGAGTTGTAAATACTCACCATTGCACCCTGGGAACAGCTGGAAGCTTCCTTGCAGTGTAACAAGGGCATAGGGATCCATTTCACTTGGGCTACTAAATAAGCTTTACCTACTTTTTTCTTTACTGCTTTTAGAAATAAGCTATTTTTTTGTGGGTACAGAACACAGATAAAACACATTAAGCTAATAGGGTTGTTTTTTTCCTTCAAACTCAGATACGCTTCTCATGATCTCTCTGTTTGTGGACAACCACCGAGAGCTGTGCTCACTAGGCTCCTGACACACTACAGGAGGGACTGATGTTGACCAGCTTATACAAGTCTGGGATGTTCTGAGGTGATCACAATTAGGAGGTTGGATTGAGGAAGCTTAACTGTTACCTTTTGGAAGCTGAACGAGTTGAGTACTTGGTCTCAGTAGGAAATGCTTAGACTGTTGCATTTTCAAGTGGAAAGGGGCCTGGTGTCTGAAGCAGAGACTGAGCTGAACAAGGTATGAAGATAGAAGAGTGTCATCTTCAGCTATGGAAGTCGTCCTCTTTGGCCTGCCATGGATATTACTGTATACTGAAAAAAATGCTGAGACTTACTAACTTGAGGTGTGCTGCAAATAAGTGAGCGTAACATAAGGTCCAGCAGAGTGACACCACACAAGAGAGATGTTTAGGTACCATCCATATAAATAAATAAAAGATGTCAAAGCAGATCTGGCATGTGAATAGGTGCAGCAGAGGCCTGGACTTTGGGGTATGGACGATGAGAAGGATCTCACTGGTACTGGTTGTTTATTAGAGCTGCCCTGGGGGTGCAGGTGCAAGAGGAGGGGTCTCCTAGCCAGGGGGGACTGGGGACTACAGATGTACCCTGGGGAGGGCAGAGAGAGGGGCCAGGGAACCCCCTTCAGCATGTGGGGCAGGGGCTGCAGGCATTCCCCCTTGAGGGTGGCCAGGGACCTGCTCAGAATGTGGGGGGGGGGGGGCTGCAGAATCCCCCTTAGAATGCAGGGCAGGGGGCTGTAGGGTCCCCCCTTAAGGGTGCAGGCAGAAGAGCCCAGCAGTGGTGGGGAGAGGGGCCGGTGTGCCCAGGGGATGCAGACCTTGGTTCAGGCAGAGGGAGAAGGGCTGGGTCTCCCCCTACCAGGATAAAGGAGAAGGGCTGGGAGACCCCGTGGGGTGCAGGGCAGCATTGGGGGTTATGTGGATCCCCCCAAGGAATGTGGGGAGAGGAGCTAGGTGTGCAGACCCCCCACTGGGATGTAGAGAGCACCCCTGTGCAAGATGGGCTGCTGTGCAGGGACCCTTGTGCAATGGCTGTGGTTGTGCGGGACCCCTACATGATGGCTGTGGTTGTGCAGGCTCCCGCTGTGTCGCTCTGGCCATGACAGTTCTTTTTCTTGGCAGCAGCCTTGGGTTGAGGAGCAAACAGCCAGAGTCTGATCGCACCGGGGTATCTTGGGAGCCACTGCTGAGCAGCCTCAAGGCTGGCTCTGGTTCCCGCACGGCTCCCATGGTGTGCGGGGACCCCTCCTGCAACAGGCACAGGTGTGCAGGGACCCCCTGTGCAACAGATGTGAATGTGCAAGGACGCTTGTGCAACAGGGCCTGCTGTGCAGGGATCCCCCCCTGCAATGGGGGGCTGGGTGCCAGGATCACTGCCCAAGGCAGCACTGGTGTGCAGGGAAGTGCACAACATGTGGTGTACAAGGGATGCGTGCAGACCAGCGTGCAATGAGGTGCTGGGACAAGGCTCTGTGTAGAGCAGGACAGCCACGTGTTGGTGCAACCAAAAGCCTTGTGGGTGCACAAACTCTCCCATGCACCAGGAATGACTGTGCAACACAAACACTGGTGCACATGGAACCCCCACTGTGTGCCAGGGATGACTGCAACACAAACACTGGTGTGCACAGAAACCGCCATGCTGGGCAGGGGGGGGCAGATCCAGAACAGGTTCTCCCAAAAAAATGTGTGGAGGGGGGTTGGGAATCTGCAGAAACACCTTTTATTTTGCTGCTGTTTTTTTTTTTTTTTTTTTTAAAAACAGAGAATGCATCCCCTGTGTGCTTCCAACGCACCCTGCCACTATGGAAATGTTGGGGACCAGGCCCTTTTGGGGGTCACCAGCCACCCAGGGGGTGCACTCACCCTGTAGCAGCGGGTCAGGGTGTTCCCATGTCCCCTCCCTGGTCCCTCAGGGTGGTGACACCTGTCACAGCTCGGGTGTGGTGTCAGCATCGGCCTGTCCCGGCGGTGCAGTCAGGCGGAGCTCGGTGTCGTGGCGGCTGAGGGCGAAGAGGCGGCCGACGGCCAGCAGTGCCAGCAGCGCCACGGCTGCACAGATGCCAAACATGCTCCTGGTGCCCGTCTGATGGTCGCTGTCATGGAGAATCAGTAAACCCAGACAGGCCAGTAAGTTCAGGGGGAGGCGAAACCAGTTCATCACCCCCAGGCGATCCTTCTCTGGCACCACTTTCCGTCGGAGGAAACCCATGGCCGGGAAGTAGAGCCCACAGGAGAGTTCGATGAGGAGGAAAGCAAGGAAGGACTCGGCTGGGCTCTCCTGGCTGGGATTCGTGGAGAAGGTGAGCATGAAGAGGGAGAAGAAGACCAGGAGGACGGCGAGGGAGAGGAGGTGGATGGGCTGGAGGTGGTACCTCTTGGAGACGGCCAGGTGGTAGAGCAAGGAGCCGAGCATGCTGGCGGCCATGAAGCCAGAGAAGACTATGCCTAAGGGAGCACCGTGGGGATCCAGGACGGGGGTCCAGAGGAAGATGAAGATGTAGATGACGCTTTCAAATAGAGCCTGGATGGTTCCTAGGAGAAGGATGCGCCGGTCGGAGAGGAGGCACTTCAAACCATCACCACAGGTTTTGGAGAAAGCTCGTTTCTTCCCGTAGTTTTCATCCCAATTTTTCACGGCAAAGACCCCCGACAGCACCAGGAGGGGAATGGAGACCATGAATGGGGCCACTGGGCCCAACCCCAACCACTCAGCGAAGAAATCAGCTGCCCCCCCGGCCCCCACGGCGATAATGTTGTTCCAAAAAGCTGCCTGGGAGAAGGTGACAGCAATCCACTCAGTTGGAAAATCATACCGGTCCACGTGCTCGTGAATGTACCATGCCTCGAAGGCAGAGAAAAGCAATGCTGTGGACAACCCCCCTAAAACCCTCCCTGCCACCAGCACCAGATAATCCCGGGAGAGTTTGGTCAAACAACAAATTGAGTAGGTGAAAGAGAAAAGGACGCAGGATTTTTTCCGACCCAATCGATCTACTAAAGAAGAGGAAACCAACCCAAATAGGACGCTGGAGGCAAAGCCGCAGACATAGAGGATGGCAATCTGTCCCTCCAGGAATCGGTAGTGCTGGTAGAGTTTGTAGAGGTAGGGTCCCTGCAGCCAGTCAGCGGCCAGTGCCAGCAGATAGACGCAGTAGTAGCTGCGCTGGAAGCGGCGGAAGGCCGGGTTGGCGTGGTGGGGGGCAGCAGAGGGGCGGGAGCGGCAGGAGGCCAGCTCCAGCGCCAGGCAGGCAGCCAGGAGGAGAGCGCAGGCGAAGTAGGAGGCGAGGAGCATGGTGGAGGGGAGACCATCAGCATCGCTGGGGCTGGGAGAGCCTGCAGAGGTCCTGTGGAGGGAGCAGGAATTGGGTCAGACAGGCCTGTGGTTTGGACAGGGGCTCGTGGAGGATGGCACACGCACACACACACCCCAAAGGTGCTTTCTCAGCCTCCACTGACCCTCCCTGTCACCCTGCTCCCCCAGGCAGCCTCCTCCTCATCGGGCAGTTCCTCTCACTTGCCTCGGGACCCTCAGATCAACCCTCACAGCTCCTGTACATCCCCCTTGCTGTGTCCTCCCGGCTCTGCCCCATAACCCACCCCCCCAGTACTCCCAACCCCATACAACCCCCTGCAGTACTCCCTCCAGACCTCCCGCGCACATCGCCACGACACAGCCCCTATAATCCCCCGCCCCATGTGGCCCCACAGCTCCAGGCCCCCCATCCCGGTGCCTCACAGGGTCCCTCTCGGGGACCCCACAGCCTCGTTCACCTAGCCCCACACGCACCCCCTGGCCCCACAGAACCCCCGGCCCTACCTGCCCCTCCGCGGGGCGAGCAGCCGCGCGCGCCGGCGCCTCCACCCTTCCGCTTCCGCCTGGCCCCGGAGGCTGCGGGCGCCGCCATCTTGGCCCGCATCACGAGACGCGGCCTACGCTCGCCCCGCCTCCCCCGACACGGGCCAGCGCTCGCCCCGCATCCCCCGAGGTGACCTTTCCCTTCTCTGTCCCCTTTCCCCCCAAAAGGCGAGGAGCCGGGGGGGCCGTAGGGTGTCCATAGAGCCCTGCGTGGGCTGTCTGTAGGGTGTCTGTGGGGCAGTGGTGACTGTAGGGCCCCTCACAGGGAGTCTGTGGGGTGTCTAGAGGTCAGTGGTACCTATAGGGATCTGTATGTGCAGCATCTATAGAATCACAGAATCGTTTAGGTTGGAAGGGAACTCTCAGCTCCTGGAGTCCCACCACGGACCCAGCGCTGACCAACCCACCACTGACCCATGTCTCTCAGCACCACGTCTGCCCGGCTTTGAAATCCCTCCAGGGATGGCGACTCCACCACTGCCCTGGGCAGCCTCTTCCGAGGCTTCATAGCTCTTTTGGGGCAGAAGTTTTCCCTTGGTCACTAACACCACCTCAAAAGCCACTTCCTCCGGCCAGCAAATCCCACCCTAAAGACTAATCAGAAGACGCCTCACAGAGCCATCAGAACAAGGGTAGAACTTTGCAGCTAGGCAGTCTTTTTTAATTATGTAAAACTGGCAAGTTTTTATAATGCAAACTACTTAACCACTTGGCACTGTTGCACTTAGAGACCAAACGTGGCTGTGACGACAGGCCTGACACCGGGGGCATGAGCAGCCTGTTTGCTCCTGGTCCAACAGTCAGGTCCATGAACAGTACTGGTTAGTTTTATGCAACATACGCAGATTCTTTAAGATTGCTGGTGATAAACGCACTGAACTGCAGAATAGCTATATTGTTTTAAAGATACGACAGCAACCACAAGCTTGATTTCCCTGGTGAGCCCTTGGTGTGGCCTTTGGCAAATCTTACCAAAAGGCATCCCTTTTGGGGGGGTGAGGAGGACAAACCCGTAAATCTGTTCCTATGATTTGGCATTGAATTTTTGTCCCTCAATTAGATATGCAATGGGGGTAATATTTATAATCCTATTGTGCAACGTGAGTGGGTGGGACTGTGGCCAAGCCATCATTCCTTATGGGTGCACCATTACCTGTTGCACAAAATGCTTCTTGCTAGCAGTTGTACGAAACATTTATGGTGAAGAGCAGAAGAACAGGACAGCGCAGCCTCCACCCTGGTGTCAGGGCAACACAAACCACTGGATCTTCACCCAGTTTCTGTGTCAGGGCCAGCCAGCTCCCAGCTGTGACACTCTTTCGACTGCCTGACTCCTTCAGCTCCTGCAAAGAGAGGCCAGAAGTTTCTGAGAGGCTACCACAATGCACAGCCCTTCCAGCAGCTACTGCTCGTGGCATGGCTTGGACAGGGCTACCCAAGGGGCAGGTGTGGGGTGTCTGGGAGGCGTGGGGCAGTCTTTTGGGGTGTTTGAGGATCAGAGGGACTTGTGGGGCAGCATCAGGGAGTGATTGGGCTCCCTAGGATAGGGCTTGGGAGGGGTGTGTGGGGTGGTGGAAGCTTTAGGGCATAACAAGGGGCTCTAAGGCATGGCACAAAGGGGTTTGGGGGCCAGAGGAAGTTCTGGGATAGCATTTAGGGGCAGGGAGTATTTGGAAACCCTAGGGCAGAGTTTGGGGGTGTCTGGGTCAGACTTTCAGGGAGGGTGTTTCTGGGTTGTTTGGAACTCTGGGGCAGGGGGTTGGGGGCATTTGGGGACCTGGGCTGTTTTTGGAGGTGGTTTTGGTCCTGTGGTACCTTTGTAGCAGGGTTTGGGAGTGTTTGGGCCAGGGTTTAGGGTGGACCTCCATGGGCTGCAGGGGAATCTCTGCTCCAGCGCCTGGAGCACCTCCTCCCTCTCCCTCTTCACTGACTGTGGTGTCTGCAGAGTTGTTTCTCTCACATATTCTCACTCCCCTCTCTCAGCTGCTGTTGTGAAGCATTTTTTACCCCTTCTTAGATATGTTATCCCAGAGGTGATACCACCACTGCTGATGGGCTCAGCTTTGGCCAGCGGTGGGTCCTTGGAGTTGTCTGGAGCTGGCTCCATCCAACCTGGGATCAGTGTCTGGTGTCCCCACTGAAGCTAACCCAGAGTCCCCCCCCCATCAAAACCTTGCCATATAAACCCAATACAAGGGTGCTCTAATTTGTCAGAAAACCACCTACAAATTAGTAAAATCTGAAGCTGTAAAACTGAAATTAGAAAATAAAAAATTAATTTTCACACATTTTCCATTATTATTGTATTCAAGTTTAGATGCCTTTCTAGAAACTTGTACTTTAGTGACAAATAGCCAGGGCAGATAAGCAAACCAGTGAAATGCCATGCCCTGTGCCTCAGAGATGCCACGTTTATACTGTTAAACATCTACAGAAACAAAATTTTTCATGTACGAGGATCAGCTTTTTTTCCCTAGAAAATGCAGGAAGTGCCTCCCAAGCTATTAATTTCCTTTCCAAAACAAGAAACTCCTGTATAAATGAGGACTGCATTTGCAAAAAATCATTTCAAGCACCTGCCTTTCAAATGCCACAAAATTCTCATATACACATACACCTTCCTAACTCTGTGGGACCTAGGAACTGCCTGCCAATGTGCTGAGAAGAAACCCCAAATATATGGACCAGAAATGCTTGAGTAGATTCTGGCACCTAATTCCCAAGGAGGACCATGTCTTCTTCAGTCACATATTTTCCTTCAGCACATCCCAACAGCGAGCTGAGGCCGTTTCCCTATTAATATAGCGGCCGCTATAAATCATATCCTTATAAGCCAAACTTCCTTTGTGTTTCTGCTTAATTGATGCCAGTAGGTAACAAAGCGTGTCACAGTGAGGCCTCACAACCCAGCCAGGAACTGAAATGGCTCAGGGTGTCCCTGCAGAGCTTCTCTTGTGACCTCGCACGTTTCATCACCATGGACACGCACAGCTTACAACACCTCCGCTCTGCAGAGGCTGCCATCTGGCTACCAGCAAATGCTGTTGGTGAGCCAGGAGCAGCAAGCCAGAAGCAGCTATTTGGAAAATATGTGAAGACCACAGGAGCAGGAAAGGTCAGTGGTTTTTTTTTAAAACACATTCGGTAGAATACCAACTTTAGCAAGGCCTGTTTTTCTATGCAGACGTAGTCACTTCTCACACATTCATTCAGCTCTAGAATTGCCTTTCCCCCAACTACACAATTAGTATCAACTCAGTTCTACTACCTGTCTGTTGCAACACCCTTCTAGCTCTTGAAGTCTGTTTCCCAAAGCACAACTGCGCTGATTTCTGTAGACATTCTTATGTCTTCCAGTGCCCAACTGCTTCTGATGCAGCTGACACGTTGCCAGCTTGGAACCTGTTCTGCTATTACTATGACAGGCAATTTGAGTATATTTATTCTATTTTTTCACCTATCTACTTGAATTTTGTGTATTTTCTTTAAAAAGGGTCAAAAGTCATATTAGGATAAATAACTTTTAGTAATAAGTGTTCATTAAAACCACTAATCAGACTTCTCTCCAGTTCTAAATCCTTGATTGCACTGTTCCTCTTTTGAATAAGTAGTTAGAAATTTGGCACACAAAGTACTATTTACTCCTTCATTTTTTTATTATGTCTGCAAGAATCTTTAATACTAATGCATTTTCCTTTAGTATCAATCATGGACTTAGCTGTGCTTCTTTCATTGCAGGTGTTTTGGCAGTTTTAAAACATAATGCTGCATGTAAAAACAACTGAAACCCCTTCTAAAATGAATGCTTAAAAACCCCCAGCAAATTCTTAATGTAGGAGTGTAGACATAGTGCTTACTTAGAATTACTTGTGATTTTTCATTCTGTTGCAGTTTGCCAGAGTTTGACAGCCTCGGTGTAGAATATGGCACCCAAAACAAAGCAGATGAAACAAGACACTGCCCGTGCTGGGAAAAATAAGCAAGAAGTAAAAACCAAGAATGGAGATACATCCAAAGAAAAAAACGACAGAGAAATACTTGTTGAAGAGAGGAAATCGTACTTGCAGAAGGAAGACAAGATTCTCACTGAACATCTGAACACATACATGGGAAGAGTGGAGCATTTCCTGCAGGAAAATAAATTCCTAGAAAAGGAAGCTCAACGGAATCGGGACGAGGGCAACGCTTACCTCTCTTACCTAACAAAACACAACCAGAAGTGCCAGAATCTGATAATAACATTAAATGACCAGAATCACACTGATCTGTCTCAAGTCTGGACACAGAAAGAGAAGCTAATCTCACAGTATACAGAAAAAGAAAAGGAGCTAAGGAACTCTCTGGTGAATATGGAGACAAAGTACTCTCTCATGAACAAGGAGGTTGAAGACCTGCAACCTTTCAAAGACCCATGTTTTCGACAGGAACAGGCGAAAAAGATTAAAGAACTGGAGAAGGAATTGTTGGTCACAAAGATACAGCATTCAGATGAAATGCACAAAATCAAGAGCAGATTTCTGCAGGCCAAGGCTGACTGTGAGACAGACTTTCATCAGAAGATCCAGGTTCTCACCAAGAGAGCTGAAGAAGCAGCGATACAATCTCTAATTCAGCATACCAGACAAGTAAAAGCAGAGAATTGGTGTCTCCGCCAGGAACTGCTCAGACTCATCCAATACTCAAAAATCCTTAAAGAAACCAAAGTTCAACTGATAGAGCAGCAAGAACAGCTTCTTCGGGAGAATGAATACATTCAGGTCATGGCACACAGGCGCCAGTGGTTACACCAGCGCAAGGCATACAATGCGACTGGCAAAACCTACAGCTCTCACAGCCCTTTTGGATGTGTCCATTAACCTAAAAAACCACTTCTTCGCTCTTCAATCACACCAATATGTTGTTAGGCATAGCTGGATCGTCAGTTGTTGCCACTGTTAGTTAGGTAACAGAGTCTATGGAAGTAAATGTTCTGTGCGTGGATGGAAGGACTGCTTTACCTAGCTCATGTTCCACACACAACCCAGACAATGGATCTTAAAAGTAACCTCAGCCTTAACCTTCATGACATCTACATTAAGACATTTGAAACTGCCATCCCTTCACATTCCAAAATAAACAATGACATTTTCTCTTAGAAATCAGACTTTGTCATTTCATTAATTAGTCATTTTTCATGGGCAAATTATATTCTTAGACACAGTGAGGCAATCTCTATGTTACTTTTCACTGCAAACTACATCTACTGGTTTCATAGTGTGAACCACTGCAGGCTAGCTCTTACTTTCAGCAACATTTTCCCAAATCTACATGGCAAAGATTTTTTTTACCTTCTGCTGTTCTCCAAAGAGAAAATAAATATGCAAGCAACCAAGTCCTTTAAGCAATATAAGCTGTTCACAGAATCACAGAATCATCATGGTTGGAAAGGACCTCTAAGATCACAGAGTCCAACCATACAGACACAAAAATAATCCCTACAATCTCGGCCACTAGAGCATGCCACTACAGCATGCCCTGAACTGCCACATCTACACGTTTCTTAAATACCTCCAGGGATGGTGACTCAACCACCTCCCTGAGCAGGCTGTTCCAGTGCCTGACCACAGTTTCAGTAAAGTAATTCTTTCTAATATGCAACCTAAACCTTCTCTGCCGCAACTTTAGACCATTTCCTCTGGTCCTGTCATTCACTTGGGAGAAGAGACCACCACCCACCTCTCTTACAACCTCCTTTCAGGTAGTTGAGGTATTTGACCCTTAGTCCTAACTATGAATAAAATATACTCACTGAATATATTCATATCCATTTTTACTTTCTTCTCATTCTTTTCTTGCTTTAGTGTTTCACTTGAGAAGCAAGAGGTAGACAGTTCTGTTTCTAATAGACTGCAGCTATGTTCACTTCCCAAGTTGAACCTTTCTGGATTTCCACTGCCTCATCAACAATGGCACCAGAGGTCACCCTTGCTCTAAGTTTTCACATTCACACAGGGATATTTTAAACAGAAGCTGACCTTAGTTGAGATTGGAAGAGACATCAAAGGAGGATCAGAGCAGGGTCACTTTCAGTAGCTTTTGAGTATCCCCAAGGATGGAGACTCCACAGCCTCTCTGTGCAGCCAGTTCCAGTGTTTGACCACACTCACAGTAAAAAGAAAAGTTTTTTTCCATACATTTAAATGGAATTAAATGAAATTTCAATTCCATCACAAATTTCAAATTCAGAACAGTCTGGCTCTGTCTCCCTCCCTGCTCCGCTTTAAACACAGTAATAAGATTCCTTGAGCTAAACAGGCTAAACAATCCCAGCTCTCAGCCTCTCCCTACATCAGAGATGCTCTAAGCCTTAATCATCTTTGTAGCCCTTTGCTGGCCACAGTCCTGTATGTCTGTGTCTGTCTCGTACTGAGGAGCCCAGAGCCATAAGTGATACTCCAGGTGTGGTGTCTCAGTGCGGAGTAAAAGGGAAGGATGGCCTCCCTCAAATTGCTGCCAAGGCTTTTCCTAGTGCAGCCCATCATGATGTTCACCACCTTTCCTGCGAAAGAACATCTGCTGGCTTATGGTCAACCTGGTGTCCCCCAGGACCTTTCCTGCCAAGCTACCTTCTAGCCCGACAGCTGCCAGCCTCTACCGCTGCTTGGGACTATTCCTCCCCAGGTGCAGGGCTGGGCATTTTCCAGTGATGAAGCTCACAAGGCTTCTGTTGGCCTGTTTCTCCAGCCTGAGACACCCTGAAGAGCAGCACGACCCTCTGCTCCACCAACCACTCCTTCCTGTTGTGTATCACCTGTAAACTTGCCAAGGTTGTGCTCTGGCCCACCATCCCGCTGATTAATGAAGCAGCTAAAGAGTGCTGGCACCTGCATTGGCCTCTGGGGTACACCATTAGAGACAGACCTCCAGAGCGATGACAAACCTTCGGTTCTGGCAGTTCAGCGAGTTTTCAGTCTGTCTGACCACGCACTCCACTAGTCTGCACAGGCTCAGTTTGTCACCAGGGATGTTATGGGAACCAGGGCGTGCTGCCACAAGGAAAGATGTGCCTTATAGGGCATTAGCGGTAACACACAGCCCGTCAGGGGAGGACAGACAAAAGCAAGGGGGAAGGATAGGTGGGAAGAAAGAGGAAGGAAGAGGGAAGGACAGGCAGAGGGGAAGGAAAGGGGAAGGAAAGGGGAAGGAAGGCGGAAGCGGCCGCAACGCGCCTCAAGCCCCGCAAACGTCACCGCAGGCCGTTGTGCGTCCTGCCTCACGCCCTCGGGGCTTCTTGCGCATGCGCAGTGCGGCGGCGCCGTTTCCATAGCAGCCGCCATCAACAGCGCGGCCTGCGGTGGAGGCCGCTTCTCCGGCCGGGCCCGTCGCCCGCCGCCCCGGCTGGCCGCCATGAGCGAGCCGGAGGTGGAGGCGATCGTCGCCCAGAAGTACGAGATCAAGAGGCGGCTGGGCAAGGGGGTGAGTGCCCGGGGGAGCTCGGGGAGCCAGGCGGCGCGGTCCGGCGCTGCCTCCGGGCCCTCCCGTCCCGGTGGCGCCTGTGTCTGCGTCCTCCTGGGCCCTGCCGCAGCCCGCCAACCTGAGTCGCGCTGGGTGCTGGGGGTCCGAGAGCTTATATGGTTGAAGAAAAACTGGACTTTGCAATGTTTGTTATGCCTAATGGAGAAAAAAAAATCCTAGCATATTAACTCCCTGTGACTTCTTACAGTTGTTTCACAACTAAATTTCAGAGGAAAGTGTCATGTTGTGGCATGTGAAACTGCTCTCACCCTTAAATTCCCCACCAGTTTGTTGTTTTTTTCCCTGTAATTTAATGCAGAACTGCCACACAAGGCACTGACCTTGCACGTACACTTCGTTTGCAGTAAAATAATCAGTCTCAATATTCTGTTTGTGCCTGCCAAATTCTTTCACGTTTACTGTAACTCCATTACTTCAAGTATTATGGCACATCAAGTAATTTTTTCCCCCATAAAATTACATATTTTTATGTGCAAGGCAATGTTATTTTTTAAGATCTTTCTCCTCAGGCAGTCTCTAAACCCTTCCTCATTATATGCTTTTCTATTCTGGCAGCTCTTTGCCATTGTTTAGTTGTGTTGATACTAGTAGTTGAGTATTTTATGTGCAATTACAAGGGGGAACTTGAGAGAGGCTCATTTTCTTCATTGTCCTCAAAGACACTGTTTTGTTTTTTTTTCCTTTTGAATCCACACTGATCTTTCTTATGGCTGTATTTCATTCTAAGTTTGTCTCTGACTTGAAGTTTGCTGTCATCTTGTTACTAGTTATCAGCTTTCTCCCTTTGACTGAATGTAGTATATTACATCTTTTAACATGCTAGGTTCTTTGAACGGAATGACATTATTATTTCATATGAAATATCAAATTGTTTGAGAGTTCTGTTTGGAGACTTTCACAAACATGACTAAAGACATTCAGGTCTTTAAAGGGCTTGGTGGCTTCAGGTCTATCATCTAGGCATCACTGACATTATTAAAACTACTAGTTGAGCTCTTAACTCCAATAGTTCCAGTCTCCTAAACTCCTGTGTTTTCTGCCTCTTGGATGCAGAAAGTTCTGTATGTATTCACAGAATCACAGAATCACCTAGGTTGGAAGGGACCTTTTAAGATCATCTA